>JAOWBW010001676.1:72881-103479 GCA_026119855.1 Campanula takesimana | reverse complement strand
ATACAATTTCAATATTTTCTCCCTAATAAAGAGATACAAAACCCAAATTATTTTCCTACTACTACTAGCTGTGTAGTGGGCTAACGTACCTGCCTTGATCCATATTAATATGGGCTCAAGGCCATTTGATTCCCTAAATCATTGGGATTTAATTGAGGAAAAACAATGTCATTTTCAATTTCGTGAACCATCTTACAATAAAATGAAAATTTATCCATTACCTGCGTATAATATCAAAATATTTTCGATTCGAGGTTTCAAGTAAGGCACTTGCCAGAATTAGACGAATACTTGTGTGCGAACACCACACAAGGTGCGACTGGTCGCTCATGGGTTGAACCCGGGCCGCTCCAGCTGATACCTGTCTGCTCCAGCCTTCCTCTCCTTCCAGATCTTGCCACTTAGCATGTATTAAAAAAAAAAAAAAAAACTCCAATAACTTTAAAATGATATATCTTGAGATTTTGAAGTCGAAAAAAATATCTAAAAATACCGTTGATTTTTTCTCGACGAGACGAATCAAACCTGATAGGTCATAATACGGTTTGATTTTTTTTTTTTTTTTTTTTTTAAAAACATACTCCCTCCGTCCCAGAGTAAGAGTCCGACTTTTATTTTGATACGTCCCAAAGTAAGAGTCATTTCCTAAAATGGCAAAGAATCTTTATATTCATCTCACTCATTCTCTCTCTTACTTTACTTTTATACTTACAACACCAATCAAGTTATTATTCTCCTTCACTCATTATCTCTCATACTTTACTTTTACACTCGCAACACTTACTTTATTTCCACTATTTCTTAATCTTCGTGCAAATGAGAGGTAGGACTCTTACTACGGGACAGAGGGAGTACTTTTTAACACAAAAAAAAATTGGGCTGCTCGTCTCCTGAGATTTAATACTCTTTTCTGATACAAGCAACAGTTTCATCTTGTAAAAGTAACACTTTTAAGGTCAAATGTAACAGCAGTTTTGCAAAAAATATAAACATTTTGATTGTTTTTTGTGGTTAGAATAAGTAATATTTTGAAGTGTAACAAAGTGCATAAATGATTATAATTTTCTATATAGATGAATGTAACAGTTTTATTTAGTAATTTTTTTCCCTTTAAAAATAGAGTAAGAATTCATGAACATAATCGGTTGCATTTCAATTGTTACTTTTTCAATAATTAGATATAAGGTTACATTTTTTAGAATAAAAATTGTTACAATTGAGAAAAAAAAGAGGTTACATTCATTTATTATAAAATGTAACAATAGTTTAGTTGTCAATCTTATGTTATCTTAATCTATTTTAGTTAAATTGTGGTACATTTTTGAAAAATACATTTGAGAAAAAAAGTGTTACATTTCTTTTTAAAAAGTGTTACTTTTGTTGGCGAGCAAAAAATGGCGTGAAAAAAAGTTGGGGAGGCAAAAAAAAAAAAAAAACTGGTTCGGCTCAGCTTGGCGGCTTGACGGCTCGGCTCAGCTCGGATGTAAGCCGTCACACGCTGTGCGGCCGCCAGTGGCGGATCCAAGAATTTTGATCAGCGGGGGCCAAATTTTTCATCACATTACGACATTATTCAAATTCATTACTTTTACTTTGTCTGATTATATTCAATGTATAATAAAATTTTCACAGACTAAGCTCTAAGGCTAGCACCAAAATATTAAATACTTCTTTCGTTTCAAAACATTGTCCCAAAAAAATTCAAATTTTTGAAAAGTCATATTTGAGTGTAGAGAGTGTTTTTCATTGTGGATATGATTATTTTACAATAAGTATTTAAGTTTCTGTAATTTTTATGCACTTCATAAAATCAATTTATTAGTTGAAATGAAGCTATAAAAATTGTAGTGCCTTTTTAAGAGATAAAATCAGTTGTAGTGGGTTTTTGAATATATAAAAAAATAGAGTGCCTTCTGAGATATAAAAATAATTGTAGTAGGCTTTAAATAATGAATGAAAATAGCAAAAAGGTACAAAATTGTGCTTCTGGTTAGGGATGGCCAAACCGAACCGGAACCGGAAAACCGGACCGGAAAAGCCCGGAACCGGAGCAAACCGGGGAGGAAACCGGAACCGGACGAACCGGAACCGCAAGTCATCCGGGCCGGTTCAGGGTCACATATATGCCGAACCGGACCGAAAATCCCTTGTTTTTCAATAATTTTAAAGGGGGGACCGGAACCGTACCGGAACTGGAACGAACCGGAACCGGATTGTGCCAAACCGGAACCGGGGTAAGCGCGGGCCGATTCAGGGTCACCCTTTTGCCGAACCGAAACCGGGCCCGGAACCGGTTTTGGCCATCCCTACTTCTTGTGAGTTTCGATCCTGGGTAGCCCAGGTGATATGAAGGTAACTCCACCAACTTGGCAAGCAGGTATTTGTATTATGCTTTAACAATACAAATATATATACAAAATGTGTATTTTTTTTGATATAAATCCAGTATGGGCCGTCGGCCGCGCTTGCCTCTTAGTAGATCCGCCCCTGGCGGCCGCTGTACGTCCACCCCCAGAATTAACCAATTGTGACAGTACTGAACACTAGCATTTTTAGAACATGAAATCCCAATTATACTATCGCCCCTATTTTCAGTTTTAAAAATTTCAAAAAAATTGACTCGTAAACTGTTACCATCGCCCCTATTTTCAGTTTTAAAAATTCAAAAAAAATAAAAATCATGTGAAATATGATTGAAAAAGCAGGGTCAAGGCTTAAGTCAGAAAGGAAGTGATATCAAAAGTGTTGTCACTGCAACGATATCACTTCTGGCAACACTTACACACACGAACAGAAACAGTTTCTGAAAAGAGTTTGCAGCGGAAATTTGAGACAGAGAGATAATATTTTCACAAGTTATATAAATATATAACTTGTGGTAGCCTCATGGCCAAAAAAGACTTTCACTAGAAGTATTTCTCTTAAGTACAAAGTCTAAACAACTCCTATCCTCTAAAGAAAATAAGAGTACAAAATGTGCTAGATACAAGAACCTTCAATAAAGAAATAACACTCACATCACAATCAAAAGGCTAGACCAATTTAGCCTTCAACAAATAGTGTTAGATCAATGTGGCTTGCAACACAAATAATTTGGTACCTTCCATAAATAAAATCATAACTATGACATTAATATAAAGTATGGTCAAAATAGTCAATGTGTAGAATCCCTGAAATGTTATTTATCTATCTTTGATGGGCAAGATGGTAAATCAACATTGCTTTGGAAATGAATAGGTATGGTCCCTATTTGAAGTGTCACCATGTTTACTATATAAAGGCCCCTCCATCAAGCCTTAAACATACTTGATTCTTACTTTCTCTCATCTAAATTATCTCTTCATTATTGAAAGAACTTTTGAGAGACTAAGAGACACTTTCATTTAGAAGATCATCTCCCTACATTATCTTCTACTTCATTCTTATTCTCCCTTCAAGACATCAAGATGGATTCAACAGGTATACATTTATTACATGCTTCCGCTTCATCTCTTCCTCTTTCTCTTACTTAAATATGAGTGTTGCATTCAGGGATTAAAATTGTTCTATCAATTGGTATCAGAGCCCCGCTCATTATTTAGTTTGAGTTTGAGTTCTTGTATTAAGAAAAAGCATTAAACCGCTTTAACTATGATTCATTTTCCCTGTTGAATCTTAAGGTTTTTGATGTCGATTAGGGACTCTAATTCGTTAATAGAGTGCTGACGATCTTCATCTAAATTAAGTAAATGGTTTGAAAAGTTTTGTTCTTTAAAATGGTTCATGTGAGACTATCCCTTAAAAGCATGGTTTATGTTGTAATGAACATACCATAAGGATCTACTCACTTGATTCCACTAATTTAAGTAAGATTATCCCTATATAATGTGGTTTTATGTTTTAAGTACATACCATGTGGATCTACTTGCAATTCATTGTTTTGGGAAATTTTTAAAACAAAATTCAGAAGTGCAGAATTCGCCTTGCTCGGCCGAGTCCTTTGTTCTGCTCGGCCGAGCATATGAAAAGGCGCGAACTGCTCGGCCGAGTCCTTTGTTTTGCTCGGCCGAGCAGATGAACAGGCGCCAAAATTGACATAAACCGGTTGGATCTTTGGTCGAGTCCGGTTCGGTTCTCTTGATAATCCGGTCGGGTTTTTGGCTTTGCCCGATCGACCAAGACTTGCACGGCCGAGCGTTTGGATTTGCTCGGCCGCGCATTGTATGTCAACAAAGGCAAAATGTTCTGATTAAAAGTGCTCGGCCGTGTCCTTTGTTCTGCTCGGCCGAGCAGATCAATTTTCAAACAATCTGATTTAAAGTGCTCGGCCGAGCACTTTCCTTGACTCGGCCGAGCAGTCACTGTTCACAGATTTTTTGGAAAAAATTCTTATTTCTGTACAACTTTTTGTTTCCCTTGGACAAAACATTAATTTTCAAACCTTAAAGCCCTGATCAATTATATGCTTAAATAATTTTATTCATTATTTAAATAATATTATCACCTAAGTGATTAACGTTATTTAAATGCAAAATTATTAAAGTGTTGAATGTTTAAGATATGAATGACTTGAATTTTCCAAAGAAGATCTTGACATTTGACTAACGATGGTATATCAGGCTGGAAACCTTGACTGGTCTCCTCAACCATCCGAACGGATTGGTGGAACGACTAAGGTTGAACAACGCCACGTACTAAGAAAGTCTTAAGCATTCTTGTGATGACATATAAAATGAACATTTGGTAATTTTATTAAATGCTTAAGACTACCTAAAGGAAGATTAATCATTTAATCAAATATTGTTCAAATTACTTGTCATCTAAAGTAGTTATTTATGAGTCAATTCGCAATCCAAAGATTAGTTTTGATGTCATGTTAATTGCTTTATTGATGGATTACATTTGATATAATTGATCTTTTAATTTATAATGTAGTTACTTATTATTGTTTTGTATTCATTCTTGTTCTCGATTCCAGATTACTGAACGCTTCTTCTATTACTGCTGCGATGAGCACAATTCCAATGCTTAATGGGACAAACTTTAAAACTTGGAAAAACAAAATTACTATGATCTTGGGCTGCATGGACATAGACCTCGCATTTAGGGAGCCAATTCCTCTTCCTCTTAGTGAAGATAGCACCGCTGAGGATCGCTTGAACTTTGAGAAGTGGAAAAACTCTAATCGCGTAAGTCTTATGATCATGAAAAATGTTGTCCCGAGGCATTTCTCAACAGTGTCCCCGAGGACGTTGATGCTAAGACCTTTCTGGAAACCCTTGAGCGGCGCTTTGCTAAAAGCGAAAAGTCGGAAACAAGTTCTACCCTAAGGAAACTTGTTTCCATGAAGTACAAGGGTACCGGGAACTTAAGGGAGTATATTTTAGAAATGCTTCACTTATCAACTAAACTAAAAGGACTTAAGTTAGAGATATCGGAAGATCTTCTCGTCCATTTAGTGTTGATTTCTCTTCCTCCTCAGTTTGATCACTTTGAGGTGACCTATAATTGTCAGAAAGACAAGTGGGATATTAATGAATTAATCTCACATCTGACACAAGAGGAAGATAGGTTGAAGCAATCTAAAATTGAAAGTGCTCACTTAGCATCTACCTCTTCTCATGGGACTAAGAGAAGAGGGAAGGAAATTGCGGTAACAAGCAATAAGAAGCCTAAAGGATCATCTGATGATCGTAAGGAAAAGAAGTGCTTCTTTTGCAAGGACCCGAGTCATATGAAGTACGACTGCCCTAAGTATCACGCTTGGCGTGCTAAGAAAGGTATGTCATTTGGTCTTGTTTGTACTGAGGCTAATTTAGTTTCAATTCCTACATATACATGGTGGTTGGATTCTGGTGCAACAACTCACATTAGTATGTCTATGCAGGGTTGCCTGAATTACCGAAGACCCAGTGAAGATGAAAGATTCATCTATATGGGAGCTGGGAACCCGGTAGAAGTCATAGGCATTGGAACCTTTAGATTGTTGTTAAGTACATTGTTGTTAAGTACAAGATATTATTTTGTATTAAATAATACTTTTATTGTACCTTCGTTTAGAAGGAATTTAATATCTATCACTGTTTTGGACAAAGAGGGTTACTCTTGTTCATTTGGTAATAATAGATGTGATTTATATTTCAATTCCATTATTGTTGGTACTAGTACTTTATCAAGTAGTGATAATCTTTATTTGCTTAACACTACTCAAACAATCAATGAGTCCCATAATAATGAAACTAAATCTAAGAAGCGAAAGTTTTCAAGTGAAAATTCTTATACCTTATGGCATAGGCGTTTGGGTCATATCTCCAAAAGGAGAATTGATAAGCTTGTGTCAGAAGGAATCATAAATAAACTTGATGTTCCTGAAAAGGACTTTTGCATTGAATGCCTAAAAGGAAAGTTTACAAACTCGAAAAGAAAGGTATCCTCGAGAGCATCAAGCGTCTTAGAACTAATACATACGGATTTTTGTGGGCCATTCCCTTCTCCTTCTTGGAATGGTCAACAATATTTTATTACGTTCATAGACGACTACTCTCGATATGGATACATTTATTTGCTTCATGAAAAGTCTCAATCTTTGGACGTTTTCAAGTCTTTTAAAGCCGAAGTTGAAAATCAACTAGGTAAGACTATTAAGAACGTTAGATCCGATCGTGGTGGTGAATACTATGGTCGGAATGATGGTTCGGGAGAACAACGTCCGGGTCCTTTTGCTCGCTATCTTGAAGAGTGTGGGATTGTCCCTCACTACACTATGCCGGGTTCACCTAGCATGAATGGAGTAGCTGAGAGACGTAATAGAACCCTTTAGGATATGGTAAGAAGTATGGTTTCTAATACTTCTTTACCTCACTCATTATGGGGCGATGCATTAAAAACCGCAACTTATCTTCTAAATAGGGCTCCCTCTAAGGCCACTAACAATAAAATCCCTTATGAATTATGGACGAATAAGAAACCGTCCCTAAATCATCTTCATGTATGGGGTTGTCCAGCAGAAGCTAGGCCTTATAGGCCTAACGAAGGAAAATTGGACGCTAAGACAGTTAGTTGCTACTTTGTAGGGTATGCCGAAAGATTAAGGGGCTATAAATTTTACAACCCGAAAACTAGAACGTTTTTTGAAACGGGAAATGCTAGGTTCTTTGAGGATGTTGAATTTAGAGGGGAAATTAGGAATAATAATTTTGAATTTAAGGAAGAGGAATCCTTTTCTATACCTCTTCCCTTAGTAGTCCCAATTGAAAATCAAGTACTTGTACCTGAAATTCAAGAGGAACAAATTCAAAATATTGACTCCCCTATAAATATTGAACAACATGAAATGTTGATCAAAATGAGGAAATTCAACAACCTCAAAATGAGGAAGAACCAGTGCCTTTAAGGAGATCCAATAGAGTTAGAAGAAGTGCCATTTCGGATGATTATGAGGTGTATCTTGCAGAGAATGAAGGACACCTAGGTTTAGTGGGAGATGAGCCTCTCACCTTCCATGAAGCCATTAAAGGTCCTAATTCTCATAAGTGGATCAATGCCATTAATGAAGAGTTAAAATCTATGAAAGACAACGACGTTTGGGATCTTGTCTCATTACCGAAGGATGTGAAACCGATTGGTTGTAAATGGATATTTAAAACCAAAAGGGATTCACAAGGTAATGTGGAAAGACATAAGGCTCGTCTTGTTGCCAAAGGTTTCACTCAAAAGGAAGGTATTGACTACAAAGAAACATTCTCTCCGGTGTCTTTTAAAAACTCATTTAAGATCATTATGGCTTTAGTGGCACATTATGACCTTGAGCTTCATCAAATGGATGTAAAAACTGCTTTTCTCAATGGAGACATTGAGGAAACCATTTATATGAAGAAACCAGAAATGGTGGATGATTTGGAACAAGCTAATCATTTAGTTTGTAAACTTAAGAAATCCATTTATGGGCTCAAGCAAGCTTCCCGTCAATGGTATCTCAAATTTAACCAAGTAATTCTTTCATTTGGCTTTGAAATGAATATTGGTGAAGATTGTATATACCATAAGTTCAGTGGGAATAAATTTATATTCTTAGTCTTATATGTGGATGATATTTTACTTGCTAGTAATGACTTGAACCTTCTTAAAGACACTAAAAAATTTCTTTCAAAGAAATTTGAAATGAAAGATCTTGGAGAGGCATATTTTGTATTAGGAATCCAAATACACCGTGATCGCTCACGAGGTACTTTAGGATTATCACAAAAGGCCTATATAGAGAAGGTATTACAAAGGTTTAGCATGCAAAACTGTAAACCACATGACACCCCTGTCTCTAAAGGAGATAAATTCAGTCTCAATCAATGTCCCAAAAACAATTTTGAAACCAAGTATATGGAAAACATCCCTTATGCATCAGCAGTAGGAAGCTTAATGTATGCTCAAGTCTGTACTCGTCCAGACTTAGCTTTTATTGTTGGGATGCTTGGTCGATACCAAAGCAATCCGGGGAGAGAACATTGGGTCGCAGCCAAAAGAGTGATGCGGTACTTACAAAACACCAAGGACTACATGCTTACATATTCAAAGTCGGATCATCTTGAGATCATTGGGTATTCCGATTCCGACTTTGCTGGATGCCAAGACAGCCGTAAATCAACGTCTGGTTATGTCTTCACATTAGCCGGTGGAGCCATTTCTTGGAGAAGTGCCAAGCAGACACTCGTTACTTCCTCCACCATGGAAGCCGAGTTCGTTGCTTGTTTCGAGGCATCCAATCAAGCTATATGGCTGCGTAAATTCACTGAGGGACTGCGTATTGTTGATAGTGTCGAAAGACTATTAAGCTTTATTGTGACAATAGGGCAGCGGTCTTGTACTCCAACAATAACAAGAGCTCGTCAAAATCTAAACACATTGACATTAAATTTCTTGTTGTAAGAGAGAGGGTACAAAATGAACAAATAGAAATACAACTTATTGGTACAAACTCTATGTTAGCGGATCCGTTTACTAAGGCGTTATCACCTTTAGTGTTTCACGAGCATGTTGCTCATATGGGTGTAACAACTTTTGATAACATTTAATATAGTGGGAGTTTATGTTGTTTTCTTCAATTTTATTGTTCTATTATTATTTAAAGTTTGATCTCATTTGGTTAAGTTGGACTAGTTGGAAGAATATGTATATATTCATTAAGATCCATGCTACACATCCATACTTTTGATCTGTGTCATTTAGTTGAATTAGTATATGTAATTATAGTGGGTTTAGTTGCGAATCAATTACAACGACTGCCCCTTTAGTTCTATACTTGTATGGCTAATGGACGAGATTGTTATAAGTGATAACAAAGTGCACATTTGGGTTATCATTTATGTTGTACTTATGATTTAAAGGAAGAAATTTGTTTTGCAACCCAAGTGGGAGATTGTTAGATCAATGTGGCTTGCAACACAAATAATTTGGTACCTTCCATAAATAAAATCATAACTATGACATTAATATAAAGTATGGTCAAAATAGTCAATGTGTAGAATCCCTGAAATGTTATTTATCTATCTTTGATGGGCAAGATGGTAAATCAACATTGCTTTGGAAATGAATAGGTATGGTCCCTATTTGAAGTGTCACCATGTTTACTATATAAAGGCCCCTCCATCAAGCCTTAAACATACTTGATTCTTACTTTCTCTCATCTAAATTATCTCTTCATTATTGAAAGAACTTTTGAGAGACTAAGAGACACTTTCATTTAGAAGATCATCTCCCTACATTATCTTCTACTTCATTCTTATTCTCCCTTCAAGACATCAAGATGGATTCAACAGGTATACATTTATTACATGCTTCCGCTTCATCTCTTCCTCTTTCTCTTACTTAAATATGAGTGTGGCATTCAGGGATTAAAATTGTTCTATCAAATAGTTTATTCAAGAACTAGATTGTGATGTTGAAATGAGTGTTATAACATCACTAGCAACAATGGTCTAAGAATATGTGAGCTCTCTCTCTCAAGATGTGTGTTGTATGTTGTGTTTGCCGTGTCTTCCATATTCACCTCCTCTAGCTATTTATAGGCTTTAGGAACTTGGAAGTTACTCCAATAATGGCTTGGAGAGGATGCAAAAACGTGGTGTAGTGGAGGGAGAGAGTGCCGAGCCTTGGGGATGTTTATTTCCACATTTCCTATAAAATAGGAACAACTTCTTTGTGCCCAAGTCATAGCTCCGCCTTGTTGTACCACCTTGCATCAGCGCCTTGTACATTTTACTCCATCATCTCAGCCGTTTGAATGGGTCAATTACCCATGTGTTAGTTATGCACAAATCCCACATGCTTGAATGGATAAAATCTCATTTTATCCATAACTCCTTTTTAACTTCCTTGCAATATTCTAGCATATATTATACCTGAAAATTGGACCAACATAAATAATAAACTTGCACAAATATTAGTCATTAGTCTAATAATTTTGTGAATAAATGATGAAACTATTATAAATCCCGTCTGGGGTAACACTGTTGGCAGCACTTGTGGTAGCACCACATTTCTGCACTAATAATCTCCCCCTTAGTTTCACATTTCTTCACAAAATAAATATGTGATGTTCCTGCAAGACAAAGTTAGATAAATCTCCTCCTTAAAATAAAGTCTCCTTTAATGTAAGATCTCATTCAAAAATGAAATCAAGTGCTGTAACATTTTTCCAACATCTAACATTAATATGATCAACATTTCAATCTCGCTCTAAATATCAAACTCCCCCTTAATACGAATTCCATTAAAAATAGAATCCGAAACACTTTCTTTCACCACATGTGCATGATTACCGGTTCATCACATTTTCTCCCCCTTTTTGTGAAGAAAGAAAATGAAAAGCATTTATGCAAATTAAAATATGAACCTTAAAACACGTAGTGCTATAAGTGTTGTCAGTGATATTAACACTGACGGCAACATTGCCAAAAATAAATAAGGAAAAATTTGAAACATCGAGTCGAGATAGAGAGAGATAGAAGAAGGTAGGAAGAGAGAGTAACAATGGGAATTCAGAGAGTGGTTTTAAGACTAGATGGATTTGATTACAAATTTAGGTAATCCACAAACAATGATTAATATTTTCTAGTCTTTATGGAAAACAAACTTCAACAAGCCAACCAAAAGATCCGGCATTTTTTTTTTAAACGAAAAATAAAAATAAAAAAGGAAATAAAATAAAAGATAAATAAAATAATCAGAGTTTTACAAAGATAAAATCTAAAATTTCAAATTTCAAATCAATGAAATTTCAAAGTTTAAATTTTATCCATATATAACTCAAGTAACTAAAATAATTAAACAAGGGATTTTATAAAAACTTTTTGATCTCAAAATCTATGTAGACTTTTTGAAATTCAAATTTTAATCAGAAAATCCCGAAAAATAAAAATTAAAAAAAAACTAATGTAGCACCTACTGATGTGTTGCTGACAATGTTGGCAACACTTAGGATAACACATCAGAACAGATCCCCTTGAAAATTTTCATGATATTTTTCCTTTTATTTCGCACTTTAGGCAAACCTTTTAAAGCATTTTTACACCTTTTTATTTACAAGGTAGCATCGTAGTAGCGAGCTCCGTGCACCGAGTCTTTATAAGGTGTAGAGAATTTTGTGTTAGATTTCATACCGTTCAAGTAGGATACATTGTAGCCGCGAACTCCATGTTCCTAATACTAAGTATAAAACCAACACTTTATACTCCCATTTGGCAAGGAAGCATCGTCGCAGCGAACGCCGTGCCCCGAGTTACTTTGGGAATATATAATGCTTTTACCTATTTTAATTTTCACACATTTATTGTTTAGTGACTTTGTCACTTTAAGCACACAAGGGGGACCTTTTCTAACTTGTTAACATAAGTATAAACCATACCAGAACATAAAGGCCAGCAAGTGCCGCCATTAAAAAGACTTTAAACAAAAATTAAAAAAATAGTTTTTTTTTTATTAATGTACAACAACATCCGCAAGCTGGTAGATTAATTGAGACAAAAAAAATCAGAAATTTGGTAAAAGTTGTAGCAATTGAATATTTAGTGTCAATATGCTCTATTTGAATAAATTTCTTTTCAACCAAAACTCTTAAAAAGTGATGACGAATCCAAGTATCATTATGAGAAAATTGTTCAAGCTTATATTGTATAACTTGAATCCAATCAACATATTTAAATGTCTCAAAAAAAAATTACAGGTGCAAGAGAAAATACAAAACAAGAGTGTCTTACCTTAGCGTATGTGGTAGACATACACACATACCTTACGATTTCTCGATAATCACCCGGTCTTGTTTGTATCCCACCACTTACTCCCCCTATCATTTTGGATATGTGATGATTCTTTTGGAGTCTTGAGGGATGTCTCTTGACCTGATCATGAACAGCATCATAAAGGTTTTCATGAATTTTATTTTGTGTAACTGGACTGACCTCTGGTGTTGCCACGGGTGTTACCTCTGGTGTTATAACACTAAGGCTAACACCTGGTCCTACTCTGTGGCCAACATTTGTTCTGAAATCTGAGACTTCAGCATCTCTTGAATGTTCTGCAGAGTCCAGTAACTTTAGATGCCACAAAATTGTGTCATCTACTTGAGCTCTATTGCATGTTTCTTGTCCATAAGCATGATAACACGTGTCATTAGACCTTTTTCCTGTCATAACACAAGTGTTAGTGTGATTAAAAACTTCACAAGTATTTTTATTAAACTTTACCTCCAAGTCTTCATCACACAATTGTTCTATGCTAATTAGGTTGGCCATCAACCCCCTAACATGCAATACATTGCTCAATTTTGGGAATCCAGGAATATCTAGTGTCCATTTCCCAACAATTTCACTTTTGGTTCCTCCCCCGTAAGTTACTAAGCCTCCACAAACAGATTCATAGTTTTTTAGAAAGTTTTTGTTACCCGTCATATGGCGTGAACATCCACTATCAAAGTACCATGAACCTGCATCGTTAGTCTTTAAGGCAGTGTAAACATCATCATATTTCACACCGGTCTTGGGTACACAATTTTTTGTGTGAAGAATATTGATTTTCTGTCCAAGAGTGTTATCACCAGTGTTGGGCAACATTTCTGGCAACACCTGATTCTGAGAATTAGTGTTGTCACTTATGTTGGGCCACACAGGTGACGACATCATGTTTTTAGACAAATTATTTTTTAGTTTATAACAAAAAGGTTTAATGTGTCCATGAGCATTACAATAATGACATATAAACTTTCTTTTCGTGGACTTTTTCATTGAATAAACCTTTTTAATTGCTTTTTCTTTCACAAAAATAGTTTTATCATTTTCATAAAAAATGTTTAACAATATTGTCAAAAGAATTTTGATACCCAATACCTGCCCTGCGAGGCTTATCCAACTTGAGTACTTCATCCAACTTTGAAGTTCCGATGTTGAGCTTTTTGAAAGTGGCTTCAGCTAAGGTCAATTTCGACCTCATCTTATCAAGTTCAACATCCCTTTTTGAAAGGAGGACCTCCAGCTTTGTCATTGAGTTTCTCAACTCATCATTTGAGTTTTTTAACTCATCCTTCTCCTTTGTTAGAATCTCTACCTTCTTGTGCTCTATTTTCCATTCTTTAAAAAGCGCCTCGTAGAGATCCTTTAGCCCATCAATGAGCTCATCTTTGCTTAAATCATTCTCATCCGGACTTCCTGTATCAACATCAATTGAACCATGAAAGCATAAAATGTCAGAAAAAACGGAAGTATTATACCTGCTCAGTGTTGGGCTTGGTGTTATCGCACTCCGGGCAACACCAGACACAACACCTTCTGAATCTGACAATGATTGCTCCCAAACCGTGGTCAACATGGCTGATTGGTCAGGTTCGTTAATGTATGATGACCCTCTTACCACACTCTCACTCAGGGAATCATGATTTGAGCCATCAGAATAGAAAGTCTCTCAAGAGATAGATTAGCAAGACCTAAAGCCATGACAACTGGACCAAACACTTAGTATGTCAAGTGTCCAGCTCTGATGCCAATTGAAAAAGCAGGGTCAAGGCTTAAGTCAGAAAGGAAGTGATATCAAAAGTGTTGTCACTGCAACGATATCACTTCTGGCAACACTTACACACACGAACAGAAAACAGTTTCTGAAAAGAGTTTGCAGCGGAAATTTGAGACAGAGAGATAATATTTTCACAAGTTATATAAATATATAACTTGTGGTAGCCTCATGGCCAAAAAAGACTTTCACTAGAAGTATTTCTCTTAAGTACAAAGTCTAAACAACTCCTATCCTCTAAAGAAAATAAGAGTACAAAATGTGCTAGATACAAGAACCTTCAATAAAGAAATAACACTCACATCACAATCAAAAGGCTAGACCAATTTAGCCTTCAACAAATAGTTCATTCAAGAACTAGATTGTGATGTTGAAATGAGTGTTATAACATCACTAGCAACAATGGTCTAAGAATATGTGAGCTCTCTCTCTCAAGATGTGTGTTGTATGTTGTGTTTGCCGTGTCTTCCATATTCACCTCCTCTTGCTATTTATAGGCTTTAGGAACTTGGAAGTTACTCCAATAATGGCTTGGAGAGGATGCAAAAACGTGGTGTAGTGGAGGGAGAGAGTGCCGAGCCTTGGGGATGTTTATTTCCACATTTTCTATAAAATAGGAACAACTTCTTTGTGCCCAAGTCATAGCTCCGCCTTGTTGTACCACCTTGCATCAGCGCCTTGTACATTTTACTCCATCATCTCAGCCGTTTGAATGGGTTAATTACCCATGTGTTAGTTATGCACAAATCCCACATGCTTGAATGGATAAAATCTCATTTTATCCATAACTCATTTTTAACTTCCTTGCAATATTCTAGCATATATTATACCTGAAAATTGGACCAACATAAACAATAAACTTGCACAAATATTAGTCATTAGTCCAATAATTTTGTGAATAAATGATGAAACTATTATAAATCCCGTCTGGGGTAACACTGTTGGCAGCACTTGTGGTAGCACCACATTTCTGCACTAACAATGATAATGAGGACAATTCGTTCTTGTCAAGATGAACAAATACCCTCTTTCACAAAAAATAAAATAAAATGAACAAATACCCATTCATATGTGTTCTTGATTTTTTTTTTCCCGACACCACACAAGAAGAGACACCTGGTTATAATAATGGAATTTCACGAATCCTAGATTATGTCTGTTTTGAGACTGGATTGATTGATGCTTACCCCAACTTCAGTATAACTTTAATATTTTAATAGGAAGTTTTGTTATTTGAGACGGATTTTGATTAGAGAGAAAATAGACTTGACCCGTCCGCTCGTATGGGGCAAACCATTTACTCTTTCAACAAAACCGTCTCGTCTCATGTGTGAGAACGTTTCACACAATTTTTTCTCTTAGTTAAATATTGCCTATTTGCCTATGGTTGATCTCTTATGGATTTTAGATTTCGCGCTTTTGTGGAGCTAACTCCATCTTTTTAGTTAAGATTGGTACATCAAGATTGGTACATCGTGAGACTTTTTTTTTTTTTTGGAAGTTGTAACTATATCATTCGTTTCAAGGCAATTGCCATCGTTTATAAATTCCTATGAAATCTATTACAGATCTATGTCCCTGACTATTACAAGTTCCTACCCCTACTGGAACCTATTACAGCGAATGATACTTGCCCTACAGCCTAGTCTCCATTGACGTCGAGCCATCTGGTCCTGCGCCATCTTGAACGATCACCTGCGGGCACAACTGACCCCTATGGGGCATAGTAACACAAGTTCTCCACAAACTCCCCGGAGGGAGGCGAACCTGGGACCTCCACTATGTGGAGACCACTTGTTATTGGGGAAGGGGTTTCGAACCTGAGACCTTCCGAAGGAGATCCCAAGCTCTATGCCACTCGGCCAAAGAGGCTTGGGCGGTACATCGTGAGACTTGAACCAACCGTCGCTCTCCTTTCTCTCTCTTTCTTCAAACAATTTCATTTCTTCAACAACAACTCCATTGATTCTTGACCCTTTCTATCTTTGATTCAATTCAAAGTAATGTGTGAAATCCCTTTTTTCACTCTTATTAATTGTCAATCTGATAATTAATAATTGTGAAATTAGGGATTTAATTTTTAGATTTGTTTTTTAGGTTTTGCAATTTAGTTTTTATTAAAATGTTTCTCTTTGTATTTTTGATTGTGTTGTTCTCTCCTTATGTGAGAGCCAATGATTTCTCTCCTTGAGAGCCTGTGATTTCTCTCTTTATATGAGAGCTTGTGATTTCCCTTCTTTGTCAAGGGCCTTGTGTATCTTGTGTATTTTATTTGTTGTTTTTATGGGATATTTGTTTGGTTGTTTCAATCAACTATCCGACGAAGATGATTAAGGAGCAATTATGGCGATTCGGGCTTTTATCATTCATGGTCTTGTTCGGGTGGTGGAGGGAGATGTAAAGTGTTTATTCTTTGCAACGTCATGGGCCTTGGAGATGGGGTTTGAAAATGTTGAATTTCAAGTGTACTCTACATTGGTTCATGATGGAGTAAAGTTAGAAGATCAAGTTTTAACTAAACTTGATTCAATCCTTACGCGCTGCAAGGTTGTGTTTAGTGTAAACTATATTTTTTCTTTGCGGTTGATAGGTCAAAATGCCAATTTGTTGGCATATGTAACTTCTAGGGAAGCGTTTGTAATTGCGAGCCCCACTGTTTGGATCGAACAACCAACATTTGTGGATAGTCGACTTCTAAACATTTGTTGTTGTTAATAAAATGGCTTTCTTGTTTTCCAAAAAAAAAAAAAAAAAACTCCATCTTTTAGTTTAAATTTGTTGCAAGAAATAGAGTTAGGCTGTCCTTTTGTTCGTTGTCCTTTTTTTTTTTTTTTTTTTTTTTTAATATGTATGAAAATATTTGCCGTATAAAATACATATGACTAAATATTATTCATATATGTTAAATAGTAAAGAATACTTTTAACAATATTATTAATTTTTAGAAAATTAAAAGTAAATGATTGGAGATATTTAATGGAAAAATTGCACCATTATAAAGAGATGACACAAATTTCGTACTAAACTATTGAAGATGCTTTTAAAATCTATCGCAGTGGAGATATTTTTGGAGGTATAGCATAGCAGACGGAATTGAACTGGTGGGAAATCATGGCAATTTAGAAATCGAAAGTATCTCTCCATAAGGGCATTCCCAACCGTGGGTCGGCAAATTTGCCGCCTACCCCCAAATTTGCCACCAAATTTGCCTCCCACGATAAAATCATCCCCAACCATCAAACTCAAATCCTTACTCAAAAAGAATATTCTCTTAGAATATTCTCAATTTAATCACATAATCATTTAATTTTTTTATATTTGTATATAATTAAAATTATAATTAATATTTTATTTAAATATTTAAAAATTAAATAAATTGAAATTTCGAATATATAATTAAAAAATAAAAAACAACGATTCATAATAAAAAAATTCGTAATAACTATAAAATATATCACAAAAAAGTATCTCATAAAAAAAATATATCACAAAAAAATATATCAAATAAAAATATATCACATAATATATCACTAAAATAGTTTATTATTACATTAACAAAAAAACACATTAAAAATACACAAAAGACATTTGCCACCCATGAATAGTGAGGAGGCAAATTTGCCACTTACTATTCATGTGTGACAAATTTGCCACACATTTGCCTCCTCCATTGGGGTATGAACAATGTCAAAGAGGAGGCAAATTTCATTTGCCTCCTCCCTTGGGAATGCTCTAAACTGAATGATCCATTGATTTGCGACGCTATGAAATTTGAAAATTACTCTTCCCCAAACGAGTCGAGATCACCTGTACCACTCTTGTGTGCCATTCCATGTACCGCTGCTAATCTAATCGCTAACATGTTTGGATAATATTAATATCATAATAATCTTAATAACCGTTAGACGTTAGATCACTTGTGGCACATGGAGTGGCACAAAAAATGGTACAGAGGATTTGGACTCTCCCCAAACGAACACATGTTTTTCATTTTCCATATTCTTCGATGGGGTCGAAGAGATTATGATAACAAAGATCGTCATTGACCCAAACAAAGAAAGTTTTAATTAGTATTAATAGCATTACATGATTAAACATCTAGAAATATCTCAAAGTTTTGAGCAATAAATAAAATTATCTCTTTTCCAATTTCATGATGAAAACCGTCCAAGAGAATTATCCGCGTTATTTCGAAAGGGCGTCCCTGATCATCATTCTCCAACTTTAGCTTCATAATCCTCTTTTATTTTGTACTAGTATAACTAAAACAAAATGCATGCAATGTGCAAGTTTCTGATTATTGCACTATTTTTAAAATGAAAACAGTCTTTTGGTCTTTTTCTTATCTAAATTAATCTTTCATTTCATATGAAAATAATTTTAAATTGGTTCTCATCTTGTAGCTTGCCTATTGCATCAAAATTGTATGTACTATGTAATGGTCAAGATTTTTTATTTTGACAAAAACTTGTGTGAGACACGTCTCGTTGAAAGAGTAAATGGTTTGTCCTCTTATGGGCAGAGCGGGGCAAACACATTTTATCTCGTCAACATTTGTATCATGGCACTAACATTTGCATTAATAAATAGTTCCATCATTGTAATGGCCATTGAAATCTAAACAAAATTGCTAATTGTACAACTCTATTGACTGACCGAACATCTTACGTGAAAATGACTATATCCAAACTAACATAATCCCTCCGTTCCGGGTAAGTTGCAACAATTTGTCATTTTGGGGATTCCACTTAAGTTGTAACAATGCCAAATAAGGAAACTCTTTATTACTTTTATAATCCTCCACTCATTCTCTCTCTTCCTCTCAACCACTCATTATTCTCCACTCATTCTCTCTCTTCCTCCCAACCACTCATTATTCTCCTTTTTTGGAGCGGGCTTGGAGCGGGCTCAGTTCGTGGGCTGATCTCGGACCAACGGGCCTCGGGCCGGCGAGCTTGACGGGCCTCCGTGGAATTCGGTCCATTTTGAACATCACCAGCTATCAGTCTTAAGGGTTCCGACCATCAGTCATCAACTTTAAAGGTTCTTTCAAAATGCTCACTGTCTATCAGAAACACTACAACTGGAAATCAAAAACACTAGAATTGACACAAAAATACACTCACTTGCACTAAAATAAATTCAATTTAATATTTAATTTTTTTCTCACTGACGATAAAAAAAAAACATATCCAGAATACTTTATTATCTATATCCAGAACCTCTTGAGCTTCATATTCAGAAAGCTTGTTGGCCATCATGACCTTGTTTAAATGTGCTTGAAATCATATCCAAAATGCTTTATTATTGATGTCCAAAACCTTTTGATGTTGATATCCAGAAACTTTCTTAGTCATGACCTTCAAATGTGCTTGAAAATCATATCCAGAACGCTTTATATTAATATCTAGAACCTTGAAAAGTTTCGATTATTTACAAAATGTCACAGCGCGTTGCTTTTAAAAAAGTTCCACATATTACAAAAATGTCACCGCGCTTTTTTTTAAACACGTTATCCTAAAAGTTTCATAAAACGCGTTGAGATAATTGCATAAAAAACCTTGTACAAGTTTATCCGTTGCAATTTAAATCTCCAACATAAATAAATTGCATTAAAAACCTTGTACATAGAATGTTGTTGCAATTTAAACCTTCTTCCAGTTAGTTAGTTAAATATAATTTCAAAAAATGCACTTTCACCCCTTATAACTTATCCAATTTCTAGTATTTATCTAAAAGTCAATTTTCAAAGACTTTTTAATCATTTACCAAACGAAAAATATAATTCGCATGAATACTTAAATAAAATGTGTTTGTTAATGTTAACATCAAATATGCTGACATGGATTAGATATTTAAACCTATTTCCTAAATCATTTTCCACATATTTTAAAAATCATTTAACACAAACTTAATATATTTTTTGAAATTATTTTGTTATACATTTGTGTTAAACTTATGTTAAATGAGTTACATATTTCCTAAATCATTTTTGTATAGAAATCAATCTAATGAGTTATATATTTGTGCAAAATTTATCTTTGATGATTTAAAAAATATGTGGATAAAAAACTAAATAATATAAATTGTAAAAATAATGTTATTGAGAATTTTGTAATAATTTTTCACATATTTTCTAAATTATTTGGTTAAGAACAATAATTTTACTTGTTTGTACTTTTTTACAACCACTTTTATAATGATTATAAGTAAACAGATAGTCTCTCTCCCATAATGATAGTCTCACTTTTTCCATAAAAAAAGTTAACAACAAAAAAATTGAAATTCTAATTTTAGGACAAAGGGGGTATTTTAAACAATGATTTGTCAAAAATAATTTTATAAAATATTTATGATAATATTAACTTAAAAGTCAAGTTAAATTCATGAGTAAATTATTATAAATTATATAATTAAAATCTATCAAATAGTAGTCATTGTTTTAAAAATTACGTGAGCAATAAATTACTCAATAGTCATAAAATGATTATTTTTATAAAATATGTTACCGTAAATAAAATTTTAATCCAATTTAACATATATAATGTTAAAATAAGTACACACATCTTATTCAGATATTCATGTGAATAATACTTCTTTTTGTTTGGTTAAATATTAAAAAAAATCCTAAAAATTGAGCTTTAGAGAAATACAGAAATTGGATAAGTCATAAGGGGTGAAAGTGCATTTTTTAAAATTATATTTAACTAACTAACTGACTGGAAGAAGGTTTAAATTGCAACAAGAATCTATGTACAAGGTTTTTTATGCAATTTATTTATGTAAAAAGTTTAAATTACAACACAAATACTTGCACAAAGTTTTTTTTTTTTTTACAATTATCTCAAACGCATTTTAGCCAAGAATTTAGCTTTAGATATCTATATGGGAGATGAGACCGACAAAAGCGAAATAGGAAGAATCAATTGCATGAAAAGGTAAGCCGTAAGCTTTTGTGGCTGGCCTCATCATATTAATCTTACGTATGTTCAATAATACTTTTAAGCTTTTAGGCCAACGGAAAGAGTTAAGCAAACATACCAAAATCAAATTTTGGTACCTTTGAGTACTATTCATAAGGTACCAAACTGCCCGTAAGTATGAACACGGCATAGGAAATGAGCATCTACAACGTTTAAATTTCATATTATTCATTTAAGGTTCATTATTACCAAAATAAAATATTAATCACAAAGAAGCTTACCTCAGCTAACTTTACCTCCTTACTTCGGAATATTGCTATTATAATTGATTGAGGGTCTTCGGGAAAAACGAAAAATAAAATAAAAAATCCTTCCGTCTCATTATGTTTGGCCACTTTTGACTTTTGATGCTCAACACTAGTGAACTTTGACTAAATATTAATATCAAATTAATTATTCTAATGAATTTCTAAAAATATTATTAATAGATATATAAATGATTTATCAATAACAATTTTTAGAAATTGATTAGGAAGATTAGATTTACATTAATGTTTAGTCAAAGTTCACAAATATAGACCATCAAAAGTCAAAAGTGGCCAACATAGTGAGACGGAGGGAGTAAATAATTATAAATTATTAAATAAAATATACTCTTTCCGTCCCAAAATATATGTTCACCTTTCTTTTCTAGTCCGTTTCAGAGTATATGTACACTTCCACAAATGGCAAAGAATCTTCACTATTCCTCTCACTCATTCTCGCACCTACTTTATTTTTATACTCACAACACCAATCAACTTACTATTCCTTCCCACTCACTCCCTCTCCTACTTTATTTTTATACTCACAGCACTTACATCACTTCCACTATTTCTTAATCTCCGTGTAAATGGAAAGGTGGACATTTACTCTGGGACGAAGAGAGTATTATTTAATAATAATAATAATATAAATATAAATAATTGTATCTAATTAATAATCTAGTGTATCATACTTTTTACTCCCTCCGTGCTTTTAGTTTCTTCACATTTTGACCAAATTACGGGCTTTAAAGAAAATATTTAATATTAGTAGTTGAGTAGGTGTTGTAAGTATGAAAAGTACAATGAGATACGTGAGTGTGGTTGGAATTGTGAGTGAGATATTTGATGTGGGTATGTGGGTATGACAAGTGAAACCCATTAAATAAATAAAGAATAGTATGAATTTTCTTTTTTAGGAGAGTGAACAATTAAATCGGAGGCTTAAAATGGTAAAAAAATGAACAGATTAAAAAGACGGAAGGAGTATGTCATAATTTATTTTTTCCACAAAATACTTTCATCTAAAATTAATATGGTGCAATCTTTAAAAAATTGAAGATCAAGTAAAGCATAATCTCTAGAAAGTTCAATTATGAAAATAAAATCAAATTGTTTTTCTATAGGGTAAATATAAAGTCACAAAAAAGTGACACAAAATTGGGCTTACAAAATGAAGTATCATGATTTTGTTGGTGTTTTTAAGTAGAGTGTGCCGGATTCACTATCGATGCAACCAATAAAATATCGTCACCTCATTTTGTACCCTTCATTTTGTGGAATCCCTTTGTGCCCCTAGCATTGCCCTTTTCTATATTGCGAACGGATGTCTATAAAATGATGGGAAATGGCAATTAATGAGTGGTTAAATAGGAGCAATACTACAAAATAAGGTCATAAAATGAGGTGGTGATATGTTATTGGTTGCAACGATAATGGATTCGACACACTCTAATTAAAGACACCAATAAAATAATGACACTTAGAATTTTGTGAGTAATATTTTGTGACTAAATAAAATCCGTAACTGACTGGATTAAAAGTCAAGGTGGGCTTTCTCGAATGACCCATATAAAGTGTAGGAGTAAATAGCAGAGCTGGGCGTGGGCCCATTAACAGCTGCATGCATTTTCATCACGTTGCTTAAAACCGACCAGGCTTGTTTTGAAAATGATACCCAACTCACTTTACTTGATCACGTCTCCATTCAATAATCAATAATGATTTCGGTATACAAAAAATCTTGCAACAATCCGATCCGATCACCAAATTTTAGCCGACAGTAACTTGTACTCCCTCCTTCCCAGACTAAGGTTCTTAGTTTGATTTTACACGGAGATTAAGAAAAAGTAAATGTTGTGAGTATGAAAAAGTAAGTAAGAGAAAGTAGGAGAGATAAAATGGGTAGGGAGTTTTTGTTGTGAGAATGACAAGTGGGTCCCATAGTCCATTTTAGGTAATAAAGCAACTAAGAACCTTAGTCTGGGACAAACAAAAAAGGAAAGAAAAACCTTAGTCTGGGACGGAGGGAGTAACTAATTGATTATGAGCGTGTTCGGATTAAAAAATTAGGAAGAACTCCGTTTTTGTCCATCGTACTTTGGGTCGTGTTTCACTTTTACCATCAAACTTTATTTTTTTTCATTTTTACCATCATACTACAAACAATGATGTCATTTTATACCAAATTCGATATTTTATACCCAAATTTGTTTCAATTTTACCATTGTACTACAAACAATGGTGTCATTTTACACCCAAATTTGGTATAAAATGACACCATTGTTTGTAGTACGATGGTAAAAATGAAAAAATAAAGTTCGATGGTAAAAGTGAAACACGCCCTAAAGTACAATGGACTAAAACAGAGTTTTCCCAAAAATTAAATAAAATTGTGCTTACAAAAATAATTAGCAAAATAAAATAAAATTGTATGTTGAGTTAATAAGTAATAGGTCTTACAAACTAAACATCTAATTATTTTTAATAATACTGTTTATAACCAAAATTGTATAACATATTATTGCAATTCTAATTTTACTCATTGGCTATTTCACTAAAACCCTAAAATTTTCAAGCTCATGCATAACACAGGGGGTGTTAGTACGATTCAGATTCGATTTAAATCAAACTTTTTCCAAGTCAAATAATTGTCATTTTCAATCAAGCTCATTGGATCGTTAATCGGTTGCGCAACAGAAACATTAGATATTTTAGATGCTAGTATAGGCTACAGTTTCTCATTTCCATTTTATGACATTTTAATTTCTTTTTTTGTTTTAAGACATGTCAAATTATTGAAGTTCTTAGATATTTGTTGTTTTTTCATTTTTACTTGCTCTTTTGACAATAATTTTCGAGTAGGATCTCATGAAATGGTATGCACGGGTACAGAGGCGGAGCTACCCACAAGGTAAAGGGGGCAATTGCCCCCATTGGTATTTAAAAAATAAAAATTACTAGTGCAAAATTTACAAAAATTTTGGGGTTTAGTGCAATTTTCTGAAATTTGCCCCTTTTGAGATGAAAGTATTAATACACTAGATTTTTTTTTTTTGGCCCCCATTGACATAAATACAATTGAATTTTTTTTGTTGTGTAATTTTGCCCCTGTTGACAAATTTTCTGGCTCCGCCACTGCACGGGTATAGGGCCTTAATGATGGTAAATCGCAGAACGCCTTTTAGATCTTCCGTTCATGAATATTACTCCGTCCCTAGTGTTTATTTTCAAAAAAAATTTGTCCCAAAACGAGTGTTTTTTTTTTTTTTTTTTTAACATAACTTTGTCTCTAAATGTTTTTTTTTTTCGAAAAATATTTCACCGGCCTCTTTAGACGTTCAAAACTAAATGTTTGGAAAATAGATTGCAAGATTATATATGAATCTTTGCTACCAAATTGTACAAAGAGTTAGAGATTTTCAGACGTCCCTTAAAATGAAATTGGATACTCATTTATGGACAGAGGTAGTAAGAGATAAAACATCCTAAAACTTTAACCGATGAAATTTTAAAAAGAAAAAAAAAAGTGAAAATAAGATAAGAAAAGGGACGCATTTTTGTAGAAGAAAAAACACACATTTTTCTTTTAATCTCATTTACATGTACTATTCTACCATTCCCGGCTCAAAAGATTAATTATTATTATGGTAGATATTAAAAAGAGGCTTTGACCAATAAGTCCTTTGTTCAGATGAAGACGACCAATAAGGACAGACATTTTTTAAACTCCCCAAAAAGTCTTTGAAATTTTCGCTGGACCAAATTGCTCCTAAGTATGAACACGACATTGCTGGAACACGCTAGACTTCCAGCGCTAAGCGCGTTTACTCTGTGAGCGCTTTTTCTTTCTCTCTCTCTCTCTTCCATTTTTTTTTCCTTTAAAGTTTTAAAATGCAATATCTCAAATCTAGAAATCGGAAAAATAATCTGAAACCACCATTTTAATCGTCTCGTCAAAACGAATCAAACAAGAACAATCAAGATATGATTCAAATTTTAAATTAAAATAAAAATCATTTTTCACTTAAAAAAATTGAAAATTTTTATTTTTAAATTCTCAAATGATTTCACAATTGTGTGATTTCAAAGTTGTATGATTACACAGTTGTATCATTTTTCACTTGTAATTTTTTTTTTTAATTCATTTCACTGTTGTACGATTTCACAGTTGTGTGATTTCACAATTGTGTCATTTCACAGTTGTGTCATATTTCATTTCTCACAGTTGTTTCATTTTTCACTTGTAAAACCATTTCTCATTGATTTCACAGTTGTACGATTTCATAGTTGTGTGGTTCACAATTGTCATTTCACAGTTGTATCATATTTCATTTTTCAATTGATTTCACAGTTGTGTGATTTCATAGTTGTGACAATTTTCATTTTACACTTGTAAAATAATTTCTCAATTGATTTCACATTTGTATGATTACAGTTGTGTGATTTTACGGTTGTGTGATTTAACAATTGTGTGAATCTATATAAAATTTAAACAGTTGAGAAATAAACTTATTATAGTGTGTTACTCAATTTCTTAGATGTTTAATTTATTTATTTTTTTCGAAACAAACTACCATTATCATTAGATTAAGGGCAAAATCACAAAAATATGAGTAGGCTCTCTACAAATATCAGAGGCTCAACCCAAATATTATCATTCATTACAATGGAAGTTACAATTACAAAAGAAATGTATGAAGAGAGATGACGAAAGTGGGTGTTTGTGCATAAAGTTGTAGTAGCATTCGCGATCTTCCACCGTGTACCTCTCGTAGAAATACCCTGGAACGCACAGATGCCTCTCCAAGCGTAGCTTGGACACTGCCATATATATATCGGCATTCACAAAATCCCCTATCGGTACAAATTTAGCGTTGAAAATACTATAATTTAAGGCCTCTGAATTAGCAATAAATTGCCAACCAAATTTTCCAAGCAATTAAAAAGTATGACATTCACTTCTCATTTGTTCAAAATTTGAGTATTAAAATTGATAAATTCAATTCTCGGTTTTTTGCTAGATCCGAGCGACCATAATAACCAAGAAAATGAGAAAGTGAGAGAAAGACTTCAAATGATTATCAAAATAATTATATAATTGTATATACTATTTAAGAGCCATTGTCCTTTTTTTTTTTAAAAAGCCATGTTTGCAATGTTTTAGGCTACAACACTGCTAAATCACAAAAGCCAAAGCAAGAACTAGGATGTGTGCAATTTGGATTACCTCGAATCAATTGCATAGGATTCCGAGCCTACAAGAAAAGAGTTAAAAGTGATTGGCCTAAAGCTTCTTCTAATGCCTAATATGTAGCACCTTTTTCTCCTTCCAAAAGAGCAATTACCTTAAACACTTCTAGCCATTTATACATGAGAAATGACAATTATACTCGTAAAAGGTCGTGTTATATGCACATGACTATTTTTCTATTACAAAACTAACAATTTCGTTAGCTTTTATATCATTTTGCAACAAAATGAGAAACACAAGAACGAGTTGCAAGAAATACAAACATTGGAACCAAATTGCAAAAGTGATAAAACACGGGTTAGCAAATTGCAATTTGGTCATATTTTAAAATGAGATCAAGAATAATTGAAATTCATTGATTTTGAAATTTTAATTTTAAAAATGAGATTATTTTTCTGTACAAAACTATCCATGGAGAGAGTATTTTTATTTTATTTTTCAATCGAAAGGGCAAAAGGTCCCCTAAATATTATTAAAAAAAATATCAAATCAAATGTGATGAGTGACTAGACTAAAACCATCACAGAATAACAAGAGCAAACAAAAGAAATAATATAAACAAAAGACAAAGAGAAAATTATCTCCATTGTCTTTTAGAGCCTCGCATATCTTTAAATCCTCGGCATTTCTTGATTGTACTCTTGACACGTCTTTTTTATCTGCCATAAAACCATGTTCTTCATTATAATAGTCATCTAACGATCGACCATTCGTCCTTGGTTCCCTTGGTGATACATCCACACCTCTTGTCATCCCTCAGTTTTGGCGAGCTTCTGCATACGTGAACAAAGATGCATCATAGTGATAGCCTTTTAGGTCAGAAGTACACTTTTACTTAGAAGGGATAGTATTAGAAATGTTGGTTTGGTAAGAAGTATTAAAATATTTAGGGTCGGGACGACGGCTTTAGGGGAATGTAAGTTATGAGCTTATGAATCTTGAGCTTGTCCAACTTTTTCCTGAATCAAAATATTTTTTCCTTGCTCTAAATCAGGTGATGGGACTGACAGTGAGGCAATGGACTCGGTCTGAGTGGCCAACACCCCATCGTACTCCGATTGCAGTATAAACTACTAAAGTTTTGGGTCCCATATTAACCTAAAAAGTACCCGGGACAACTGTAGACACAAGAGAATTAATATCCACCCCATCAGTACCCAAGATAGTCAAGGGCAAACAGTTCTTTCTCAAATTTTCTTTATCCCCTTTAACATTTAGGGAGACCATATATGCACCATCTTTGTAATTTAATTTAGTAAACTCTGATCTCCTTCCTTATCTTCAAAGCATTTAGAATTCGAATCCTTATTTCCTTCGATATCTACATCCTCAATCAATAGGATATAAAATCTTTTTGGGCCTCACCTACACCAGCAAACGAATTTACTACTACCGGCGAACCACCAGCCAGGGCCTCCATTGCCAGCTGACCCCCGCGACTGCTCTCTAGAGTATAACCGCCTGGTTCCACCACCACTAGTGGCAACCCAATGGTCCTTTGAAGTCCTTGAATAGATCATTCTTCTTTTCAACTCAGAGTTCCTTAGCTTTAGGGGTTGAAGGTTTTGTTCATATAGTAGCTAAAACCGGCTCCTTTTGTTTTTGGCAATCTTCCAATTTGTATCCAATCAAACCATATCCAAAACAGTAATAATATTCCTTTCATATTCAATGTGTTGCCAAAACCCTTTACCTTTCAATGAACCGGTCCAAATCCAATCAGGTAGGCCTTTGAAACATCAATTTCTAAACATATGATGCGTTAAATCGAACGTTCTGTTATTCTCTTTTAATAACCATCCAATCTAATTGCTAATACACTTCGAAAATGTCGGATTATATAGGTGTAGCGGCAGCCTATGCAACAACACCCTGCTACAAAATGACAATCCACCTAGCAGTTAAACTCTGGCGTCCATCTAAAAGATTTGAGTATATAACTAGAGATGGAATGTGAGTCTTTTGCCAATGCTTGAATAAAATCTGATTCCGCTTTCATATAGATGAACACATGCGATGATCTAATAAACCCACCATCTACGGCGCTGAAGCCTCCAAAATTTTGCAATATATTCATCAATCTCTTTGATAGTAGGCTGATCTGTAGAAAATTTAAACCATGTCATACCTTAAGTCTTTAGCAGCCGTATCGATCTCCTTGTCTGAAAAACATGATCGCCGGATATTTGGCTTTAGCCCGCGGTCTAGGAAGCAAGCCGACACTCACTAAATACATTAGTGGGATACAAAGGTTTCTTACCGACCATCCCTCCACTGCTTTCCACCACTTGAGCAAAAGATGGTCGAGAAGCATCCTTGTTGAAGTGGAAAGAGAGTGCCGTGGAGGATCCAGTGGCTTCGTGCCACTTAACACCGCCACCCTTCCTTTGAGAGAATACTTTTTAGTGTGTGTGTCGCTAGGGTTCTATTGCTTAAATTTCATAGAGTAGACTTGTTGGTCCCTAAGGGGCACAAGGTGTGAAAAATCGCTAGAGGGGGGGGGGGGTGAATAGCGTTTAAAATTCTTTTCAAACCCTTTTGCAAATCAATGGCTTATGCGCACAGTTCTCAAATAAGGTAAGTAATAGCGCGCAGTGAGAGTGTGAAATGCACAGCGGAAGTTTAAATCAGCTCTGCGCAGGGTATACGCGCAGAGATAAAAACGCACGCGCTAAGTTTGAGGCTAAAGAGTGCGCACAAAATGGTTCTAAGGCAAATGAGCGATAACGATTACAACAGTAAAGTGTAGCAATCTGAAAGATCAAAAAAGCAGTTCATAAATAGTTAAGCAGGAAATATGCAGTAAATATAATGAACACGCTATTTGGAGAGGTTTCGATCGATGAAAAGATCTACATCCTCTACCAAGATGGTTAGTCTTGGATTTCTAAAGGAGATCTTATAATATGAGTGAGTATTACAAATTACAACATTTGAGCTCAATACTAACTCAAGATCTATTATCTATGAAGAACAAATCCTAGACTAAACCGGTGTATCTCAAGAAGTTAGATCAAAATGATCAATCTTCAAGAGGTGTGTGTGTGTGACAGATATTCTGGGCTCTATGAATATGAAAGATGAAGATCACCAAGAATTCTGGTGATATAGGGCTTTGTGATTTGAGCAGGAGTTTGAAAGTTTGAAGATCTTGAAGGCTGTTCTAAGGATCTGGAAATATTGAGCAGCAGTCTTCAGATCTTCAAGGTTTCTCAATAAAGCATGAAACTCGAGCTCTTGAAGCATGCAAGCTTAAAAAACTTGGAAATGGGAATGAGCAGGTATTTATAGCTGAGCTTCAAAAACTAGCCGTTGGAGCTCTGAGCAAGGACGATGCGCTGGCACAATATTTGGCGCGCAGGTGTCCTTTTTAGCCGTTGGAGACAGGGCAAGGACAATGAGCTGGCACAATTGATTGGTGCGCAGGTGTCCTTTGTACCCGTTGAAGACTGAGCATGAAGACCAAATTCAAATCTTCTTCTAGAAGGTTGACAGCTGTCTTCACTTGAAATATTTCTTTGAAGCGTGTCTCCACCAATGGTTTTGCTGAGTGTGCTTATTTTGTCGTTTGTGCACACCTCAGCACTCTGACTCAATCCAAAAAGCATAGCTTGTCTTGTCGCTTTCCAAGCTTCTAGAATATGAGATCAGGAGATGAGGAATTTTGACCAAGGTTGAGTGTCCACGCACAAAGGCATGCGCATTGCCGGCGCACATGGATTCTGTGCATGGGCAACATGCGCACCATGGCTTGGTCACTAAAAGATATCTTGAGTTTAGGGAACAAGACATTGAAAACTGAGCAGGGTCAAAAGCTTGCGCAAGATGTCTATGCGCAGTGGCGACCTGCGCCGAGAACATCCTGCGCAATGAAATGAATCCTGCTTAGGAATCTTCGATCCTTCATAGCTTCAAGTCCTACTATAATCTAAGCCTATACTATAAAAAAGGACTTGGCTAAAATTAAAGTTTATAACTTCATTACATGAGGTCCTAAAGTCCATAAAATACTCATAGGTGATGGTATCAATCAATTCTAACAAAATGTAGGAGGGTTAAGTGATAAGCATACCCAACAATCTCCCCCTAAA
>JAOWBW010001676.1:0-72781 GCA_026119855.1 Campanula takesimana | reverse complement strand
TCAACTTTGCAAACAAATATCCCTTCCAGGACTTTCATAAGACGGAGTGGGGGGAGCTTATAGGTCCTTCCACTTTTGATAGCAGTATGTCTCTCCCTTTTCTGACGTACAGCTTCGGCGATTTCGGCAGGAGTCGGTTTGTAGCCAAGCCAAAAGGAAGGAAGAAAAATGGAACATCATCCTTGATAGGTTCAATACACCCTTGTTGCTCTTTTCCAAGCCCCATCATAGGCAGGAACTTCATCTTCTTGACCATATTCAAGGCCATTGCATCTCCATACCTGGTCCGCTTTCTACCAATTAGATCGGTCTCCTTGACATATTCAATAGCATGGATCCGAGCTTGTGGGATCACTTCAAAACCACTCAAGAAGATGCCAGTATCTTTGTGCTCAATTCCCAAAATCGGGAGGTCATGAACTTGCGTATCATCTTGGGCATGAACTACCACTACATGATTGACGTGGATGAACTTGATGCACTGATGGTAGGAGGAAGCTACCCCTCTTACTCCATGGATCCAAGGGCGTCCCAAGAGTAGACTGAATGAGGACTTGATATCAATCACTTGAAATTCAATCGGCATGACAAGAGGGCCAATGGTGAGAGTGAGAAGGACAACACCCAGAACACAACGACTGGTGCTATCGTAAGCACGAACCACTTTAGAAGATGGGGCCAAATCAGTTATCTTGATTCCCAAATCTGCGAGAACATGCAAGGGGCATACATTTACTGAGGAGCCATTATCGATCAAAACACGAGCTAAGTGCTCACCTCCGACCCCAACTGTGATGTGCAGATCCTCGACATGATTAAGAGCAATTTTTGGTGCATCGAGATCGGTAAAAGTGATAATATTCCCAAAATGAATGTTGCCGATCATGTGGCAAGGTCATTGGGATAAGTCTCGATCGGGATGACATCTTGAGCAAGAGCTTTAACCAACACGTCTCGGTGCTCCTGTGAAGACGAGAGCAAACCCCAAACGGATATATTAGCCTGGGTTTTCTTTAACTGGGTCAAGATCGGGTTCTCGACGACCTTCTCTTTCTGAGCGGGGACTTCTTCTTTATCCTTTCCCAATTCACTTGCCTCAGGATTTGGAGGCTGATAGGCTCTTCCCGAGAGAGTGAGGTGATTCACATTTCCGCCAACCCAAGTGGCCTTTTTAACAGGGGCCTTTTGCTCCTTAACAGCTTTAGCACTAGACAAAATCGAATCCCAAGAGATCATATGGCATTCAAAATCTTCGGAGATAACAGGAGTTACAGTGTAATTCAAAGCTTTCTTCAGAACGATGAAACTAGTCCTTGAGTAGTTTCCTTCAAACTCGATCACATGGATCCCTGGCAAGGGATTAGTTACCACATTTGGTTGGGCGGCTTTTGAATGAGTCCATCGTCTATCATGTCTTGCAGAGTGTGTCTCAAACTCCAACATTCATTTGTCGCATGACCAGGTGATACGTGGTATGCACAATATTTACTTGCATCCCAATTCTTAGGAGGCGGATTAGGCGGGCGGTATCCTTCTATCGGCTTTAGTACTCCTTGGGCGACCAATCCTTGAAAGATAGTAGACAATGGAGCGCTGAATTTATCAAAATGGCGATCTCTCCGATTTCCACAATTCCTTCGCTGATCGGTGACAGAGTTTACAGACCCGTCTTGATTATAACACGGAGGTGCCCTATTGTAGCTGCTCCGGCTTGGTCCCACATTGTGTTCCAAAAAGGAGCAGGGGTCATGGAAACATTGTGCACAACTGGTGCCGGGGCTTTAGCAGCGGATCGGAATCTGTAGGAGCTAGGAGAAGAATCTAGCTTGATCACCCCAGTTCGGACATCTTCGTCAATACGAGAACCCACATCAAGAATAGAAGCAAAATCTGGAAACGGGAGATATTTCATCTTATCTGCATACACCGGCTGAAGATTCTTAAGGAAAATACGAGTTTGCTCGGCACTGTCAGGCCTCTCCAGAGTTTGAGCAACTTTCTTCCTCCACCTACTTGCAAATTCAGAAAGGATTCCTTCTCACGCTGAGCACACGAATCGAGGTCACGACGGCTCTTCTCCCAGTTGGAGTTATCTTTGTATCGCTTCTGGAATTCATCCACGAGCTTCCCCCATTATCAACCAGATTGGCATCCACAGTCATAAACCACTGCTTAGCGGCTCCTACCAAAGTCAGATGGAAGTTGGAGGCCATCGCACCAACATTAGCTCCACGAGACTGCATTGCATGAGCTTAAGATTTCAGGTGGGCCATTGGGCAACCTTTACCGTCAAATTTCTCCACATCGGGCATTTTGAATTTAGGAGGCAGAACAGCAAATGGAGATAATTTCAAGGAATCTGCAGAAAACTCCCCTTTATTCATGACCTTTCTCAACATTTCTTTCATTTCACTCATTTCAATCTCAGCTTTAGTAAGGGGTACATATGGGACACCCTTGTAGAACGCTTCCATTTGGCGGACTAGGTTAGGATCTTGCTCTGGGAAGTTCCTTGATTAATCTGAGAGGCACCGCTAGCAATGCACCATAAGCGTTGGGCTGCTGATTCGGATACAGAGTCTGCATATACTGAGAAAAGGCATTATGATCAGGCGGATACTGAGACGGATGCACAGCAAAATTTGTTGGATTCGGGATGAAGGGCTGGTGAGTGCCACTGAAGTCTGGATGAGCCACATTACCCTGAGGAGGGATGTTCTGGTGATGACTCTGGCCGATGGTGTTGCTACCAATAAGATTCAAGTTGATGGTAGGGATGCCACTTCCATTGGGACCTGTATTGCCATTGGGATTAGGATTGGGAACCCCATTTCCGGTCTGATTAACGTTCAGATCGCCATTGGGATATCTGTTGGGGTTGCCATTGGGAGCCCCATTACTATTCTGATTCTGCATCTGCACAAGTGTAGCCAGTAGCTCATCTTGCTGAATCCAAATCTGACCCAACACATTCTGCTCCAACCATGCTTGAAGACCTGGTGGCGGCACATAGGCTTCCTCATTTCCTTCCTGGGCCATTGCAATAGCTTCTTCGGTTATAGGCACTGTCTCGGCAACTCGGATCAACCTCCCCTTACTGTTTCTAGCTCCCCCTTTCCAAGTAGATGCCAGGCTTAGAGTATCTGAAAGGGATGGTGTTTAGGGCTGATTAGAGAGTGAAAAGGATCGAGATTTTCCGAGTTTGATTCAAAAGGAGTTCAAAAATCAAAATCAATCCTAGAATGCCGGATAAGCACTTGCTTTATTTTGACATGTTTTTGCATGAATCTTGGAATAGTGGATACCATCTCCAAAGTATAGGACCAACGTTTTTCACCTGTACTGTACTATTGGCCGTCCGAGCCCCTAGCAAAGGGCCTATACTCTTTCTGGGATCCACCATTCGGTTACGGTCTATGTGAGGGTCTTGACAATTTCAAGTCAATCCAAGAATTTCAACATGATATCCACAATTGAGGTCGATTATAACCTTTTGGGAATTCATAGGATTGAAGTAAAATTGTTTAGACAAAAACCGACATGAAGTCTGTGACGTGTTATTTTCGAAAGAATATGGACATCGCATTTCAGCTTTTGAAGCTTGGCTTACACCCATCACAGCGACCGTAGGCGCTGCTAAGGGGGAAACAGTATACCGTTGACCCTATGGGGAAGTCAAGTGAGCTCCCTTATGCCCCATGTTTACCGTCTCGGGTTTGAGATTCTAAGACGCTTTTCAAAAACGTGCATGTGTGTGAGGTATCTATGAGTTCGAAAAATCATTTTGAAAGCACGTAAAGAAAACAAGAAAATCATTTTTTCCTTTTTTACTTGTTTTACCCCTTTTTTGGGGAATCACTCACCACGCAATGCATATATATATATACAAATAAGATAAGCGAAAAACGCCCCTGCAAAACAGAGGTTAGGGCACAGATATATACACCCCAAGTAAGGCACATAAAGCATGGCACACACAAAGATTTAGAGTCTAGCCGACTTTAAAACAAGTCCCCAGCAGAGTCGCCACTGTGAGAGCCCGCGCCCGAGATGATCGGATCACCGCGAAATGACCGCCCGTGAAAGCGGTTCGCGCCCGTCTCGTTCTGATGCGCTTTTGGAAATGCGCTCGGTTCTCACACAATGGTTTCCTCTTGATGCTGTGATTTGATTGCAAGAGTCGCCACCTCATTTTGATTTTAGGAAAAATGAAGAAAAAACCTTTTTTGAGAAAATGGGTTCGGGGGCTAAGTTACGAGAAGAGAAGGGGTTAGGCACTCTTCTCGCCCGTGATGGTCTCTATATGCGTGCCACTTATATTCAATTTTATGCCTTTTAATTTGGATTTTATGCCCTACCAAAAAATGGTGATGAAATATATATGGAGGTCTTCCTATTCTAGGAAGTTTCATTTTTATTCACAACCGGGAACTCGGTTTGAGTGGATTCCCCGATTGGTTTTCAAGAATGTTTTTGATCATATCAAGCAATAATACATCCACAGGAGGGGCGATTACACAATTACACATACAAAAAATAGGGGAGACAAATCCCACAAATAATAATAAATATCCTCGACAGTGCTTTTGTAGATTTCGGTGACACTTTCCGTCCCCGAGCCGTCGTACCTGTCCTAAAATCAATCCGATTCCAAAACTAAAAATTGGGGGTTAATCCCTGAATACTAGGGATCACAAGGGAGTTTTTGTAGACTTTTTGGACCAAGTTTAGGCCCCAAACACATGCAATAAAGTTGATCACAAAATTCAGCCCACAAAAGGCAAACAGAAACCTTAGCATGTTTATCACCAATTTTCACCATCTTAGCTTGGTAATCTGACAAAACCCAAAGAACAAAAGTTTAATAACACGCATAAAACATGAATATACCAAAATTTGGAGTTCATAGGATGAGTTTTATTGGTTCAAAAGGTTTCTGACATTTCAATGTCAGAAACTGGAAGTGCAGAATCTGATTTTTTTTTGAGTTTGAAACATATGTTTGAAAGGAGCACTTCCAGTGATCCAAAAAAATGTATAAAAAATATGATAATCATCCTTAGTTCGTTTAGAACAAAATACATGTTTTAATCTTTGTCCAGAAAATTATTTTTCATCAAGTTTGAAGTCCAAGAACACAGCAAGGTACCACAGTGAATAAACAACTCAGAATCACTGAGACCCAAATTTATGCATGAAAATATGATCTAGGCATGGAATCTGAACATGAAAATTTAGGATCATATATTCAACATGTTATGAACAACTTTTGTTCTTTGACCTAAACCATAAAACCAATCTAAGATGGATTTACAAGCTCATCAAAATCAAGACTCTATACAGAAAGTAAAAACTGATTATATGAGGCATGATTATAGACCTCAAAACACTACTATATCTTCAAACCAAGGCATGAAACTCAAGGAATTTGATATTTAACATGTTAACAACATTATCCAAGAGCTATTTCTCAACAAATAATGATTTTCACATGCATGATCACGAAGGAAAGCCAAAGAGGGCAGATTTACGCCCTTTGAGAGAAACATGAAGATTTTCATACACAAATTAAAGCATATGAATATTATGACTATTATGAACATATATAAACATAATAAACTGAGTATTAGCATCACATGATCATCATTTATATACATAAACAAAGCTTTACAAAGCTAAAAAAACATGGAAGATGAAGGAAACCTAGTCATTATTTGACTAGGTTCCAAACCACTCCCAATATTGCTTACATATCTAAAGAACCAAGGTTTACATAGAGTTTTACCTAGCTTTTGAGATTATGGGTGCTCCCTTTGTCAACCAAGGGAAGACTTTTTCTTTTCTTTTTGCTCTGTGTTTGATCAAAGTTTTGGCTTTGATGTGTTTTTTGTGGTTTGTTTGGTGATTTATGGGTGGTGTAGGGTGGTGTATGAGTGGTGGTGTGGTGATGGTGTGGTGGTGGTGTTCTTGTTGAGAGAGAATGAGAGTGGAGGATGGTAGGGTTTTTTTTTCTTTTTGTTTTTTTGTGTCTCTCTTTTTGAAATGGATGAGAGTGGTGTATATAGGAGGAGGGAGGTGGTAAATTGGTTGTAACTTGGAGGGGGAGGTTGTAAATTGGTGGATTCATCATCTATCCTTCTTGACTAAGGCTTAAAGTCATCTTCCTTATCTCTGTTCCGGCTTTTCGCTCCGCAACTGCTCCGTTGTGCGCGTCTCCGGTGTCCCAGTTGTCCGCGAGTCCAACATGAAAGTTGCTCGGAATATTTTTCTGGTCAGGCCGGTATATCTGAAATATTTTTATGAGCAAGGAACGACAATAATATATTTTTGCTCTTCTTGACCGTTGATAAGATATTTTGAGATATTTTCCAATTTGGATAACCATCTTTCCGGCTCTGGCTTTTCGCTCCGTAACTGCTCCGTTGTGCGCGCCTCCGGTGTCCCGGTTGTCCGCGAGTCCAATATGAAAGTTGCTCGGAATATTTTTCTGGTCAGGCCGGTATATCTGAAATATTTTTATGAGCAAGGAACGACAATAATATATTTTTTGCTCTTCTTGACAGTTGATAAGATATTTTGAGATATTTTCCAATTTGGATAACCATCTTTCCGGCTCCGACTTTCCGCTCCGTCGTGCGCGCTCTGGTGTCCCGGTTGTCCGCGGGCCCAAAATGAAAGTTGCTTGGAATAATTTTGTGGTCACGCCGGTATATCTGAAATATGTCAATTAGCAAGGAAAGGTAATAATATATTTTTTGCTCTTCTTGACCAGTTGATAAGATATTTTGAGATATTTTCCAATTTGGATAACCATCTTTCCGGCTCCGGCTTTCCGCTCCGTCGTGCGCGCTCCGGTGTCCCGGTTGTCCGCGGGCCCAACATGAAAGTTGCTTGGAATAATTTTGTGGTCACGCCGGTATATCTGAAATATGTCAATTATCAAGGAAAGGTAATAATATATTTTTAATGCACAGAATGGATAACAGCGAGCAGTTCGGGGGGTTGCGGGCCCCGTTTCGGGTCCCGCACCTCGAAAAACGAAATTTTTGCCTGTTTGCTCGTTTTTTCGCTCTGATCATGAATTTGAAGTCCGTTTATCCATTCGATGCACAGATAAGGCTCACGGCAGTCCCGCACAGCCAAATCGAGGGTTTTAGGTTAATTTTCGGGTTGAGACCGATTCAAGGTGGGTTTTTAGGGGTGCGAGATCAGGGTATCTACAGGGACCCGGAGGACCGTTTGCTTGAATGCGGGACCCAGAGGACCGTTTGCTTGAGTGATCTTGCTTGATAAGGAGGTGGTGATTTTGTGGCTCACCCAGGACCAAGTTGTTGCCGTGAGTCGTACTTTGGTGTTGACTGTTCGACTTTGACTTTTGGTGGGGTGTGGGCACAGTTGACTGTGGTGTGCTTTCTGCTGGGGATGAATTGTCAAAACTGATCCTTGAGGATTAAAGGAGGACACCCTAACTTTTTTTTTTAGTGAGAATTCCTGTCCTACTTTCAATTTTAGACATGCCTTAAGTGCGGACCAAATTAATGTGTGCCTAACTGGGTGTTTGCTGTTGTCGTTCGAGCTTCTTTTGTTGCTGGGATTGATCTTTTCTGCAGGTTGAAGGTGTTGGAACGCCTAGGTTCTGTTCTGAACTGACAAAGGCTACTTATGTTTCTGTCTGCTGTCAAAGGCACGCGCACCTGGTCTTGGGCATGGGAGGCGCGCGCGTCTTGAATTGCTTGTCGGAGGCGCGCGCTTCTGGCTTGCTGAATTGCAGCCCCTTTCTTTTCTGAGCAGAGCACTCCAACAGCTATAAATTTAAACCATTTTCGACCAGAATGGTCACTCAGCAATATTCTGCATCTTTTCCCTTCCTCTATACCTCAAAATTCTTGTAGCGATGGCCCCGATGACCTTCACTTTTGAAGTCAAAGTTTCCGTCCCCGAAGGCGATAAGTCCATCCCCATTGCCCCAATTGTGAAGGCGTGTCCTAGCGTGTTTGACCGTTTGGGAAGGCCAAGTGAAGGTGTTGTTGCCGTTGATTCCGTGAAGCCGATGGTCCATGTGAGGGATTATAGGCCCCGTTATTTGCCTAAGAAGAAGCAGGGTAAGGGAAATTCTTCTCATCTGTGGAAGCGTCCCATGGTTGTTCCCGCTAAGGTTCCGCTTGACAAAGGTAAAGGGAAAGCCATTGATGAAGCTCCATCCCATCCTATTGTCTTCTCTCGTCTTGGTGGTCTCAAGAATGTTTCGCCCCCATCCAAGAAGACTAAAGGCCACATCAAGAACCAATGGGTTCCCAAGTCTAAGAAAGATTAGATTTTCTTTTGTACCTCGAGATTGCATTTAAAATAGACCACTTGTTTAGGATTTAATGTTTTATGTCTTTTAATAGCTCAACATTTCCATTGTAATGATCAAAATAGTTTAGTGAATGAATAAAAATTGCATCTCGTTAATTTGACATGATTTGGGTATTTGTTTATATTTTAGACCGCACCCGAAGGTTGCCTACGTTCCTCCAGTGTAGAGGCTCAGGTCTCCATAGTTCAAACAAACGAGGACCATTTTTTTTTGTGTGCACCCTATTTTTTGCCTAGACCGCCCTTTCGGGTTTTCAATCTAGCGGGCTTCTTTTTTGCACGTGCTCTAATTTTTGTCTAGGCCGCCCTTGCGGGTTTTCAACGTAGCGAGCCTTTTTTTTTTTTTGATGGTCTTCGTTTATTAAGCGTAGAATCTCTTCAGCTTGTCGAGGTTGACTTCCTTTGGCAGCTGATCTCCATCTAAATCCACGAGTCAGACTGCACCGCCGCTTAGTATCTTCTTGACCACGTACGGACCAATCCATCGGGGTCCCCATTTTCCAAGGGGGTTCATGGGATTAGGAGGATGTTGTCTTAGGACCAAATCTCCCACATTGATGTTTCGAGGCTTCACCTTTTTGTTGAAAGCCCTTGGCATTCTTTGTTGATAGGCTCTCGTATGTTCGAGTGCCCTTAGCCTTTTCTCGTCGAGTAGAGCTAGCTGTTCATATCGAATTTACATCCAATCGATTTCATTGACTTGGTTCTCGAGGAGGACCCGTAGGGATGGGACTTCGAGCTCTATTGGGAGTACAACTTCGGAACCATACACCAGTGCATAAGGAGTTTCTTCGGTTGCTGTCCGTATTGACTTGCGGTAGCCCCACAATGCTAGAGGTAGTTTTTCGGGCCAATCCCTTCCGGTGGAGGCCGTTTTCTTCACAATGGTCTCGATTGTCTTGTTAGCTGCCTCGACCGCGCCGTTTGCTTGAGGGCGGTATGGAGATGACTTGTGCTTGGAAATCTTGTATTCTACCAGGAGCGCGTCCATCTCTTTCTCAAAGTGAGAACCGTTGTTTGAGATGATTTCATGAGGAACGCCGTACCAGCACATGATGTGGGTCTTTAAGAATTCGGCCACTTTCTTGGCGTTGAGAGCCCGGTAAGCCTGTGCTTCGACCCATTTTGTGAAATAATCCACTGCTACTAGGACGAAAGATTGCCCGTTGCTGCCCATAGGGTGAACTTTGCCGATGATGTCTATGCCCCAACAAGAGAAATGCCATGGCGTGGTCATGTTGTAAAGTTGTGAGGGTGGAGTATGTTGTAGGTTGGCATGGAATTGGCATTTGGCGCACTTTCTGACTTTCTCGATGCAGTCTCTTTCCATGGTACTCCAATAATAACCCATGCGGAGTATCTTCTTGGTCAACATAAACCTGTTCATGTGGGGCCCACATTCACCTTCGTGGATCTCATGCATTATTTCTTGAGCTTCAGTCTCATTTGAACATAGGAGATTGATCCCTTCGTGGTGCCTTTTGTAGACTCAGTCTCCAATAAGTACATATCGAGAGGCTAGCCTTTGCAACGCCATCTGAGACTTCTTATTGCTATCTCGGGATAAGTGTCATTCCTGAGGAAATTCATGATATCCGAATACCACGGAGAGTTTGCTTGGACCTCATTAATCTCAATACTCATGCAGTAAGCCGGACTGTTCCTTCGAAAGATTTTAAAGGGATTCACCATTTTTCCCTCGGGCATTGCGACCAGTGAAGCGATGGTGGCTAGTGCATCAGCGAAACGGTTCTTGTCCCTTGGCAGGTAGTTGAAGGTGATTTCTTGAAACTGTTCAACCAACTCCTCGAGATGTTGACCATACCGTTGTAGAGTTGAGTCCTGAATTTTCCATTTTCCGGATGTCTGATTGATGATGAGCAAGGAATCACCAAATACCTCTAAGCTCGTGACATTTCTCTCGAGGACTGCTTCGAGCTCCGCTATGCACGCTTCGTACTCGGCGATGTTGTTGGTGGCCTCGAATTCGAGGCGGATAGCAATTGGAGTATAGATGTCTTTTCGATCAACAAGTAACATCCCTATGCCATATCCATGCTTATTGGCCGCGCCGTCAAAAAATAGTTGCCACTTATCTTACTCTGTTGTAGCACAAATTAAATGCTCGTCGGGGAACTGTACATCTTCCCCCTTCACTTCGTCACACGGAAATTCAGCAAGCTGATCACTGAACACTTTCCCCCTGATGGATTTGAGTGTGACGTAAGTAATATCGTAGCCGGCGAGCATGAAGTACCATTTGGCTATTCTTTTGACATGAAGGGCTTCTCAAAGATGTAGCGAAGTGGGTCTACTTTTGCTACCAATTTGATTGGGAAGGCCTCTATGTAATGCTTGAGCTTTTGGGTAACCCAAACCAATACCACACAAGACTTCTCTAAGACAGAGTAGTTCTTCTCAGCCCCTTGTAACCGGCGGCTGACAAAGTAGATAGCATTCTCTTTTGTGGAGTCTCGTTGTTCTTGTGCTAACATAGCCCCTAGGGCTTCATCATTGACAGTGGGATAGAGCAAGAGAGGCTTCTCTTTGTGCGGTGGAACCAAAACTGGAGGGCCTGTCAGTAATGCTTTACTTGGTCGAAGGCTTCTTGGCAAGCATCGGTCCATTCTAGAGCCACATTCTTCTTGAGTAGCTTGAAGATCGGCTCACACATGGAAGTGAGTTGGTGCACAAACCGACTGATGTATTGAAGTCTGCCCATGAAACCTTTGATTTCTTTCTGCGTCTTTAGGGGAGGCATGTCAATGATTGCCTTGATCTTGGAGGGATCGGCTTCAATTCCCCTCTCCGTGACCATGTAACCGAGAACCTTTCCTCTGATGACCCAAAAGTGCACTTTGCGGGATTGAGTCTCATGTTGTGTTGTCGGAGTCATTCAAAGAACTTGCGAAGGTCGATCAAATGTTGACCGTTGGTTCCATTTGAATGGATGATCATGTCGTCTACATAGACCTCGGTCTCTTTATGAATCATGTCATGGAATAGATCCGTAACAGCCCTTTGGTAGGTAGCCCCAGCGTTCCTTAACCCGAACGGCATGACTGTGTAGCAGAAAGTGCCCCACGGTGTTGTGAAAGCTGTCTTGTGTTGGTCCTCCTTGGACATGAAAATTGATTGTAACCGGAAAAACTGTCCACAAATGAGCGGACTTCATAGTTGGCAGTCGAATCGACGAGCATGTCGATGTTTGGTAGCGGAAAATCATCTTTCGGGGAAGCTTTGTTCAGATCCCGGAAGTCCACACCAACTCGAACCTTGCCGTTTGCCTTTCTGACTGTCACAATGTTGGCTAGCCAAGTCGGATACTCAATGACTTTGATGAAACCCACACTGAGGAGCTTTTCAATATCTTCTTTGACTTGTAGGGACCATTCTGGTTTGATCTTTTTGAGCTTCTGCTTTACTGGCTTGGCGTCCTCTCTGATCGGAATTCTGTGCTCTACGACCTTTCTGTCCAAACCGGGCATGTCTTTGTACGACCATGCGAATACATCCACAAATTCTTTGAGCAGTGCAGTCAAACTGTCTCTGTCTTCCCCCTTGAAGAAGCTGCCTATCTTCGTTTCTTTCGGTTCTTCGTCGGTACCCAGATTAACAACATGCAATTCCTCATCAGCCCCTGGACCATTTTCACCACGACAACGAACCTGTTGAGCAAGTTTATTTAGGTATGTTATGTTTTCGTGGTCTAATTCATCATAATTTGAATCGTTATTAACTTGTTCATTAAGTTCTTTATTAGTTAATTCATCATTTATGATGTTTGCAATCTCGGGGTACTCATAAATATCGAATTTTTCATTAGGAAAGAAAGGAAACACACGCTCGGTTATGGCCTCCATATCCTCTTGGGTGAGGGTATTAGAAACACTCTCGGACTTGAAAGTAAGTGTGATCCGCTCTTCCTTGGTTGATGTGAGGGGTATGCAACCCATTTCTCAGACTAGGAATTCCTCGAACACCATGGGCCCCTTCGTAGAATACCAGTTGTTGATTGGCTCGGAGCTCGGCTGGATCTCGCTGATAGATGGACTCTCCATTTCTGTGTTGTCGGAGATGGTGTTGACTTGACAATCGTCCATGATGGCAAATTCCTCGAGCATGGAGGCTAGATCGGACAGTCCTTCCCCCACGGTAATCTCTACCTCGGACTCTATAGTCACTTTCTTACCCCACCACTCTCGGGGTGACATTAGAATAGGCTCCATTTCTTGTGTCGGAATTTCACAATCAGTGAAGATCTCGAGACCGGGCTTTCTGACGCCCTTGTTGTTAACCCATGGCTCGGGAAAGATCATGTACGGGACATCCTCCCCTTGGCGAACAAAATAACCGTTCAATGTGTTACGGTAAAGCCTCAAGTTGGGGATTTCATATTATCGACCTTCTTTGCGAGCTCAGGTCTTTTGATTCTTGACCGCTTGCTCGTATTTTAAGTCATCTCCGGTAGGCTCGTAACCCAAACCAAACTTGTTTCTGACAAAAGAACCTCTACGGGCTGCAATGTTCCTTGTTGATGCTTCCTTAGGCCTAGACCGGGAAAGTGATTCATGTTCTTCATCATGCGGAGATCTTAGGATTACCGAGGGTCTATTGCCCACTTCCCCCATCTTTGTCGATGGTGTTGACGCCGGAGAGAGTGGAATCTTCTATCCCGTGTTGAACTTGGTGGATGGGTTGTCCCTTATTTCTGTGGATGGTGACATTCTCGGCCATGACAGTGACTATCTCATCCCCGTTTCTGATTTTGACACGAGTGGAAGGAACAGCATTGGAACTGTGGATCCATGGTTGGCCCAAAAGCAAGTTGAACGAAGGCGGGATCGAGTACTTGGAATGGGACGGACATGATCATGCTACCAAATTCGACATCAACTTCTAGCATTCCCATGATTGTACGGGCTGTGCTGTCGTACCCTCTAATGACTTGGGTAGAAGGTTGTAAATCGGAGCTTTTGAGCCCCAATATGCCCATAACTCGGCTAGGCATTAAGTTGAGTGCGGAACCACCGTCTACTAAAACTCTTGAAATGGGTCTCCCCCTTGCCCTTACTTTAAGGTAGATGGCTTCATTGTGATCGGACCCAAATGGCGGGAGGTCCATGTCGGCAAAAGTGATGACATTGCCGAAGTGAATGTGACCTATCATTGCTGTGAGGTCTTCTGGCGTTGTGTCGGGAGAGACTGATGTGTCATCCAAGTTCTTGATGACAAGGTCTCGGTGTTTCTTTGATGATGCAATAAGGTCCCAGATGGATATGTTGGCTTGTGTCTTCTTGAGTTGTGTCAATAAAGGGTCTTCGGGTGCATCTTGTGCTTTTGATCTTTGAGAAGAGGTGTTGGTTGCTGTATTCGTGAGAACCGAGGTGCTCGCTATTACCCGGCCGCTGCGGGTGAGCACATTCACGGACCCTTGGAGCTTATTCTTCCTATTCTCTAAGACTTCCCTCATAACTTCATCGTAAGTCACAACATAACAAGAATTGTCAAGATTATTCATATCATCGGAGCCCTCATTCACAAATGGGATCGAATGAGTGGTTCCTTCAAACTCTCCTACCTCTATTACATTGACACCACCCTCATTGGGGATTATGAATTCCTTCTTGTCTATAAGGTCTTGGATGGTGTTGCGGATGGAGAAGCATTCCTCGGTGAGGTGGCCGGTGCATTGATGGTAGTCACACCACTTGTGGTGGGCATGGTTGGGACGGAGCAGTTGTGGTTGCTTGTACCCTTAGAGAGGAGTGATTCGCCCCTTGGCCTTTAGAGCTTCATAGGCCTCGGTGATGGTCATGCCATTGAGAGGAGTGTAGACGCGGTCGTTTTGGAATCGCTTGCCTTGTGGTGAAATCTGTGCAATACCTTAACTGAAAAACATTTACTTCTCCAAATCGAAGTCAAACTTTGAATGGAATAAGAACTATACACACACGTCTTTCAAAACTCCTATTGTTTTTCGAACGAAATCAAGCAATTCTGTACAACCCATGTTTCAAAAACCACATAATTGAATAAAATCCAACAAATCTGCCAATAACAAACAAATTTCAACACACAGAAGAGGATTTTCGCGTTTTACAGATCTGATTTTCGAAACCCAATTTTTCATATCCGCTTTTCAAAACTCATTTTTTCAGATATGATTTTCGCGTTTTGCATTTTTCTTGCGGAATTCGAATTCACGGCAGCAGGGACTATTTCAATACTCTAAATACCTGATTCAATTTTCATTTAAGCCCTATTCTGTTTTCCACTTTTTCGTCTCTTTGTCTCTCTCGTTCTCTCTGCAGCGGAGCAAGGGGGCAGGGGCCAAGGGGAAAAATCGATCGATCACGAATCTCTCACACCGGTGGCTACTGCTGGCTAGGTACGTACCTCCGTCTCGCCTACCCTCTCTCTCTTAGTTATTCAATTCGCTCTAAATCGCAATTTCAAAAACCCTAACTTGTTCGTGATTTTTGCGATTCATTGTCAGTAGTAACGGCATTGACAGAAGCCTCTTTGTTTGAGCTAGAGGCGGCCTTGTAACGGAAAGTAGGAGTGGATTTCTTTATCTCCTTGAGCATGTCATCCATGCGTACCCCCACCTCATACATTTGAGAGAAGTCGGAGTAGCAAGCCCCACTTAGGTGGGTGTGGAGATCAATCTTGAGACACTTGAGAAAGATGTCCATTTGCTCTTTCGTGTTTGGCCTCTCGACAATTTCAGAGAGCTTGTCATTCCATCTCCTTGTGAAGTCAATGAAGGACTCGTTGTCTCTTTGAGTGGTGTTCTCGAGCTCTTTCTTGTGGGCCGATGAGTGGTGTTGCCTTGATATTGATTTTTGAAGGCAAGTATAACGGCATCCCAATCAAGACGGGCAGTGAGCGGGAGAGTTGCATACCAATCCTTGGCCGCCCCCTTGAGAGTGAGAGGAAAGCATTGAGCCATCACTTTTGGGGAGACCTTCTTCGGAACCATAGCCCAAATGTAAGTCTCGATGTGAGCCATCGGGCATGAGTTGCCCTTGAACTTGCTAATGTCGGGCATTTTAAACTTGTCCGCGAGAGCGGCCATCGTGCTCATGAGAATGGATGACTGATAAAGGCTTGTGTTGGAGCCTTTTCCCATGTTGAGGTCGTCAAATTTCTGATCAATGTAGGCCATGATAGAATCTACCATTTTGTGGTTGTTGTTGTCGGTGCTTGGCTCCCCCACTTTTTTGGTATGGGCACTAACATATGGGCTTTCAAACAAACCTTGGGTCCATTCGGATTCCTCATTGTCGTTCACCCCCTTATTCTTGGAGAGCTTGATGAGTTTGGCTTTCAATGGTTCGACCTCGGCTTCGTGGGCCGCTTGTTGACTGTCAACGTGAGCTTTCCATAAGCTTTCCTTGGTTTGAGCCTCTTGGTTAAGGGTAGAGACTTGTTGTTGGAGTGCTTGAACCATGGCAGAGAGCTGTTTGAGAGTCATGGCGTTGTTGGTGCTGGAGTCGCCGGCCATTGATGATGTAGAAGCTGTTGGAGTGATCGGTTCACGGACAAGCCTGTTGGATGAATCCCTGTAGACGCGGAGAGTACCAATCGGACCTATAATTGGAGAAGTAGCCCTTATCAGTCTCGGTTAACACTTTCGGTCCATGAAGAGGTTGAGAACACACATTGGGAACACGACTCGAACCACATAAGAAAAAGACTCTCCTTTTTTATAAGTCGGAGGGACGGGGTCCCTTTTGGGGTTTCTAAGAAGATAATGGAATCGTCACACTAGTATATAGACCATCTCGCGGTCCCATATACTCATCGGATTCCATCACGTTTGTGAATCCTACACGTATCGGGATTAAACTAAATCAATGTAGTAAAGCATACATGCGGGGGACGGATTTTTTATTTTCGTCCAAAATGACCACTTTTGGGGACAGATTTTATTGCGTCCGTATCAACAAGTTGGTATGTATGATTTGAAAACATTAGTTTAGGGAAATCTCGGTACATGAAAACCGACTTGGTCACGGAGTGTTAGACCCTAACTAGAATTGTGTGGTTGGTGCTCGGTTAAAGAGAGGCTTAAAGGTCACCCCCATCATGTAGTCTTGAACTACGCCACTGGCTGAGGTTGACCGCTTCGAAAGAGTCAAGGTCGGGTGGAGCTTGAAACTTCCTAGCACGGGCCTCGACGGGTTTGGGGTTGGACTTGTGCGACTCGATAGTGAGCAATTCATAGGAGTAATGTGCACGTAGTGTGAGGTCTATCACGTGACAATTTTTTTTTTTTTTTGAAAAGAAAAGATAAAAAAAACACATAAGCACGTAAATTACAACTCCCGAATCACCCGAGTGACCGGTAAATAAACATAAAATTAAGACAGTCCAAAGGTCCAATTCTGCTCTGATGCAGGCAACTGTGCCCACACCCCACTGTTCTGTTCAGTCCCTGAAACCCGTTCTTGTTCTGGAAATTGGCCCAGAAGCGCCCGCCTCAGGCTGGTGTTGTGGGAAGCGCGCGCATGGCGCATTGTTCATGGGAGGCGCCCGCTTCTGGGCTGACCTGTCAGATTGTCAGAAACTTTTGAACTCAGGGGATTGCCCTGGTCCTGATTGTGTAATGAAACCCCTGCAATGTTTGTTAGCATGAAATAATAGGAAGAATGGGAATAACACATGGAAGGTGGGCGATTCTGGAATGTGACGTGGGACGCGCGCGCTTTGGACCATGAAGGTCCGAGGCGCGCGCTTCCCATATCAATTTCCAGAATGCCCAGAAAAGTGAATTATGAACAGAAACACAAGTTTAACCCTCAAGCTGTCCCCAGCAGAGTCGCCACTGTAGATACTGTTGGTCCCAAAGGGGCAACAAGGGTATGAAAATCGCTAGAGGGGGAGAGGGGTGAATAGCGTTTTAAAAATTCTTTTCAAACCCTTTTGCAAAGCAATAGCGTATGCGCACAGTTCTCAAATAAGCTAGGTATAGCGCGCAGAGAGAGTGTGAAATGCACAGCGGAAATTTAAGCAGCTACTGCGCAGGAAAAGGCTGCGTAGAGATAAAAACGCACGCGCTAAGTTTTGGCTTAAAGTGTTGGATAAAAAGGTTTCTAAGGCAATAAGAAATAACAAACACAGCATCAATAATAGCAATCTGATAAGATCAAACAAAGCAGTAATTCAGAAATGATTAAGTAGAAAATAAATAGCGAGAATAAAGAACAAGCTATTTGGAGAGGTTCGATCGATGAAAAATCTACGTCCTCTACCAAGATGTTTAGTCTTGGATTTTCTAATGGAGAGATTTATATTGATGTGAGGAGCTTTTAGAAGATTACAATGAATCAAAACTCAAATCAAAATCTATTCTATGAAGAACAAATCCTAGACTAAACCGGTGTATCTCAAGAAGTTAGATCGATATGATCAAAGCTTCAAGAGGTGTGTGTGTGTGTCAGAAATTCTTGGCTCTAAGAATCTATGAGATGAAGAGCACGAAGAATTCTGGGTGATACAAGGCTTTAGGATCTGGGCATTAGTTTGAAGGTATGAAGGTTTGAGGTTGATCTTGAATCTGGGAATAGTAGGCAGCAATCTTCAGAACTTCAAGGATACTTAGAAAGCACAAACTCTAGCAACTTAGAAATGAAGATGAGCATGCTATTTATAGCAGAGAGCTTAAAACTAGCCGTTGGAGCTCTGAGCAAAGACGATGAGCTGGAACAATATGATTGGTGCGCAGGTGATATAGAGCTGTTGGAGACTGAGCATGAAGACCAAATTCAAAAGCTTCTTCTTGAAGGTTGACAGCTGTCTTTGTTTGAAATATTTCTCTTGAGCGCATCTCCACCGATGGATCTGCTGAGTGTGCTTGCTTTGTCGTTTCTGCACACCTCAGCACTTTAATAAGCGTACATCTTCAAAGCGTTTTCCAAGTTAGGTAATCTGAATGTATCGAAAACTGAGCAATGAAGAATGCTGCGCAGGAGATACATGCGCAGTGGTGTCCTGCGCAGTGACCACATACTTGCTTAGATCTTCATTCCTTTTCGCTCCAAGTCCTATATTCTAAGCCTATACTATAAAATGGACAGCTAAAAATTGAAGTTATAAAACTTCTTACATAGGGTCCTAAAGTCCATAAAATATTAATAGGTGATGGTATCAATCAATTCTAACATAAGTAGGAGGGTTAAGAAATAAGCATACCCAACAATCTCCCCCTAAATGATTGATGCCATTACCTACTATAACAAAGGCAATTTATTGTACTTGATAATAACATGTCCATAGAAATGAAAATGGTAAATCATGCTTCAAGTCAATGCACACACTAGCCAATGCTATAGATTTCTAGTCTATCCAAAAGATTAGCTTACAATATGGGAAAGACAGAAATATCATTCAACGCATACAAATAATATGAGTTTTAGTTTAAGTATGTGTTTAAACTGAATGTTTAAACATCATGCGTTGAAAATATGAGAAGTTAAGATTATGAGCATGAGGTGAAATAATGCAATCATTGTTCCACAAACGAAGAGTTTGAATTGAACAAGGTTTTGGAAACTAATGATGCGATTTTTTTCATTAAAACTTGAAATGTAAAGAGTTGCAGATTACAAGTTTGAACAAGAAAAACAAAATGCGCACAAAAAGGAATACCTTGCGCAAAAACAAAAAATTACATAGACACTAGTCTATGTTGATCCTGTGCAGGGCTTCGCGCAGCTCATTCTGCAGACTGTTGAACTTATTCATAAGTTCAATCTTTAGTTCTTGAAACCTCTCTCTGAACGCCACAGCCTCACCGATATAGGTAGACATTCCTCTGCACATATCTCTGTTGTCCTCTCGTAGCTCTTGGAAGTTGGCTCTGTACTGCAGACTGTTGAACTTATTCATAAGTTCAATCTTTGGCGCAGATCAGCAGAGGAAGAGAGAGAGGAAGTAGATACTGTAGGAAGGACGGAAGGAATAGCTTGAGCTGATGGAGGAGAAACTTTGGGATGAGAGTGCGTTAGAGAAGGTTGTTTGTAAGAGAGATGAATAGGATCAGCAGCAGGAGACCTATGCGTAGATGAGTGCGTGCTCCTGCTATCTGTATCAGTTGTGCGCACATCCCCTTCCTTTTCACCTTCAGGAGGATCAACAGCAGTTCGCAGCGCAACATCATCGGCCTACGCAGTCTTGGTAATTTCCTCATCATCTTCCAAGTCCAATCCATCATGGAGGACAGAGGTGCCAGGTTGAGTATTTCCAACCGGAATATTGAGGCATTGGAAGGCACTTGTTTATGGTTCAGGAGAAGGTGGATCCGCAGCTTTTGGCTGTCCCTTCGTAGTGCTGCGCACAACTTGTTTCTTGCGTGGAGTTTGAAGAGGAACATCCTTAGCAGGTGCAGCAGCAGGGGCCTTGGAAGGTGTACCAGAGTCGGGAAAAGCTTCATCCATCCAGTCATCACTATCTCCTTTACCCTGAGTAGGAGGTCCTTCAGCAGCCTTTAGATCTTGCTCCCCCTGCGCGGTATCATCCGCATCATCAGCATCAGTAGCAGTCTCATCCATTCGAGACTCGCTGTTTTCTTCAACCATAGCCGCCGTAGGAGGAAGTCTGGTAAATGCAGACGTTTTCTTGGATTTTACAGGAGAGGGAGCAGGCGCAGGAGGATCTTTGCGCTTCTTTGAAGGCTTGGGAGCAGGAGGTGGTAAATCAGATCCTATTTTAATGCCAGTAGTTGACCTGACATTAAGAATTTCCTTCACCTTTTCTGGCGCAGGATCTGCAATACCTTTGCCTTTGCGTTTTGCCTGCGCAGCCGCCGTTTTAGGTTCAGCAGGCGCAGTGGCCTTTGAAGGCTGCGCGGCAGTTTTCTTTGCCTTGGGTTGAGGGGCTTCATCATCATCATCACTATGAACCCAATATTCCTTGTTTGGGATGGTGTCCTTGTTCCAGATCTTGCGATAATCACCGCAACCAATTTCATTGCGCAGTGAGTAGAGGTGAGAGATGGAATAGGTCTTGGTGCACGGAACTTTGAGTTCAGGACGCTTCTGCATGAAGGTGCGCAGCTCAGAGACATTCACTAGGTACTTAGTTAGTAGCCTACAGTGAGTTCTGTACTTGGCTACTTTCTTGTCCATGCGCTTGTCATAACTCTCCGACGCATCCCATAGCTCATCAAATAGAACAGAGGACCAGTCTAGAGCATCGCCATTATAAACCGCAACGCAATAAGCCCACTGCTTGGAAATGAACTTACCCTTATTTCCATTTTTGCAGTTTACTGAGTCACCAATAATGGTGCACAGGTGATACATCACCTCACCAAATTCCTTGCGATCATGAACGCTCCATTTCTTTACAAGAGTGGGTTCCCCAACCAGTTTCTGCGCAAGCTTGTTTTGTTTAGCTTCAGAATAGACTTCTGGCGCATCATCAACATTGAACCCGCAAAGCTTCTTAAGTGACGCAGGAACAATGCGAACTGAATAATTCTGAACAACTGAGCGGATAACATCAATCTATGCTCGAGTTTGCTTGTGCGTCATGGTGACTCTCTCTGCATTTTCAAAGAACTCGTCTACAAGAGAGGGGACATAGAAGTCCTGATCCAGTGTAAAGAGAGGTAAGATGTCGGAGGAATCCATAAGATGAACAATCCTGCGTCCGACAGCGTCTTTGTGTAGCGCAGCAAGATCTAATTCCCAGCCTTGTAGGAAATAGAAAGAATTCTGCGCAAAACAAGAAATAGTTTAGACAAGAATCACACATGGAGCGAACCGCATGCCCAGATAGCGCAGATATACGTATGCGCAACAACTCCATACTAAAAGAACAAGAAAGTAATGCGCACAAACAGGTAAAAATGCGCAAAAGCAAGTATGCATGTGCAAAAACGCAAACACTTAGAAATTCTTATGCGACCCAAATCATAAGAGAGAAATAAGAACTTGATGAACACGGAATAATAGAACATGAACACCAAGAACACCAAAAATCAAAGATTGACCAAAATGGACAAAAAACATGTCGAAATGACCGCATTGCAAGGACGAAAACAACCATAACAACGAAATTTCCAAAAACATGAGATTAAGCCCAGAAACTGAAGAAAACTGTTCGTCTACTCAAGATATTTTCGAACGAAAAATTTTGCAGAAAACGTGTGAAAACAGTATTGATCGTGAAATAAAGTAGATATATATGTAGATCAGAGAGAGAAGAACCCAAAACAACAAACGATTTTGAAAATGATTAAAAGATGAGAGAAAAATCAAAAAAGGGAGTTTTAAGAACTCGATACTCAACAATGGCGGATTGACAGAAAATGAGTTCAAGGGTCAGAAATTGTTACCATGTCGTCGACGGTCTTAGCTGCTGGGGGAGGAACCTCTTCAACCGGTTCATGGACCTTAACAACTACCTTAGCTTTTGATTTTCGGGGAGCCATTTAAATGGTACTAGGGTTTTTGAAATGAGGAAGAGAGAGAAGGGATTTGCAGATTTTGAAAGGAAAGTCAAAGAGAAAAGAAAAGGAAATGATTGGGAGGTGGAGAGTAGGTTGCAGAGGAGAGAAAATGATGAATTTGTGAAAGAGGAGAGTGAGCAGGAGAGAGAGAAAGAGAAGAGTCAAAAGGGATTTATACCAAAAAGGGAAAAGGCGCATGACGTCAGCAGCCGGTTTGGTGAAAGACGGCGATTTGGTGAAAAACAGCAGAGGGACGTGGCCGAATGGGGAACGCGCGTGCGCAGACCTGACGCGCGCGTGTGTGAGCAGGTCTAGGCAGTCACAGTCATATCAACTCCCTCATAAATGTTGCTCAGGAATTTTAACAGGCGCTATCATCAATGGCCGTATGCATTAATGATAATGGGACATGCGCAGGGGTAAAAGCGTAATTTCCCAAGAAAATTCAAAAATTAAGGCGAGGGAAAAATTTAATTGCACAAGTACCCTTGTGAACTAAGCGTTGACTTTTCAGTCAGGGACCTATGTGCAATTTCTAATAAATAGAAGACTTACCTGCGATCCACGAAGTGTGCGTATGTTAAAATCATGCGCAGAGATTAAATAGCACAATAGATTCTATTACAAACTTAACATTAGAGTCATGCGCAAATGAATTACTGCGCATGGGTTGCGCAGAAGCATAGATCTTGACCTATGATGAACACCATCAAGTAAACACAAGATTATTAGTATTAACAGATCATATGGACAAGTTAGCTAAGTTCAAGCATACCCATTTCTCCTCTCAAGAATATAAATCTCTTTGCGTCAAGAGCCTTTGTAAGGATATCAGCAATTTGATTATCTGTGCCCACGTGCTCTAAATGAATGTTTCCTTTTTCCACGTGATCCTTGAGAAAATGATATTTGATGTCGATGTGCTTTGTCTTTGAATGCATGACAGGATTGTTGGAGACTGCTATGGTGGACATATTGTCGCACAAAATTGGACAATTTCCTTCATGAATTCCATAGTCTACCAATTGTTGCTTCATCCATAGGATTTGGCAGCAGCAGCTTCCAGCAGCAATGTATTCGGCTTCTGTAGTGGAGATGGACACAGCAGCTTGCTTCTTGTTTGCCCACGCAACAAGTCGATTTCCAAGGAAATAACAAGTTCCACTTGTGCTCTTTCTATCAATTGTGCATGCTGCGTAGTCTGCATCTGAATAACCTAGCAAATCAAATTTCGAATCTTTGGTGTACCAAAGTCCAAGGTTAACAGTTCCAGAAAGATAACGAATAATGCGTTTAACAGCAGTTAAGTGCGCTTCTCTAGTGTCTGCTTGATAGCGCGCATAGACACAAACACTAAACATAATATCTGGCCTACTAGCAGTAAGATAAAGGAGAGAGCCAATTATACCTCGATATAAAGTTTGATCAACTTTCTTACCTTTCAAGTCTTTGTCAAGCTTGTTGCCGGTGTCCATTGGAGTGTCGTATGCTTTAGCATTTTCAAGTCCAAATTTCTTGATTAGGTCTCTTGTGTACTTGGCTTGATTTATGAAGATGCCATCATTCAATTGCTTGATTTGAAGTCCGAGGAAAAATGTGAGTTCTCCCATCATGCTCATTTCAAACTTGCTTTTCATGAGCTTCTCAAAGCTCTTACAAAGTAACTCATTAGTAGAACCAAATATAATATCATCGACATAAATTTGAACAAGTAAAGAGTGATCATTATACTTAGCAATAAAGAGAGTTGTATCGATTTTACCACGCTTGAAGCCTTTCTCTAGTAGGAATTTTGATAGAGTATCGTACCATGCTCTTGGAGCTTGCTTAAGTCCATACAAAGCTTTCTGAAGCTTGAAGACGTGATTTGGAAATCTTCTATCTTCAAATCCAGGAGGTTGAGCTACGTAGACCGTCTCTTGGAGTTCACCGTTGAGAAATGCGCTCTTCACATCCATTTGATAAAGCTTGAATTTTTTGTGAGAGGCATAAGCTAAGAAAATTCTGATAGCTTCTAGTCTTTCTACAGGCGCAAAAGTTTCATCATAGTCGATTCCTTCCTCTTGCCTATAGCCTTGCGTAACCAACCTTGCTTTGTTTCTGGTGATGCTTCCATTCTCACCCATCTTGTTTCTGAATACCCATTTTGTACCAATAACTCCTTGGTCATGAGGTCTGGGTACTAAGGTCCAAACCTTGCAGAGCTCAAATTGGTTAAGCTCTTCTTACATAGCAGTAACCCAGATTGAATCTTGGAGCGCTTCAACAATCTTTTTTGGTTCGATTTGAGAGATAAAGGAGTGATATTCATCATCAAAGTTTGATGCTCTCCTAGTATGAACCCCTACATTGAGATCACCAATGATGTTTGAAGTTGGATGATCTCTAACTTCACGAACCTCAGAGGGTAAGTTGGGTTGAGTAGTAGGAATACAAAGATCTTCAATAGGTACTTTATTAGCTCCAGCATCAAGATCATCAAAGGTGATTTGCTGAAGCTGAGAAACATCATGCGCAGGAGGGGGTGTCTGCGCATCAGGAGTCGTCACTTCTGGCGCAGCATCCGGAGTTGGCGCATGAGATGGACTTGCTTGATTCTGACTTTGATTATCTTGATTATCATTTTGCGCAGGTGCAGTTTGAGGCCGCGTACTTGTCTCATCATTCTCAACAGAATTATCAGAATCATTTGGAGCCAAATGTGGCTCAAGGAGAGAATGCTCATCAAAAGTAACATGTACAGATTCTACAATTACTAGAGTAGTTGTCGCGACCCCGCGGGCCCCGGGACCGCGATCTGGACGTCGACTCTAAACCAAACTCCAATTAACGAAGTTAAAAATTTCATTTGATACCAAAAGGATATAATCCAAAGTTTTACAAAACCAAGTTTGATAAAGACTAAATACAGCAATCATAAACTTCCACAAGTTTATGCCCAACAAAATAAAAATATACAATTCTTAGTGACGTCAATGTTTGGTACAAATACCCCAAAAGGTTACACATTTATATAATGTAAACCAACCTATACAACTTTCCCCAAAAGAATGTTTCCACACTCGACGTCCTCTATCTCGTGATCAGCGAGACTATTCCTTAGCACCTGGGGGGGGGTTAAGGAAAAACAAAGATAAAAGGAAAGGGGTGAGATAAATCTCAATAAGTTACTAATGCAACTACATGACATGCTATGATGCAATAAGCAATAAACAATAATAATTATCACATAGCACATAGCAATTATCATATAACAGATAGCAGCGGAAATAAACACATAACAAAGGATATAGCCAAGGTTTTCCAAACCGGAACATCCAAATAAAGGATCGCTGCGCAGCTTCAATAATCAACAAATCATCATCTTCATAATAGCATGAAAGCCGAAGAGAAAACCCCGGTACCGGAACCAATAACCATAAAAGAAGTGTCACAAGGGACGGGAGACATGCCACAAAGTCATGCTCCAAGAAGCTAAAATGCACACAAAGGAGCTAGCTCTTCTCACATCCAAGGCCAATCTGGAGGAGGGTAATAATTGGGCAAAACAATGGTCAACATCATAATGAACTTGGCTTGTGCCATCATAATATTTCGCATCGCCCGAAACACACACAATGCCAGCTGGGCTTTCACGTAAAGGCTAAGTAATAAAATACTAGCACGATAAACAACAAAGGATTCCAAAGTAGGGAATCATGCCAATTAATCACCAAGAAGATGAAATGAACAAACGATGCACAATCAAGGTGCTCCAGAATCCCAATTAACAATTAATGAATTTCAAACACAACCTTGATCACAAATGACCCAATTCTATCACTAAAGTGTACTACAATGATCACTAGGGTCAACTAAAAGGACACCCAAGACTTAGACCAAAGCACGTTCTTCAATCACACAAATTAACAAAATGTAAATTTTCAGAGGACTGTGCGGCCGCCCAAAAGGGTATGTGCGGTCGCCCAAAATCCTTCAAAACAAGAACAAAAGCTTTCAGAAAAATGCGCGGTCACCCAGGAAGTTTTGTGCGGCCGCCCAATCTTCCGGATTGCCAGAAATCGGGAAGAACAACATGGGTTCTTCCATTTTTATACCCAAAACACATTTCCACCCAAAATCCAACATTCCAACTAGCATACTAATGTACCAAAACAACTTATAAGTCTAAAAAGACTCCTAAAACAACATTTAACAACCAAAATCATGAATCAAACCCAACATTCAAGATTTCACCATTTTTGATCAAAAACCCAAATAAATTCCAAACTTCAAATGTAACACATCAAACAATGTCTAAACATGATATGAACATTTTAGCATTAAAATGGGGGAAAAGCAACTTACTTGCAAATTCTCAAAGTTGATGGATTTCAAATCTTTTTTATTCTACGCGATCCTATCGACGATCTAAACAATGTTCACGTTTTAAGAAATGAGAGAAGATGAGAGCAAGAAGGAGTAAATGAAGAGAGAAGGAAGAGGAAGAAACTTACCTTTTTCTACTTTGAAGAGAGAGAGAGATGCTGAGAAGGGAGGGAGTAGGGTGAGGGAGATGGAGTGTAAGAGGGAGAAGGAGGTGTAGGGAGGTGAGGGGAGTAATTTAAAACTTACACAAAGACCCCCTCCTCACTACTACCCAACTCAAAACTTCCCACTAACAACTAAGACCCAATAAAATGCTAGGCATAAATTATTATAACACATAAATTGCACACATAAATATTTAAATAAATAATAATTTAAATAAATAATTAAGCAAATAATTAAATAAAAATCATTTAATTACTAATAAAATAGAGCCTAGATTTCGGGTCGTGACATTCACTCCCCCTTAAAGAAAACTCGACCCGAATTTTAACGAGACTCACCTCAAACAAAAAGCCACGGAAATTTCCCCTCGATCTCATCTCGAAGCTCCCACGTCGACTCCTCGATAAGATGATTCCTCCAAAGAACTCGAACCAACGCAATGCTCTTATTCCTCAACTCTTGGACTTAGAATCAAGAATCCGAACTGGTCGTTCCTCATAAGACATATCGGGCTCAATATCCTCCGGTATCCTCGGTAACACGTGAGACGGATCATGAACGTACTTCCGAAGCATAGAAACGTGAAAGACATTATGCAAACGATCCAAAGATGGCGGTAACGCAAGACGATACGCTAGAAGCCCAACCTTTCCCAAGATCTCAAACGGACCAATAAACCTCGGAGCCAACTTGCCTTTCTTCCCAAATCTACGAATACCCACCTTCGGAGACACTTTCAAGAATACCAAATCACCAACCTGAAAACTAAGATCTCGCCTTCGGTTATCTGCGTAGCTCTTATGTCGACTCTGGGCTGTCTTCAATCTATCCCGGAGAACTTTAACTTTCTCAACCGAATCCCGAAGCAAATCAATACCCAAAACTTTCGCTTCACCAACCTCATCCCAATAAATAGGCGATCTACACTTCCTTCCATACAAGGCCTCAAACGGTGCCATCTCGATACTAGCCTGATAACTGTTGTTGTAAGAGAACTCTACTAACGATAGGTGCGAATCCCAAGAATCAGAAAGTCTATCGAACAAGCTCGCAACATATCCTCCAAAATCTGAATAGTCCTCTCGGATTGACCATCGGTCTGAGGATGAAAAGCAGTACTGAATCGCAAATCTGTACCCAAAGCTTCTGAAATGCCTTCCAGAATCTAGAAGTAAACCTCAGGTCTCGATCTGACACAATGCTAACCGGAACCCATGCAATCTCACAATCTCATCAATATAAAGGGTCGCAAGCTTCTCCATCGAATATCTGATGTCAATAGGCAAGAAATGGGCACTCTTGGTCAATCTATCCACTATTACCCAAACACTGTCATACTTCCTACGGGTACGAGGCAGTCCCGTAACAAAATCCATAGTCACATGCTCCCATTTCCACTCGGGAATCTCTAACGGATGAAGCAATCCCGCGGGTCTCTGATGCTCGGCTTTGACCTGCTGACACGTTAAACACCTCGAAACATACTCGGCTATTTCCCTTCTCATATTAATCCACCAAAATTGTTGCTTCAAATCCTGATACATCTTCGTACTACCCGGATGAATAGTATACCTCGATTTGTGGCCCTCATCAAGAACTCTCTGTTTAATTCCATCAACATCCGGAACACACAAACGACCACGGAAAGTCAAAACTCCACTCGAACTCAAAGAAAAATCCTCGAAATTCTATTCCTTCAATTTGCCCATTACCTTCACCCACTCGGGATCCTCTTTCTGAGCTTCCTTTATCCTCTGAACTAGGGTCGGAGATACCCTAATATTCGCAAAATAGCCCCATGTCTCGATTCACGAGGAGACCAATCTCGAACATCCTCAAGCATTTTCCATTCTCGAACCATCATCGAAGCCACATAAGACTTTCTACTAATCGCATCGGCTACCACATTCGCCTTTCCCGGATGATAAGAAATCGTGCAATCATAATCCTTCAACAATTCCATCCATCGGCGCTGTCGGTTGTTCAACTCCTTCTGGGAGAAAAGGTACTTCAAACTCTTGTGATCCGTAAAAATCTCAAACTTCGCTCCATAAAGATAGTGCTTCCATTTGTGCAACGCAAAAACAATAGCCGCTAACTCCATATCATGAGTCGGGTAATTCTGCTCACTAGAGGTCAACTTCCTCGAAGCATACGCAATTACTTTCCCATTCTGCATCAACACACAACCCAAACCCTCTTTCGAAGCATCACTGTAAATCACTAGGCCATCGCTCCCATTAGGCAAAGTCAAGATCGGTGCGGTAGTCAACCTCTTCTTCAATTCCTCGAAACTCTTGTCACATTTCTCGGTCCACACAAACGGAACATTCTTCCGGGTCAACTGAGTCATCGGAGTAGCAATCCTCGAAAACCCTTCAATAAACCTTCGGTAATAACTGGCTAAACCCAGAAAACTACGAATCTCGTCACTGACTCGGGTCTCTTCCAATCCACTATGGCCTCAATCTTCGACGGATCCACAGAAATCCCATCTTTCGAATAACATGCCCCAGAAATGACACCTTCTCGAGCCAAAATTCGCATTTACTGAACTTCGCAAATAATTTCTCCCTCGCAAGAATGGATAAAACTGTCCTCAAGTGCTGCTCGTGCTCCTCTAGAGATTTCGAATAAACAAGAATGTCGTCGATGAAGACTACCACGAACGAGTCAAGATAAGGATGGAAAACTCGGTTCATCAAATCCATAAATACGGCCGGCGCGTTAGTCAACCCAAACGGCATAACCAAGAACTCATAATGACCGTAACGAGTGCGAAAAGCAGTCTTCGGAATATCCTCCGATCGAACTTTCAACTGATGGTACCCACTCCTCAAATCAAGCTTAGAGAAAACCACGGATCCTTGAAGCTGATCAAACAAATCATCGATGTGAGGTAGAGGATACTTGTTCTTCACCGTAACCTGATTCAACTTCCGGTAATCTATACACAATCTCAACGAACCATCTTTCTTCCGCACGAACAAAACCGGTGCTCCCCACGGGGAAACACTAGGGCGGATAAACCCTCGATCAAGCAACTCTTGCAACTGAACCTTTAATTCTTTCAACTCTGCGGGAGCTAACCTATAAGGTGCTTTTGAAATTGGAGCCGTACCCGGCAAAAGATCTATACAAAACTCAATCTCACGATCGGGAGGCATAACATACTCGGTAGAGAAAACATCGGGAAATTCCCGAACTACCCGAACACTATCAAAACTAGGGGATTCTTTCCTAGTATCAAGAACACTAGCCAAATACCCCTCACAACCGCTATGCAATAATCGTCTCGCTTTCATAAAAGAAATTAAGCGAACCTTTCTACTCAGAGGACAAGCCTCAAACACAAACTTAGGCACATCGGGAATAGAAAAAGTAACAGTTTTCTTACGGCAATCAACAGAAGCATGAAACTTGCTCAACCAATCCATACCCAAAATGACATCAAAGTCTTGGATAGGAAGAACCACCAAATCCGCACAAAGGACACGACCACAAAAACAACCACATCACAAGCACGAAAGACTCGATCAGAAATCAAGCATTCTCCTATAGGGGTCGACACCTCTAGCACGTACGGTAAAGACTCGAATGCAGCATTTAACATGGAAGCAAATTGCACAGAAATGTATGAATGAGATGATCCTGGATCTACTAACGCTCGTGCGCTCACATTAGACACAGAAATAATACCTCCAATAACGGATGGATCATCGGTCGCTTGTTGTTGATTCATTGCAAACACTTTCCCTTGGACCTGGGGCTTCCCTGCGGCATCCCTTTTCTGACCCAGATTAGTACCAACTCCTGACCCGGATGCTTGTCCCTTGCCTCTAGTACAATCTCTTGCAAAATGCCCCATTTGACCACAATTGGTGCACCTTCCTTGCTTCTTCCAACAACGGTCTTCAGAATGACCTTCCTTTTGACAATACGAACAAAGCCTCCTAATTTGGCTCCCTTGGTTCCCTGGTCCCGGAAGTGGTACCCGGGTTCCTTGGGATCGGTTGCCCTCGGAACTGAGATTGTCCCCCAAAGTTACCTCGATTTTCAATCCTTGGTTGTGGCTTGCTCTGTGCTCCTTGCCTACTCGGGTTGGCCACCTCGGTCTTCCGCTTATGTTCCCCAATATCTTGCTCTATACGATAGGCTCGATCCACCGCATCTTGAAATGTCACAATCCGTTGAGCAATAAGTTGAGTACGGATGGAGGTCTTCAATCCCCGAATAAATCTCATAGCCTTTTGTTCCTCGGTCCTCACCAAATAGTCGCAATAACGGGCTAATTCTATGAACTTAGTCGAGTATTGTGCTATAGACAACACACCTTGCTCCAGGTTGAGTAGCTCGATCTCCTTTCGGTTTTGATCAACAACCGGAATGAAATGCTCCTTGAATTTGCGCACAAACAACTCCCATGCATACACCGTGTGAGTATCATCCCAAGTAGCTTTAACACCTTTCCACCAATGCTCGGCGGCTCCCACAAGCTTGTAAGCCGCGAACCGGACCTTGTCCTCATCCGAACACCCAAATACATCATAAATCTTCTCCATGGACTCAATCCACAACTCATCTTTCCTTACATCTGGCTCCCCATTGAATCAACCGGTTTCAACTTCAGGAATTGCTCCAATCCATAGCGGGGTGGTGCTTGTTCTACCCTCGGACCTTGATCATGTATGGCCTTCATGGCCGCCTCGAACATGCCTTGAAACATGGCACGTGCTTCTTCCCTTGTATCATTCTGATTCTGTGCCCCACTAGCACCTCCTCTGTTTCTTCTTCCAGACATTGAGAACAATTACCTGCATAAAACATCAACCGTTAATCACTCCGCACACCTACCCACCTAGGTCATACTAATCCACCTAGACTTATACATAGAGCTAATGCCAGGCTCTGATACCAACTGTCGCGACCCCGGACCCCGCGGGCCCCGGGACCGCGATCTGGACGTCGACTCTAAACCAAAACTCCAATTAACGAAGTTAAAAATTTCATTTGATACCAAAAGGTATAATCCAAAGTTTTACAAAACCAAGTTTGATAAGACTAAATACGCAATCATAAACTTCCACAAGTTTATGCCCAACAAAAAATAAAAATATACAATTCTTAGTGACGTCATGTTTGGTACAAATACCCCAAAGGTTACACATTTATATAATGTAAACCAACCTATACAACTTTCCCAAAAGAATGTTTCCACACTCGACGTCCTCTTTCTCGTGATCAGCGAGACTATTCCTTAGCACCTGGGGGGGGGGTTAAGGAAAAACAAAGATAAAAGGAAAGGGGTGAGATAAATCTCAATAAGTTACTAATGCAACTACATGACATGCTATGATGCAATAAGCAATAAGCAATAATAAATATCACATAGCACATAGCAATTATCATATAACAGATAGCAGCGGAAATAAACACATAACAAAGATATAGCCAAGGTTTTCCAACCGGAACATCCAAATAAAGGATCGCTGCGCAGCTTCAATAATCAACAAATCATCATCTTCATAATAGCATGAAAGCCGAAGAGAAAACCCCGGTACCGGAACCAATAACCTAAAAGAAGTGTCACAAGGGACGGGAGACATGCCACAAAGTCATGCTCCAAGAAGCTAAATGCACACAAAGGAGCTGCTCTCTCCATCCAAGCCAATCTGGAGGAAGGGTATAAAGGGGCAAAACAATGGTCAACATCATAATGGACTTGGCTTTGCCATTATAATCTTTCGCATCGCCCGAAACACACACAATGCCAGCTGGGCTTTCACGTAAGGCTAAGTAATAAAATACTAGCACGATAAACAACAAAGGATTCCAAAGTAGGGAATCATGCCATTAATCACCAAGAAGATGAAATGAACAAACATCACAATCAAGGTGCTCCAGAATCCCAATTAACAATTAATGAATTTCAAACACAACCTTGATCACAAAGGACCCATTCTATCACTAAAGTGTACTACATGATCACTAGGGTCAACTAAAAGGACACCCAAGACTCTAGACCAAAACGGTTCTTCAATCACACAAATTAACAAATGTAAATTTTCAGAGGACTGTGCGGCGCCCAAAGTATGTGCGGTCGCCCAAAATCCTTCAAAACAAGAACAAAAGCTTTCAGAAAGATGCGCGGTCACCCAGGAAGTTTTGTGCGGCCGCCCAATCTTCCGGATTGCCAGAAATCGGGAAGAACAACATGGGTTCTTCCATTTTTATACCCAAAACACATTTCCACCCAAAATCCAACATTCCAACTAGCATACTAATGTACCAAAACAACTTATAAGTCTAAAAAGACTCCTAAACAACATTTAACAACCAAAATCATGAATCAAACCCAACATTCAAGATTTCACCATTTTTTGATCAAAACCCAAATAAATTCCAAACTTCAAATGTAACACATCAAACAATGTCTAAACATGATATGAACATTTTAGCATTAAAATGGGGGAAAGCAACTTACTTGCAAATTCTCAAAGTTGATGGATTTCAAATCTTTTTTATTCTACGCGATCCTATCGACGATCTAAACAATGTTCACGTTTTAAGAAATGAGAGAAGATGAGAGCAAGAAGGAGTAAATGAAGAGAGAAGGAAGAGGAAGAAACTTACCTTTTTCTACTTTGAAGAGAGAGAGAGATGCTGAGAAGGGAGGGAGTAGGGTGAGGGAGATGGAGTGTAAGAGGGAGAAGGAGGTGTAGGGAGGTGAGGGGAGTAATTTAAAACTTACACAAAGACCCCTCCTCACTCACTACCCAACTCAAAACTTCCCACTAACAACTAAGACCCAATAAAATGCTAGGCATAAATTATTATAACACATATAAATTGCACACATAAATATTTAAATAAATAATAATTTAAATAAATAATAAGCAAATAATTAAATAAAAATCATTTAATTACTAAAAAATAGAGCCTAGATTTCGGGTCGTGACAGTATTTCTATTATTAAAACATGAAAAGCTTTAGAATGTTTGGCATACCAACAAAAAATACCTTCATCTGCGTTGGCATTGAATTTACCTCTATGTTCTTTGCCGTTGTAAAGGATATAGCATTTGCAGCCAAAGATCTTGAAGAAAGCAATGTTGGACGCTCTTTCTCTCCATAGCTCATATGGAGTCTTGTTGTCGGCTTTGTTGATGAGGGATCTATTCTGAGTAAAGCAAGCAGTGTTGACAGCTTCTCCTCAGAAATACTTTGGAAGCTTTACTTCTGCTATCATTGTTTTTCCAGCCTCAATCAACGTGCAATTCTTTCTTTCCACAACGCCATTTTGTTGAGGAACTCCAGCAGCAGAGAAATTGTGATCAATTCCTTGATCATCACAATATTGGGCAACACCATTATTCTTGAATTCAGTTCCATTGTCTGATCTAACGCTTACGATATCGTCTTCTTTTTGAGTTTGGAGCCTTCAAAAGAGAGCAGTCATGATATCATAGCAGTCATCTTTGGATATCATCATTTCGACCCATGTATATCTTGAGTAGTCATCCACCACAACTAAAGTATATTTGTTTCCTCCAATGCTCGCGGTGGTGACAGGTCCAAACAAGTCCATGTGAAGCAGTTGTAAACATTTGGAAGTTGAGGAAGGCAATCTAGCTAGAGAAAGAATCTTAGGTTGTTTACGAGCTGGCATGTCGCATTTTTTTCATGATGGTCAGCTACTTTGGGAAGTCCTTTGACAAGATTTTCCCATACTAGCTTAGCCAAATACTTGAAGTTCAAATGACTTAAGTGCTTGTTCCATAGCCAGCTGCTTTCACTTACATTCTTTGCTACAAAACAGAGATTAATGATTGAATTTATAGCAGTAAGATCAATGATATAAACATTTGCCTTACGAGTCCCTGTGAGCAAAGTGAGTCCGGATTTGCCATCTTTGATATAGCAGTGCATTGAAGTGAAATGGCATTCCAGACCTTTATCACAAAATTGTGATACGGAGAGCAGGTTGTGCTTGAGTCCTTCTACGAGCGCAACTTTCTCAATGTACACTTTATCTTTTCTGATTCTTCCATATCCAACTATGTTCTCTTTGTTGTTATCTCCAAAATTTATAGAGGGACCTATTCCTTCATGCAAATCTTCAAGAGCGGTGACATCTCAAGTCATGTGTCTAGAACATCCACTGTCGAGGTACCATATATGCGCTTTAGCTTGTGAAGAGTGTGCAGTGAAGCACGAGACCTAAAAAGTAGACATTAAAAACGCAGGTCCCCTTTATTCTTGGGTCCTAGAGTTAGCAACTTTTGACAACCTACTCTTGTCTGACCTTAGGATTTTTACGTCCCTTGGCATTAGGAGTAAATCGCAAAAGGCATTCTGCAGCCTTGTGACCTAAACCATCACACACAACACAATGATGTAAGCCACTTATAGATTGGGTTTTTACAAACTCTTTACTTTTCTTTGGCTTAGCATTCTAAACTGGAGCAGTTGAACTAGATTGACAAATATCATTTTCTGAGGTTTGGGTGCGCTTTTCTTAAGAATGCGCATCTGGCGTTGGGGCGCATGGCTTTCATGCGCATGGCCCTTTTGCGCAGATTTGACATTCGAAGTTGAAGCACAACCATAGTCAGAATATGAGTTGTCATGCGCAGGTTCAAATTTAGCCTTACCCTTGGCTTTCCCAGTTTGCTTCTTTGGGTAGACATAATGGAAATTTTGTCTCTGGACTTTCTCCTGTCCTTTACCCATTGAAGCAGAATGCTTTGCTTTAGGAATTCAATAGTTTGCTGTGGTGTGAAACTTTTCCTTTTCAGTGCAAATGCGCATTTAAAGTTATCACTTAGTTTGAGAACCCCAAGCCTTCCTTATCTCCATTGGCTTTTGGGATTCTAGAATTTGATCCATAGTGACACGAGATTTGGTCCACTCATCAGTGATCTTTTTGAGATCAGCTACTTGAGCAGCTAATTCTTCGTTTCTTACTTTAAATAGCACATTTTGATCTATAAGAAAACGGGTTCTTTTCAGTAAGAGGAGTCATGCTCTTAATCTGCTCCTTAAGGAGGGTGATCTCAGATTTTAAAAGAGTTTTCTCAGTCTTAAGCTGTGAAATTTCTCCAATTGATAAGTCCACTGCTTCTTTCATAGAATTGAATTTCTTGATTACCTTTTCAGCTTGCTGAAAAATAGACTCGCGCTCAGCAGCAGAGTCATTCTTTTCTATTACAATTTCAGCAGGAATTTCAAGAGATTCTTTGCACGGAGGTGCAGACTACAAATTTCTTTGATAGGTCTGCTCTGGCAAATAATTACTTGCCATTCTGTCTGCTTGGAGTCAGATGTCCCATTTCCACCAGTTCTGTGATGGTGGGACCTTTCTTCTGAATTGTACTTGGCGCAGCCTTTGTGTCCGTATCGGGATCATTGTCTGACTCGCTATCAGCATCAGCATTAGCCACCAAGCAGAGCAGTCCATCCTCAGAGTCATCATCACTATCTTCAGTGTCGGTATCTATCCAAGTCTTTAGTTCCTTTTCTGCGCAGTCTTCTTCAGCAATCATTTTGCGCTGCTTTGATGATCTCTGCGCAGTATTTCTCTTCATGTACTCAAATTTTGGAGTAGGGCATTTTGAAGCAAAATGACCAGGCTTTCTGCAGTTGTAGCAGACCAAGTCATCATCTTTCTTTGAGTCTCTGCCACGAGAGAATAGCTGGAGCTTTACTTGAGGATCCTGGCTTGGAGAATTTCCTGAACTTTTGAAATCGTTTTACGAACATAGCGAAATCATCATCATCCATTTCAAGTAGAGAGGAAGTAGAGACTTTGTCTGAGGTTTGAGCAGGCGCAGGTTCCTTTTACGCAACATAGGAAACAAGTTTTCCTTTGCCTTCAGTTTCGTCAATTCGATCAAGTTTTAGCTCATACACTTTTAAGTTAGCGTATAAGCTGCGCAGTGGCCAAGTATCTTGAAATCCAGAATCTTCCAGATGACTTGCCTTGTGCACATATCTGGAACCTAGCGCATCCAAGAATTGAGAATTGACTTCTTTATTAGTGAATGTGGTTCCAAGAGATTTACAAGAGTTTACAACAGGACAGAAGCGATCATAGGTTTGTCTCAAGGTTTCACCATCCTTTCTCATGAAGCAGTTGAATTTTCTTTGCACCACAAATCTTTTGTTTTCCTTGCTTACTTTGTCTCCATTCACATATCCTTCAATAGCATCCCATAGTTCCTTTGCAGTTCCACCGCTCAAAATTTGATTGTGCGTGGAGAGGTCTAGAGTGCTAAGAATGATGTTTCTAGCTCTTCCATCGTAGCCAACCCATTTCTTTTCTTCATCGGTCCATTCCTCTTTGGCCTTCTTGATTGTGGGATTGTCCTTGTTGGTGGCAGCATCTGGATTGGCCTTCATTGGAATGTAGGGTCCTTCAAGAACGATGTTGTGGAGGATCTCGTCGATAGAAGAAAAATGAGTGAGCATGCAGTGCTTCCGGATTTCGAAGTGATCTTCATTCAGCACTGGAACATGTGAATAGTTAGCCATTGCCCAAGATTTTGAAGCCATCTTGAATCGGCACCCAAGCTGTTAAGCTTGAAAAACAGATACAAGTTTTATGAAGGTGTTTGCTCTGATACCACTTGTTGGTCCCAAAGGGGCAACAAGGGTATGAAAATCGCTAGAGGGGGGTGAATAGCGTTTTAAAAATTCTTTTCAAACCCTTTTGCAAAGCAATAGCGTATGCGTACAGTTCTCAAATAAGCTAGGTATAGCGCGCGGAGAGAGTGTGAAATGCACAACGGAAATTTAAGCAGCTACTGCGCAGGAAAAGGCTGCGCAGAGATAAAAACGCACGCGCTAAGTTTTGGCTTAAAGTGTTGGATAAAAAGGATTATAAGGCAATAAGCAATAACAAACACAGCAGCAATAATAGCAATCTGATAAGATCAAACAAAGCAGTAATTCAGAAATGATTAAGCAGGAAATAAATAGCGAGAATAAAGAACAAGCTATTTGGAGAGGTTCGATCGATGAAAGATCTACGTCCTCTACCAAGATGGTTAGTCTTGGATTTTCTAATGGAGAGATTTATATTGATGTGAGGAGCTTCTACAAGATTACAATGAATCAAAACTCAAATCAAAATCTATTCTATGAAGAACAAATCCTAGACTAAACCGGTGTATCTCAAGAAGTTAGATCGATATGATCAAAGCTTCAAGAGGTGTGTGTGTGTGTGTCAGAAATTCTGGGCTCTAAGAATCTATGAGATGAAGAGCACGAAGAATTCTGGGTGATACAAGGTTTTAGGATCTGGGCATTAGTTTGAAGGTATGAAGGTTTGAAGGTTGATCTTGAATCTGGGAATAGTAGGCAGCAATCTTCAGAACTTCAAGGATACTTAGAAAGCACAAACTCTAGCAACTTAAAAATGAAGATGAGCAGGCTATTTATAGCAGAGAGCTTAAAACTAGCCGTTGGAGCTCTGAGCAAAAACGATGAGCTGGCACAATATGATTGGTGCGCAGGTGATATAGAGCCGTTGGAGACTGAGCATGAAGACCAAATTCAAAAGCTTCTTCTAGAAGGTTGACAGCTGTATTTGTTTGAAATATTTCTCTTGAGCGCATCTCCACCGATGGATCTACTGAGTGTGCTTGCTTTGTCGTTTCTGCACACCTCAGCACTTTAATAAGCGTACATCTTCAAAGCGTTTTCCAAGTTAGGTGATCTGAATGTATCGAAAACTGAGCAAGGAAGAATGCTGCGCAAGAGATACCTGCGCAGTGGTGTCCTGCGCAGAGTAGTCCTGCGCAGTGACCACAGACTTGCTTAGATCATCATTCCTTTTCGCTCCAAGTCCTATATTCTAAGCCTATACTATAAAATGGACAGCTAAAAATTGAAGTTATAAAACTTCTTACATAGGGTCCTAAATCCATAAAATATTAATATGTGATGGTATCAATCAATTCTAACATAAGTAGGAGGGTTAAGAAATAAGCATACCCAACAGATACCCCGGGGGAAACCACGGCTTAGGCTAGATCGGTGAATTATCCTAGGATGTCTAATTTGTGTTTTAGAGTCGCCACCCACGTTTTTGAGGAACGTAAGAAAACCTAATGTTTGTGAGCCTAAGTTTGATTTACGAAAACAGAGATTCTTTGGGATAAGGGGTTCGGGGGTTAGGTTACGAAATGGGAAGTACTTAAACACCCATTTAGCCCGAGCAATGTCGGTCTTGTTTGTTCATAATTCACTTTAAAGGTAAATGTGTTCTTCCCATTTGAATGATGATAAAAAGGGGTTTTATAGTTTAGAATGTAGGGAGATAACTCCTAAGCCAATTCAATGTAATGAAAGGGCCATTGGTGTCAAATGGTTTTGGGGTGATTGCACATTTGACTGAAGAAGAAGAAGAATTAGAAGAAGAAGAAGAAATAAAGAATAAAGTTAAGACATTTTACCTATAATATCCTTCAAAAAGAACCTCTTGAAAAAGTCTTGAAGAAGAGGTTGAATACTTGGAGAGAATATCGTTTGTAAATTGCCTAGAGCTTTTGTTTAGAGAAAAGTCTAAGGTGGAAATGTTCTTTATGCCAAAAAGTCCCCCTTTTAATGATGGATTGGAGGGGTTTTTATAGTTGAAAATGTGTGTGTTTTGGAGCCAAACGGAGTCTCCAAGAAATCTTTCCCGGGCAAAATCATGTATAATGAGCAAGGGAGAGATTCTTGGGCAGAATCTGTAATAGACACACCCCAGAAGCGCGCGCATCCCACCTAGGCGGTGGAAGGCGCGCGCGTCTGGCCTCATGGGGTGGAGGCGCGCGACTCTGAAAGGCAAATTTTGACAGAATGGACTAGAAAGTTAGAACTGTTATTCAGTTTAGTCCCTGGACTTAACGGAGCCCGTCTAGAACTTAATCAAAGTGACAGAAACTAACAGAAAACACTTAAAAGAGGGAGAAACACAAAATCAAGTGTGCAATCGGGGTGAGCGGTCCAAGGCGGGGTGTCTACAGCAAGATCAAAACAGGAATAAGTAAACACAAAGAGGACACAGGTATTCGAAAAGGTTCACAGTGTAAATACTGCTATGTCCTCTACCAAGTTTTGTCAGAATTTGGATTTGGGTTAAGAGCACTATTAGATATCTCTAGTCTGTTACAAGTACGGCTTTACTGGTTACAAAGACCTAAACTCTAGAGATCAATAATAGATCGTGATATAAATCTGACCAAGTGTATTTGAGCAGCAAGTCCAAAAGAACTTATCTCACTTAGGTGGGTGTGTGAAAACTCAAAAAACGTATTCCTTAAATAATCTAGTTCGAGAATACTGACAATGTTCATGAGTTTGTGCACAAGTGTATGTCCTATTAAATGTCTAATGATTTCTGGGACAAGGAATGTTTGAGCTTCAACGAATGCTTCAAACAATTCTACTCTCTTCAATGCACTACTTTCACCAACCTTCTTCAATGCTCCGAGTTCTATATTTATATGAGGAGTTAATGACTTGAGTCTTGGGGAAGAAGGCTTTCAATTTAAATTTCCAACTAGGTAGGTGAGGAACATTAAATGCGATATCTTTGGCATTTATTGCGGAGATTTGAAGTACACGCATGCTTGATAAAGTCTGATGGGTAAAGACCCTTTTGTCTCAACCCCGGTTACCTGCAAAAAGTAAGTAGGGACAGAGTAGAGCTAAAAATAGCTCGGTGTCAGACTGGCACAAAAACCGTAGCAGAGACAGGTAGTAATTATCAGAAAGACAGTACAGAAATCGGTAATTCAACTCGGATAGAACGATATAACCTGAAGATATTCAAGTGAAGAATATCTTGAGTTGACTACCAGTGAACTTCAGTTTGTCCTTGCTGATTGGTAAGTTGCCGGTAACTTGTATTGTACTGAGTGGTTACTTGATCGGTAACTTGGATACTGGTCTGCCGACAGGTTTTCTGTTGTCCTCTAGCTGGTTTGCCTTGGAATGAAGAGATGATATACACCTGTGCTGATCACTAGGAAACCTAAAGATACAAACAAAAATTGGGGGATCCTAAGTGATAACTATGATTGGGATTAAGCAATTCTATGTCCTAAACATAAATTTGAACAACAACAGGAGATCTGGCATGGTCATGCCAATAGGGTCGACAATGCCTTCCTCTCGCTGATTATTGGCACGGTCGTGCTTTATAATCGGCACGGCCGTGCCTAGCACGGTCGTGCGTTATAACTAGCACGGTCGTGCCAACAGCTTCGAGCCTTGCTTCCCTTATGCCGATTATTGGCACGGTCGTGCCCTATAATCGGCACGGTCGTGCCAGACCAGAAAAGGATCAAATTTCCATAATTCTAATTCAGTCCTTTAGGATTCATTCTATTTGTGTGTGACCCTCTAGGATTACACTAAGTTGGCAATGGGTCCAAACATGAATCCATAAGATATGATTAGGTTCTAGCAAACCGTCATACCTACCTGTAGATACCGTGGGGGACCACGGCTTGGCTAGAGCGCGTGAATTAACCTAGGATGTCTAATTGATTTTAAGAGTCGCCACCCACGTTTTAGAGGAACGCGAGAAAACCTAAGAAAATAGCCTTTTTTTATTGATTACGAAACTAAAGATTCTTGAGATGAGGGGTTCGGGGGTTAGGTTACGAAATGGGAAGTACTTAAAAACCCATTTTGCTCGAGCAAAGTCGGTCTTGTTTGTTCATAATTCACTTTTAAAGATGAATGTGTTCTTCCTATTAAAATGATGATAAAAAGGGGTTTTAGAGTTAAAATGTAGGGAGATGACTCCTAGGCCAATTCAATGTAATGAAAGGACCATTAGTGTCATGTCCCAAATGGTTTTGGGTGATTGTACATTTGTTTGAAGAAGAAGAAGAAGAAGGGGAAGAAGAGAAATGCTTTAAGACATTTACCTATAGTATCCTTCAAAAGAGAACCTCTTGTAAAGCCTTGAAGAAGAGGTTGAATACTTTGTTGAAGAAATCCCAAAAGAAAGGTCTAGGAAACAAGTGAGTAAAAGGTCTAATAATAATGATTTTCAAGGTCCCTCCTTCCAATGATGGATTGAAGGGGTTTTTATAGTTGAAAAAGGATTGTTTTTGGAACCAAACGGAGTCTCCAAGAAATCTTTCCCGGGAAAAATCATGTATAATGAGCAAGGGAGAGATTCTTGGGCAGAATCTGTAACTGACACGCCCCAGAAGCGCACGCATCCCACCTAGGCGGCGGAAGGCGCGCGCGTCTGGCCTCAAGGGGCGGAGGCGCGCGACTCTGAGAAGCAATTTTTTTATAGAATGGACTAGAAAGTTAGAACTATTATTCAGTTTAGTCCCGGGACTTAACGGAGTCCGTCTGGAACTTAACCAAAGTAACAGAAACTAACAGAAAACACTTAGAAGAGGGAGAAACACAAAACCAAGTGTGCAATCGGGGTGAGCGGTCCGAGGTGGGGTGTCTACAGAGCCCCTCAGTGGCATGGATTGCGAAGCAAACGCACCGACGAAAGACAGACCTCCGCCTAGGACATCACCAAGAAAAGGAAAAGACATGATAAAAGCAGGAATTTGAAATTGCGGAGGATAGAGGTGCGCTCCCTGTGTGAGCGGATTTGAGAGATAAGGGTGCGCTCCCTGTGTGAACGGCTTTGCCAATAGCGGGATCCGTTTCTGAGAGCGGGATCTGTTTGCTGATAGCGAGATCCGTTTGCTGATAGCGAGATCCGTTTGCTGGAAGCGGGACCCAGAGGACCGTTTGCTGAAGTGCGGGACTCGGAGGACCGTTTGCTGAAGTGAGGGACCTAGAGGACGTTTGCTGAAGTGCGGGACCCGGAGGACCGTTTGCTGAAGTGCGGGACATAGAGGACCGTCTGCTGAAGTGCGGGACCCAGAGGACCGTTTGCTGAAGTGTGGGACCTAGAGGACCGTCTGCTGAAGTGCGGGACCTAGAGGACCGTCTGCTGAAGTGCGGGACCCGGAGGACCGTTTACTGAAGTGCGGGACCTAGAGGACCGTCTGCTGAAATGCGGGACCTAGAGGACCGTTTGCTGAGGTGCGGGACCTAGAGGACCGTCTGCTTTAGTGCGGGACCTAGAGGACCGTTTGCTGAGGTGCGGGACCTAGAGGACCGTCTGCTGAAGTGCGGGACCTAGAGGACCGTTTGCTGAGGTGCGGGACTAGAGGACCGTTTGCTGAAGTGCGGGACCTAGAGGACCGTCTGCTGAAGTGCGGGACCTGGAGGACCGTTTGCTGAAGTGCGGGACCTAGAGGACCGTCTGCTGAAGTGCGGGACCTAGAGGACCGTTTGCTGAGGTGCAGGACCTAGAGGACCGTTTGCTGAGGTACGGGACCTAGAGGACCGTTTGCTGAAGTGCGGGACCTAGAGGACCGTCTGCTGAAGTGCGGGACCCGGAGGACCGTTTGCTGAAGTGCAGGACCTAGAGAACCGTCTGCTGAAGTGTGGGACCTAGAGGACCGTTTGCTGAAGTGCGGGACCTAGAGGACCGTCTGCTGAAGTGCGGGACCCGGAGGACCATTTGCTGAAGTGCGGGACCCGGAGGACCATTTGCTGAAGTACGGGACCTAGAGGACCATTTTCTTTGGATGGATGTAGATTTCGTTCAATGAGGAAGCAGTGATTCTGTGGCTCATCCCGGACCAAATTGTTGTCGTGAGTCATACTTTGACTGTTTGACTTTAACTTTTGACGGGGTGCGGGCACAGTTGACTGTGGAGTGCTTTGTGCTGGGGATGAATTGTAAAAAACTGATCTTTGAGAGCTAATGGCGTTTGTTACGAATCTCACTCAGCTTGTAGTGGTGGAGCTGAAAACTCAGATGAACATGGATGTGACACCTTGATTCCCGCGTGAGGGGTTGTGTTTGAATTCCTCAGGGAGCAAAGGCGTGTGCGTCTGGTCTTCACTATGGGAAGCGCGCGCGTCTTAGTGACATAGCAGGGGGCGCGCGCATTCCGTTCCAGTTCAGCATACATAAACAGATAGTTCACTTTTTCGGTGAGTTTTCAAAATTTCGATGAGCCCTCCAAATTCTGAACCAAATTTTCACGGAGAAATCACCCCAAAACACTTTCTTGTTGTTCTAGGTGCGATTCTATCATAGAAACGATGTCGGATCATCAATAATCTCCTCCATTCGAGATGCCACAGGGCGAGGAGCCCGAGGTTGGAATTGAGGCGATGGACCCGAGTTTGCTCATGTATCAGCCGCATACCCATATCTCCCATTTTGTCACAGCGGGATTGGTAAGAATCTTTCATTCTCTTTGTGATTTTCGCACTTTTGGGGCTGCTCTGTTTCACCCGTATTTTTTCGCTGCAACTTCTTTTGTTGATTGTCGCTGTTGATTTACTGCTAGAAACATGTTCGGATACCCTTTTCATACCCACACACTCGTATGCATGTTGAAGTTTCTGTTTCGGGTTTGTCCGTTTTCTAGCCGTTATGCTGACGAAATTTTAGTTGTTTCTTGTTTCTTTTCAGGAGTGGAGCCGCCTGTCGAAGATTCGAGGCGGAGCTTATGGCCCGGTCACCATTTGGAGTAAACTGCCCGAGAATGTCAGGGCTCGGGTTCAGGCCACCCATTTGGCCTCTTTATTACCAGTATGCGGCGTTGAAGAATGATCCGGATGTTATTCAGCTCTGAGAGAGAGATGGTGGGACACCACCCATACTTTCCATCTGCCTATGGGAGAGGTCACGATGACGCCACTGATTTCACGGCATTGACTGGTCTGCCGTTTGCGGGGGAGCCTGTCCCTTGTGTTTTGAGAGGGACCCTTCGGACGGCTGACGAGCTGTTGGCCCTGGTTGACTGTGGCTTCCCGGTGAAGAATTACCTAGTCACTTGGGGGAGCATCCGTCGGTATTTTAGTATTCTTGCAGCCAGCCTTTGGGTGTCACTGCTGAGCGGGTCGATGCTGTGGCCCGTTGTTTTATATGGTACCTGTTGTCCCATACTCTGTTTGCCAGTGGAGGGTCATCGGCTTCCTTGGCTTTGCTTGATTTGTTGGTAGACTTGGACCAGGCCGGTCATTATAACTAGGGTGCAGCGGGCTTGGCTGCTTGTTATCATGGTATATGGATCTGACCAGCCGTTCGACCACTAGCTCGGTCACGGGTTTCAGCCTGTTGTGGGAGGTATACTGCTTTCCCTTTTCTTTTCGGCTTTCTTGTCATCGCTCTACTGTATCTTTGAACTGTTATTTAATTCTTCTCTTGTCTCTGTTTTGCAGCTATGGGCCTTTGCTGTCTTGGAGCTGAGGGACTTCAAGATTAACAGAGAGGGTCAGCCCCAGTATCCAGACTGTGTGAGGTGGTCGTATAGGGAGAGGAACGTGAGGACTGGCACTGTTCCCATCAGCCTGCTTTCAGCTCGACGCCACTTGGATGCTTTGAGGCCAGAGGCTGTCGCCTCTTCTTTGTTTCCGTGGAGAGCTATTTATGCTTTTATTGAGCATACTCTGATTCCCACCCGCTCGAGGCTCCTGATGAGCTCAGTGGAGTGTATGGCGATGTATCTTGGAGAGAGAGTGTTTTGGCAGCATGGTGGTCAGGTGACGGACTTCCACCACCCTCCTAGGCCAGCGGTTCCTGATGTTCCTCCTTTCTGTCCTCGTAATTGGAGGGCTCTTTCAGAGGCAGACCGGGCAGTCTACCTTGCGGGGGTTGATGTTGTCCCTTTCATTCATCTAGAGTAGGATTACGGTTTATTCCGGGAGCATAACCTCCAGCAAGGTTTCATGTTTACTGATCCGAGGGAGACACATGCTGCTCCACATACTTCGGCTCGATTTTATCCCACCGGTGCTGGATATTACTTTGATCCCCCTTTGCCTCCTTCATATTATACTTACTCGAACTTTGGGGTGTATGAGGAGCAGAGGGAGATTGTTCCCGAGGACATGTCGCCGGAGAGAGAGCCTCCTGTTCAGGCTGCTGTGGTATATTTTCCTGACTGTCTTTGCATTTCTCAGTTTCAGTCTTGCTTCTCTGTTCTTTGTATTGATGCAATTTCCTTTTTATGTTCTCTGTTGCAACAGGTACCTGTAGCTGCTTATAGGCACTTGGGCAGACAGAACAAAGGGATAAGGAGGAGACTCCGTCAGCTGAAGGAGAGGGTGCTAGGGATGTGCAGGGATATTGCTGCCATGACTAGAGATGCTGCTGGTGCTGTCTTTGGTGCTGCGAGAGGAGCTTCCCGAGGTACTCGGGGCATGGGACGAGGCTGCAGGGATGCTGCACTGGACATTGATGAGGCTGTCTCTTCGGCGAGGCAGTCACTGAGCAGGAGTCTGAGCCGAGGAGGTAGCCAGAGTAGGAGTCTGAGCCGAGGAGGTAGCCAGAGCAGGGTGGTGCTAGTTCATCAGGGAGAGCTGCCAAGAGGACCCGGCATGATATTGTGGTGGAGACATCCGAGGAGGAAGAATCTGCTGATGATGATGATGATGATGACGAGGAGACTGAGAGCGGCAGTATGGGTGGGCACGGTGTTGCCGATGATGATGATTCTGAGTAGCCTTCTAGGGAGGACGAGAGATTGAAAACATTTTTATTTACCTGTAATAAACACTTAGCATGTATTTACATTCCTAGCTATTTACTACTCTTTTTTAGTTATCTGTCTAGACTCGTTCCTAAGTGCCAACTCTTTACAAACAAATGTGTGCCCAAATGTGTTCATTATTGTTGCTTGAACTCTTTTTCTGTGCTGGGATCTGATTTCTTGCAGGTTGAAGGCGTTTGATCGTGCCTGGGCTTCCTTCTTGAACTGACAAGGGCATGTTCTGTTTCTGTCTGCTGTCAAACGCGCGCGCGTCTGGCTTTGGTCGCGGGAGGCGCGCGCATCTGGAATCGCTTGTCGGAGGCGCGCGCTTCTGGCTTGCTGAATTCCAGCCCCTTTCTTTTCTGAGCAGGGCACTCCAACAGCTATAAATTCAAATCATTTTCGATCAAAATGATCACACAGCAATACTCTGCATCCTTTCCTTTACTCTCAAAATTCTTGTAGCGATGGCCCCGATGACCTTTACTTTTGAAGTCAAAGTTTCCGTCCCCGAAGGTGATAAGTCCGTCCCCATTGCTCCAATTGTGAAGACGCGTCCTAGCGTCTTTGATCGTTTGGGAAGACCAAATGAGGATGTTGTTGCCGTGGATTCCGTGAAGCCGGTGGTCCATGTGAGGGATTATAGGCCTCGTTATTTGCCTAAGAAGAAGAAAGGCAAGAGGAATTCTTCTCATGTGTGGAAGCGTCCCGTGGTTGTTCCGGTCAAAGCTCCTTCTAGCAAGGGCAAGGAGAAGGTTGTTGATGAAGCTCCATCTCGCCCGAGTGTCTTTTCTCGTCTTGGTGGTCTCGAGAATGCTCCACCTCCATCCAAGAAGACTAAAGGCCGTCCCCAAAAGCGATGGGTCCCCAAACCGAAGAAAGATTAGATATTTCTTTTGTACCATCGAGATTGTAATTAGAATAGACCGCTTGTTTTAAGATTTTAATGTTTTAAGTCTTTTAGTAGCTCAACGTTTCCATTGTAATGTCAAAATAATTCAAGAAATGAATAAAAAATTGCATCTTGTTAATTTGAAATGATTTGGGTATTTGTTTATGTTTTAGACCGCACCCGAAGGTTGGGTACGTTCCTCCAGTGTAGAGGCTCAGGTCTCCGTAGTTCAAACAAACGAAGACCATTTTTTTTTATTTTTTTTTTGTGTGCACCCTGTTTTTTGCCTAGACCGCCCTTTCGGGTTTTCGATCTAGCGGGCTTCTCTTTTGCACGTGCTCTAATTTTTGCCTAGGCCGCCCTTGCGGGTTTTCAACCTAGCGAGCTTTTTTTTTTTTTTTTTTTTGGTCTTCGTTTATTAGACGTAAAATCTTTTCAATTTGTCGAGGTTGACTTCCTTAGGCAGCTGATCTCCGTCTAAGTCCACGAGTCGGACTGCACCGCCGCTTAGTATCTTCTTGACTACGTACGGACCGATCCATCGGGGTCCCCATTTTCTAAGGGTGTTCATGGCATTAGGAGGGTGTTGTCTTAGGACCAAATCTCCCACACTGATGTTTCGGGGCTTCCCCTTTTTGTTGAAAGCCTTAGCCATCCTTTGTTGATAAGCCCTCGTACGTTCGATGGCCCTTAGCCTTTTCTCGTCGAGTAGGGCTAGCTGTTCATATCGACTTTGCATCGAATCGACTTCATTGACTTGGTTCTCGAGGAGGACCCTAGGGATGGAACTTCGAGCTCTATTGGTAGTACAGCTTCGGAACCATATACCAGTGCATAAGGAGTTTCTCCAGTCGCTGTCCGTATCGACGTGCGTAGCCCCATAACGCTAGCGGTAGCTTTTCGGGCCAATCCCTTCCAGTGGAGGCCATTTTCTTCACAATGGTCTCGATTGTTTTATTAGCTGCCTCGACCGCGCCGTTTGCTTGAGGGCGGTATGGAGATGACTTGTGCTTAGTGATCTTGTATTTTACCAGGAGTGTGTCCATCTCTTTCTCGAAGTGAGAGCCATTGTCTGAGATGATCTCATAAGGAACGCCGTATCGGCACATGATGTGCGTTTTCACGAATTCGGCCACTTTCTTGGCGTTGAGAACTCGGTAAGCCTGTGCTTCGACCCATTTTGTAAAATAGTCCACGGCTACTAGGACGAAAGATTGTCCGTTGCTTCCAGTAGGGTGAACTTTGCCGATGATGTCTATGCCCCAACAAGAGAAAGGCCAAGCCGTAGTCATATTGTAAAGCTGTGAGGGTGGAGCGTGCTGTAGATTGGCATGGAATTGGCATTTGGCGCACCTCTTGACTTTCTCGATGCAGTCCCTTTCCATGGTACTCCAATAATAACCCATACGGAGTATCTTCTTGGTCAGCATAAACCCGTTCATGTGGGGCCCACATTCACCTTCGTGGATCTCATGCATTATTTTTTGAGCTTCGGTCTCATTTGCGCATAGGAGATTGATCCCTTCGTGGTGTCTTTTGTAGACTCTGTCCCCGATCAGCACATATCGGGAGGCTAGTCTTTGCAACACCATTTGAGACTTCTTATTGCTATTCTCAGGATAAGCACCATCCTTGAGGAGATTCATGATATCTGTGTACCACGGGAGTTTGCTTGGACCTCGTTGATCTCAATACTCATGCAGTATGCCGGACTGTTTCGTCGGGAAATTTTGAAGGGTTTCACCATTTTACCCTCAGGCATTTCGACCAGTGAAGCGATGGTGGCTAGTGCATCAGCAAAACGGTTTTTGTCCCTTGGCAGGTAATTGAAGGTGATTTCTTGAAACTGTTCAACCAACTCCTCAAGATGTTGACCATACCGTTGCAGAGTCGAGTCTTGAATCTTCCACTTTCCGGATGTCTGATTGATGATGAGCAAGGAATCATCGAATACTTCTAAACTTGCGACATTTCTTTCGAGGGCTGCTTCGAGCCCCGCTATGCAAGCTTCGTACTCAGCGGTGTTGTTAGTGGCTTCAAATTCAAGGCGGATAGCGATTGGAGTATACATGTCCTTTGGATCAACAAGTAACATCCCTATGCCATATCCATGCTTATTGGCTGTGCCATCGAAAAAAAGTTGCCACTTATTTTTTTCTGTTGTAGCACAAATTAAATGCTCGTCGGGGAACTGTACATCTTCCCCCTTCACTTCGTCACACAGAAATTCAGCAAGCTGATCACTGAACACTTTCCCCCTGATGGATTTGAGTGTGACGTAAGTGATATCGTAGCCGGCGAGCATGAAATACCATTTGGCTATTCTTGTTGACATGAAAGGCTTTTCGAAGATGTAGCGGAGCGGGTCCACTTTTGCTACTAGCTAGATTGGGAAGGCTTCCATGTAATGCTTGAGCTTTTGAGTAACCCAAACCAATGCAGCACAAGACTTCTCTAAGACAGAGTAGTTCTTTTCAGCTCCTTGAAACCGGCGGCTGACAAAGCAGATAGCATTCTCTTTTGTGGAGTCTCGCTGTTCTTGTGCAAACATAGCCCCTAGGGCTTCATCATTGACAGTGAGATAGAGCAAGAGAGGCTTCTCTTTGTGTGGTGGAACCAAAACTGGAGGGCATGTCAAGTAATGTTTCACTTGGTTGAAGGCTTCTTGGCACGCATCGGTCCATTCTAGAGCCACATTCTTTTTGAGTAGCTTGAAGATCGGCTCACACATGGTAGTGAGTTGGTGCACAAACCGACTGATGTATTGAAGTCTGCCCATGAAACCTTTGATTTCTTTCTGCGTCTTTGGGGGAGGCATGTCAATGATTGCCTTGATCTTTGAGGGATCAGCTTCAATTCCTTTTTCAGTGACCATGTAACCTAGAACCTTTCCTCTGATGACCCCAAAAGTGCACTTTGCGGGATTGAGTCTCATTTTGAGTTGTCGAAGCCTTTCAAAGAATTTGCGAATATCGATCAAATGTTGACAATTGCTTCCCTTCAAATGGATGATCATGTCGTCTACATAGACCTCGATCTCTTCATGAATCATGTCATGGAATAGATCAGTAATAGCCCTCTGGTAAGTAGCCCCAGCGTTCCTTAGTCCGAACGGCATGACTGTGTAGCAGAAAGTGCCCCACGGAGTTGTGAAAGCTGTCTTGTGTTGATCCTCTTCGGACATGAGAATCTGGTTGTAACCGGCAAAACGGTCCACAAATGAGCGGACTTCATAGTTGGCAGTTGAATCGACGAGCATGTCGATGTTTGGTAGTGGAAAATCATCTTTCGGGGAAGCTTTGTTCAAATCCCGGAAGTCCACACAGACTCGAACCTTGCCGTTAGCCTTTCTGACTGTCACAATGTTGGCTAGCCAAGTCGGATACTCAATGACTTTGATGAAACCCACACTGAGGAGCTTTTCAATCTCTTCTTTGACTTGTAGAGACCATTCTGGCTTGATCTTTCTGAGCTTCTGCTTTACTGGCTTGGCGTCCTCTCTGATCGGAATTCTGTGCTCCGCGACCTTTCTGTCCAAACCCGGCATGTCTTTGTACGACCATGCGAATACATCCACAAATTCTCTGAGCAGTGCAGTCAATCTGTCTTTGTCTTCCCCCTTGAAGAAGCTGCCAATCTTCGTTTCTTTCGCCTCTTAGTCGGTACCCAGATTAACAACATGCAATTCCTCATCAGCCCCTGGACCATTTTCACCACGACAACGAACCTGTTGAGCTAGTTCATTTAGGTATGTTATGTTTTCGTGGTCTATTTCATCATAATTTGAATCGTTATTAACTTGTTCATTAAGTTCGTTATTAGTTAATTCATCATTTATGATGTTTGCAATCTCGGGGTACTCAGAAATATCGAATTTTTCATTAGCAAAGAAAGGAAACACACGCTCGGCTATTGCCTCCATATCCTCTTGGGTGAGGGCATTAGAAACACTCTCGGACTCGAAAGTAAGTGTGAGCCGCTCTTCCTTTATTGCTGTACGGGGTATGCAACCCATTTCTTGGACCAAGAAATCCTCGGACACTAAGGGACCCTTCGTTGAATACCAGTTGTTTATTGGCTCGGAGCTTGGCGGGATCTCACTGATGGTTTCCTTTCTGACAACGGTGTCGTAGATGGCGTTGACTTGACAATTGTCCATGATGGCAAATTCTTCGAACATGGAGGCTAGATCGGATAGTTCTTCCCCCACGGTAATCTCTACCTCAGACTCTAGAGTCACTTTCTTGCCCCACCACTCTCGGGGTGACATTGGAGTAGGCTCCCTTTCTTGTGTCGGTATTTCACAATCAGTGAAGATCTCGAGACCGGGCTTTCTGACGCCCTTGTCGTTAACCCACGGTTCGGGAAAGATCATGTACGAAACATCTTCCCCTTGGCGAACAAAGTAACCGTTTAGTGTGTTGCGGTAAGGTCTCAAGTCAGGGATTTCATATTGTCGACCTTCTTTGCGAGCTTGGGTCTTTTGATTCTTGACTGCTTGCTCGTATTTCAAGTCATCTTCAGTGGGTTCGTTCCCCAGACCAAACTTGTTCTTGACAAAAGGAATTTCTACGGGGTGTAATATCCCTTGTTGATGCTTCCCTAGGCCTAGACCGGGAAAGTGATTCATGTTCCTCATCATGCGGAGGATTTTAGGATTGCCGAGGGTCCATTGTCTGTTTCCCCCTTCTTTGTCGATGGTGTTGACGCCGGAGAGAGTGGCATCTTCTATCCCGTGTTGGACTTGGTGAACGGGTTGTCCCCCACTTCTGTGGATGGTGACATTCTCGGCCATGATGGTGACTATCTCGTCCCCATTTCTGATCTTGACACACTGATGGAGAGTGGAAGGTACCGCATTGGAACTGTGGATCCAAGGTCGGCCCAGAAGTAAGTTGAATGAAGCAGGGACATCAAGTACTTGGAATGGGACGGACATGATCATGCTTCCAAATTCGATATCAACTTCTATCATTCCCATGACTGTACGGGCAGTGCTGTCGTACCCTCTAATGACTTGTGCGGAGGGTTGTAAATCGGAGCTTTTGAGCCCCAGTATGCCCATGACTCGGCTAGGCATTAAGTTGAGTGCAGAACCACCGTCTACTAGAACCCTTGAGATGGGTCTCCCCTTGACCTTACTTTGAGGTAGATGGCTTCATTGTGTTCGGACCCAAATGGCGGGAGGTCCATGTCGGCAAAAGTGATGACATTGCCGAAGTGAATGTGACCTATCATTGCTGTGAGGTCCTCAGGAGTCGTGTCAGGAGAGACTGATGTGTCATCCAAGTTCTTGATGACGAGGTCTCGGTGTCTCTTTGATGATGCAATAAGGTCCCAGATGGATATGTTGGCTTTCATCTTCTTGAGTTGTGTTAACAAAGGATCTTCGGGTATGTCGCGTGTTTGCGATGTTTAAGAAGAGGTGTTGGTTGCTGCGGTATTGGGAGGGATTGCGCTCGTTGTTACTCGGCCACTGCGAGTGAGCACGTTCACGGTCCCTTGTAGCTTCTTCTTCCTATTCTCTAAGACTTCCCTCATATTCCCATCATAAGTCACAGCATAACAAGAATTATCAAGTTTATTCATATCATCGGAGCCCTCATTCACAATTGGGATCGAATGAGTGGTTCCTTCAAACTCTCCTACCTCTATTACATTGACACCACCCTCATTAGGGATTAGGAATTCCTTCTTGTCTATGAGGTCTTGGATGGTGTTGCGGATGGAGAAACAATCCTCGGTGAGGTGGCCAGTGCATTGATGGTAGTCACACCATTTGTGGTGAGCATGATTGGGACGGAGCGGTTGTGGTTGCTTGTACCCTTGAAGAGGAGTGATTTGCCCCTTGGCCTTTAGAGCTTCATAGGCCTCGGTGATGGTCATGCCATTGAGAGGAGTGTAGACGCGGTCGTTTTGGAACCGCTTGCCTTGTGGTGGGGGAACCTTCTTATAATTCCCCTTGTCAGTAGTAACGGCATTGACAGAAGCCTCTTTGTTTGAACTAGAGGCGGCCTTGTATCGGTAAGTAGGAGTGGCCTTTTTAATCTCCTTGAGCAAGTCATCTATGCGTACCCCCGCCTCATACATTTGGGAGAAGTCGGAGTAGCAAGCCCCACTTAGGTGGGTGCGGAGATCAATCTTGAGACACTTGAGAAAGATGTCCATTTGCTCTTTTGTGTTTGGCCTCTCAACAATTTCAGAGAGCTTGTCATTCCATCTCCTTGTGAAGTCAATGAAGGACTCGTTGTCTCTTTGAGTGGTATTCTCGAGCTCTTTCCTTGTGGGCCGGTGAGTGGTGTTGCCTTGATATTGAATTTTGAAGGCAAGCATAGCGGCATCCCAATCAAGACGGACAGTGAGCGGGAGAGTTGCATACCAATCCTTTGCCGTCTCCTCGAGAGTGAGAGGAAAGCATTGAGCCATAACTTTTGGGGAGACCTTCTTCGGAACCATAGCCCAAATGTAAGTCTCGATGTGAGCCATCGGGCATGAGTTGCCCTTAAACTTGCTAATGTCGGGCATCTTGAATTTGTCGGGGAGAGCGGCCATCGTGTTCATAAGGATGGATGACTGATAAAGGCTTGTGTTGGAGCCTTTTCCCATGTTGAGGCCGTCGAATTTCTGATCAATGTAGGCCATGATGGAATCGACCATTTTGGGGTCGCTGTTGTCGGTGCTTGGTTTCCCCACTTTTTTGGTGCGGGCGCTGACATATGGGCTTTCAAACAAACCCTCGGTCCACTCGGATTCCTCATTGTCATTAACCCCCTTGTTCTTGGAGAGCTTGAGGAGCTTGGCTTTCAGTTGGTCAACCTCGGCCTCGTGGGCCTCCCTTTGACTGTCGACATGAGCTTGCCAGAAGGCTTCTTTGGTTTCAGCCTCTTGGTTAAGGGTAGACACTTGTTGTTGGACCGTTTGAACCATGGCAGAAAGCTGTTCGAGAGTCATGGCGTTGTTGGTGCTGGAGTCGCCGGCCATTGATGATGTAGAAGCTGTTGGAGTGATCGGTTCACGGACAAGCCTGTTGAATGAATCCCTGTAGATGCGGAGAGTACCAATCGGACCTATAATTGGAGAAGTAGCCCTTGTCAGTCTCGGTTCACACTTTCGGTCCATGAGGAGGTTGAGAACACATAGTTGGGCACACGACTCGAACCACATAAGAAAAAAGACTCTTTTTTTTTTATTTTATAAGTCGGAGGGAATGGGTCCCTTTTGGGGTTTCTAAGAAGATAATGGAATCGTCACACTGGTATATAGACCATCTCGCGGTCCCATATACTCATCGGATTCCATCGCGTTTGTGAATCCTACATGTGTCGGGATTAAACTAAATTAATGTAGTAAAGCATACATGCGGGGACGGATTTTTATTTTCGTCCAAGATAACCACTTTTGGGGACGGATTTTTATTGCGTCCGTTTCAACAAGTTGGCATGTATGATTTGAAAACATTAGTTTAGGGAAATCTCGGTACATGGAAACCGACTTGGTCACGGAGTGTTAGACCCTAACTAGAATTGTGTGGTTTGTGCTCGGCTAAAGAGAGGCTTAAAGGTCACCCCCGGCATGTAGTCATGAACTACGCCACGGGCTGAGGTTTACCGCTTCAAAAGAGCCAAGGTCGAGTGGAGCTTGAAACTTTCTAGGACGGGCCTCGACGGGTTTGGGGTTGGACTTGTGCGACTCGATAGTGAGCAATTTATAGGAGTAATGTGCATGTAGTGTGAGGTCCATCATGTGACAATTTTTTTTTAATTTTTTTATTTTTATTTTTGAAAAGAAAAGATAAAAACACATAAGCACGTAAATTACGACTCCCGAATCACCCGTGTGACCGGTAAATAAAACATAAAATTAAACAGTCCAAGGGTTCAATTCTGTCCTGATGCAGGCAACTGTGCCCACACCCCACTGTTCTGTTCAGTCACTGAAACCTGTTCTTGCCCTGGAAATTGACCCAGAAGCGCGCGCCTCTGGATAGTGTTGTGGGAAGCGCGCGTCTGGCGCATTGTACCCTGGGAGGCGCCCGCTTCTGGGCTCACCTGCCAGATTATCAAAAACTTATGGACTCAGGGGATTTCCCTGGTCCTGATTGTGTGATGGAGCCCCTGCAATGTTTGTCAGCACGAAATAATAGGAAGAATAGGAAGAACACATGGAAGGCGGGCGATTCTGGAATTTGACGCGGGACGCGCGTGCTTTGGACCATGAAGGTCCGAGGCGCGCGCTTCCCATGTCAATTTCCAGAATGCCCAGAAAAGTGAATTATGAACAGAAACAAAAGTTTAACCCTCAAGCGTCCCTAGCGGAGTCGCCACTGTAGATACCCCGGGGGACCACGGCTTGGCTAGAGCGCGTGAATTAACCTAGGATGTCTAATTGATTTTAAGAGTCGCCACCCACGTTTTAGAGGAACGCGAGAAAACCTAAGAAAATAGCCTTTTTTTATTGATTACGAAACCAAAGATTCTTCAGATGAGGGATTCGGGGGTTAGGTTACGAAATGGGAAGTACTTAAACACCCATTTCGCCCGAGCAAAGTCGGTCTTGTTTGTTCATAATTCACTTTTAAGGATGAATGTGTTCTTCCTATTAAAATGATGATAAAAAGGGGTTTTAGATTTAAAATGTAGGGAGATGACACCTAGGCCAATTCAATGTAATGAAAGGACCATTAGTGTCATGTCCCAAATGGTTTTGGGTGATTGCACATTTGTTTGAAGAAGAAGAAGAAGAAGGGGAAGAAGAGAAATGCTTAAGACATTTACCTATAGTATCCTTCAAAAGAGAACCTCTTGTAAAGCCTTGAAGAAGAGGTTGAATACTATGTTGAAGAAATCCCAAAAGAAAGGTCTAGGAAAGAAGTGAGTAAAAGGTCTAATAATAATGATTTTCAAGGTCCCTCCTTCCAATGATGGATTGGAGAGGTTTTTATAGTTGAAAAAGGATTGTTTTTGGAGCCAAACGGAGTCTCCAAGAAATCTTTCCCGGGCAAAATCATGTATAATGAGCAAGGGAGAGATTCTTGGGCAGAATCTGTAACTGACACGCCCCAGAAGCGCGCGCATCCCACCTAAGCGGCGGAAGGCGCGCGTGTCTGGCCTCAAGGGGCGGAGGCGTGCGACTCTGAGAAGCAATTTTTGACAGAATGGACTAGAAAGTTAGAAATGTTATTCCGTTTAGTCCCGGGACTTAACGGAGTCCGTCTGGAACTTAACCAAAGTAACAGAAACTAACTGAAAACACTTAGAAGAGGGAGAAACACAAAACCAAGTGTGCAATCGGGGTGAGCGGTCCGAGGCGGGGTGTCTACACTACCCAAATAGTGTAACTAGATACAAGTTCTCATTCCTTTTTAGAACATGTCAAAATCCTTTTGTCCACGATGTCATTGAACACAAGCCATGGCCAACAAGTCAATTTGTATTGTTTAATACTTTCTCGATTCCGAATATGTTGATAATCCAAATGACATTGATCCAATCAATTTATTTGAGTCCGGCCGAACATTTTCATCAACATCATTCCTACGAGAGGCCCAAGCTTGACATCTCTCCGAAGAGGGACAAATCCATCTTAGATTATTATTCTTCCCTACATGAATCCGATTATGCCAATCATACCCTTTATAACTACCCGGTTAAAGGTAGCGTTTGAATATGTCAAACATAATGTTCATCACGTGGAAGACTATTATAACTTTATGTCTAAGGATTCAAATGACATAACTAATATGAGATATATGTATGACATTGACCATGACATAAATCTTATAGAGTGGGTCATGTCCAGTACCTTGTTCCAAACAAGTACCCATAAATCTAACATGACCATCCCATGATCATTTAACCTTTATACTAGTACCAAAAAAGTACCAGGGATGGAGATTATTATAAGTAAACATGAACAACAATAATAATCAAAACATCTCTTTATTAATATGAATAAAATGATAACAAACAACGTTTTACAAACGTGCCTAGGGCACCAACACTAACAAAGTTGACTACCAGTAAACTTCAGTCTTGTCCTTGCTGATTGGTGAGTTGCCGGTAACTTGTATTATATGCTGAGTAGTTCTTTGATCGGCAACTTGAGCGCTGGTCTGCTGATATGTTTTATGTTGTCCTCTAGCTGGTTTGCCTTGTAATGAAGAGTTGTAATACACCTGTGCTGGTCATTAGGAATCCTAAAGATATCATAAAGATACAAATAAAAATTGGGGGGGGGGGGGGTCCTAAGTGATAACTATGATTGGGATTAAGCAATTCTAGATCCTATACATATATTTTAACAACAATCTCCTCCTAATTGCTTAAGTCCAATCATCTTATCCAAGAACATCTATCTTAGCTTAGTAAAAGAATGTTTCTAGAAATATCTATTTATTATCATTCCATAAGCCAAGTCACACTCTAGATGTCTTAGAAGAGATAAAATAAAATTAAAAAGAAAACAAAATACAGTATAAGAGATAGAGGAATGAGGGATTGCCAATTGCAAGGATCGGCAGATAAATATTCTGCAAAACAAAGTTAGCATAAAGAACATCAGAAATATTTTAAGAACATAACACATAAAATAAGCACACAGATAAAAAATAGTTAGCAAAGAAGTTTTGGATATATCTCTGAAGGTCTTCAAGGATATCTATATCATTGGTTACATTGACTCAAGAACCAGTAGACTTGGGAAGGTCCTCTTGTTGGTCAGGAGCTGTAGCCTTTGAAGTAGATTCTATTCTCTTGGCCTTCTTCTTTGCTTTGAATTCTTCCTTAACTTATTGTAGACACCCCGACTTGGACCTCTCACCCCGATTGCATACAAAGTATTTTTATTTAACTTATTTTTGTTGATTTCTGTTACTTCGGTTAAGTTCCTAACTGATTCCGTTAGTTTTGGACTAAACTGCATAACAGAGTTAACTTTTAGGGTCATTCTGTCCTTTTCTGCCGCGGGCGCTTCCAGAACTGTTAACGGGCTGCGCGCGCGTCTCGCCCCAAAAGCGGGACTCGCGCGCTTCCCATTTTGGCAGTAACGGATTGCACCTTATTTCCCTCCCTTTTCTTATTTGCAAAATCTCTTTCTTGATCACAAAAGACTTCTTTTCTCATCCACATTCATCCCCCCTAGTTTTATAACCTCCAATCCCATTATTCTAGCCATCTCTTTAAAACAAAATAATTCATTTTTATTTTATTTTATTTTCTTTTATTTCTTTCATTTATTATTTTATTTATCTTATTTTCTATTGGTCAATTCCATCTCACATGGATTGACCAATTCCCTCCAACCTTTCCCTCTCTTTTTTACCTATAAAAACCATCATCTTCTACCTTAGAAAGGGACTTGGAACTTTCTCTCTACACAAATTCTATATCATTTTCCCTACACAAATTCTCCCAACAAGAGTTTTACACAACAAAACTCTACACAAATCTCTACACAAAAACATCATTTTCAAGTCCAAATTTGAAGTCTTCTTTCTAAAAGTACAAGTCTCCTTCTTTTATTCTATTCATGTTCTAGTCAATTTATGCAATCCCCATCAATGGGACATGACCTAACGATCACTTTATTCCATTAAAGTTGGTTAAAGGTTATCTCCATACATTTTAATCTCTACTTTAATTTCCTATACATTTCTTAATGTAATTGTTTAGCATAAATTTATAAATAAAACAATTCTCTTTTCTTCCCCTTTTTCTTTACATTATAATTGATAGCACTTTTAATAAATTGAAGGACATTTGTCATTAGAATACCAATAGTAGCAAGACCCGCATAAGGGGCGGAGTGGGTGTTTAAGTACTTCCCACTCCGTCACCTAACCCCCGAACCCTTCTCTCCCGAATCTCTGGTTTTGTACATAAATTAGGCTATTTCTAGGTTTTTCTTATGTTCCTTTAAAAACATAGGTGGCGACTCTAAACAATCTAAAACAAGTTAGACATCCTAGGATAATTCACCGCTCTAGCCAAGTTGTGGTTTCCCGGGGTATCTACAGTGGCGACTCCGCTGGGGATGATTTAGAGGGTTAAACTTGCGTTCTTAACTTTTGGTGTTCTTATTACTGTTTTCTGGGCATTCTGGTAAAAAGGGTGGGAAGCGCGCGCCTCTGGCCTCTTTGGCCTAAAGCGCGCGCGTCCGACCCCAATTACCAGAATCGCCCGTCTTCCTTCTTGTCCTTCCATTCCATGTTTCTGTGCTAACAATTACTGCAGGGGAAAGAATTTTTTATTTAGGGTCAAGGCAATCCCTTGAACCCACTGATTCGCAGGTACTGCCCAGAATCGGGCGCCTCTGCCCTTCTTTGTCTACCGCGCGCGCCTTCCGCATAGGCCACCCAATGCGCGCGCTTCTGGGCGCATTCCCAGAACAGAACAGTGCACAGAAAACAGAACAGAGCAGAATGACAATGTGTGGGCACCGGGCCTGCACAGAACTTCTTTTTTTTTTCTGTTCATTTTTATCGGTCACAAGGGTGATTCGAAAGTTGTAAATATGTGCTTATTTGTTTTTTCTTTCTTTGAAAAAAAAAAAAAGTTTTGTCACATGTTAGACCTCACACTACATGCACATATTCTTATCAATTTCTCAATATCGAGTCGCACAATGTTCAACCCCAAACCCGTTGAGGCCCGTCCTAGAAAGTTTCAAGCTCCACTCGACCTTGGCTCTTTCGAAGCGGTAAACCTCAGCCCGTGGCGTAGTTCATGACTACATGCCGGGGGTGACCTTTGAGCCTCATATTCAAGCCGAGCACAAGCCACACAATTCTAGTTAGGGTCTAACACTCCGTGACTCAAGTCGGTTTTCATGTACCGAGATTTCCCTAAACTAATGTCTTCAAATCATACATGCCAATTTGCTGCAATGGACGAAATAAACTCCGTCCCCAAAAGTGGCTATCTTGGACGAAAATAAAAAATCCGTCCCCGCATGTATGCTTTACTACATTAATTTAGTTTAATCCCGACACATGTAGGATTCACAAGCGTGGTGGAATCCGATGAGTATATGGGACCACGAGAAGGTCTATATACTAGTGTGACGATTCCACTATTTTTCTAGAAACCCCAAAAAGGACCACGTCCTTCCGACTTTTGTAAATAAATTAAAAAAAAGAGTCATTTTTTCTTTATGTGGTTGAGTCTTTTCTTGTTTGTGAGTGAAATCATTTTACTCAAAAGGTGTTTATGGGGCCAACCTAAGATCAACCGTGTTCTTTCAAAAGGTCTAATGGCTTTCAACGGCAACAACAACAATGGTGGGTACTTCTCCGTGTCCAACGAAAGACTCTTCAACATAATAAGAGCCATGGGGGAACAAATTGATAGACTTTCCGAGGATGCCCGCCGAAAAGATGATTTGTGGCAAATCCGTTTTGATCTCGAGAGGAAGATTCACAAGGAAGAGGTTTCCGAGCTCAAAGCCCGTTTGCAAGAGCTCACCAACAACAAGGCAAAGTTTAAGGGTAAAGCATGCTCAAGTGGCCCGTCCCTCAAAAGCTACAAAGGTACCGCCAACAACCGAGTTTTCACTCCTCTCCTAGGAGTAACCCAAGCCGAAGCATTTGAAACTTTGGTGGCAAGTGGAAAGGTCAAGACTTTAGAGGGGTACAAGCCGAAGACGATACCGAATAATCATGCACATGGTGAATGGTGCGGCTACCACAAGCATAGTGTCCATACTACCGAAGGGTGATTCCTTCTCCGAAACATCATCCAAGATTTGTTCGACAACGGCGAATTTACTGTGGGTGAAGAGCAACCTTTAGAGAGTGCCAACATGCAAGAACTCATCAAAGAAGAATGATTTGGTTTCGAAATGGGGCTTCTACAAGAAATCATGCCACAAGGAGACTACAACGACAATGGGGACTACAACAACAATCTCCGTTTCTCTTTCTCTACCTAGTAACAGGAATTAAAAAAAAAAAAAAAGTGTCAAAGTCCTCTTAAGTGTGCATTAAGTTTTCTTTGTCCAATTAATGTGAAATTTTGAGTCAAGTCTCATCATCAAATAAAAAGTCGTTCTTGTCCTCATACACTCTTCCAAGTTGTTCAATCTAATTCTTGGCAAAATGATGAAAAGATGTCTAAACGAGTTTTGGAATGAAGGCCATCACTTGAACGCCTAGGGGCTAAACATTGTGACGAAGGCAACATCATCAACGACGAAGACAAAGCCAAGACATCAAAGGTGAAGCAACAACCATGGAGAAAAATCAAGCAATGTTTCAAAGGGGGATTAAAAAAAAAAATGAAAAAAATGCTCGCTAGGTTGAACTCTTCAAATCAACCTAGGCAAAAGTTAGAGCACAAAAAAAAAAAAAAAAAAAAAAAAAAAAAAAAAATCCCCTTCAATCAAGAAGTTCACATCAAGATCAACATCATTCCATCCACCAAAGGAGGACGAAGCTACACGACGAAGCAACAATTCCATCTCAAAGAATGGAGAATTCACAAGAACTACGGTGACCTGAGCCTCTACACTGGAGGAACGTAGGCAACCTGCGGGTCCGGTCTAATGCAAGAAAGAAGATATGTTTAGCCCTAGCGCGTTATGGTGATCGGCCTTCATCTCGAACTTGTCAAGACATCTTTGTACGATTCATTTGCCATTGAATTAATCACCAAAAAGATTGAGCAACTTTCATTTCGCGTTCCTTGTCGAGTCTAAGGACTTCTGTTCTTTCTGCATACTCCCAATTTCTTGCAATCAAATTGGGGCTTTCCTTCTCTTCTTTCTTAATGACTTACATGCCTTCGTGAGTCATTCAATTCAATAAAAAAAAAATACATGTCAATACTAGGGACACTTCCTTAGTCGAGTCAATGTCACTCATCTTTAGTGACAAAAGGTTTTCACCACAAAATCACATGTCTCTCATCCTCAGCTAGAGTCAATGCACACTTCCTCATCAATTGAGTCAAAAAAATAAAAATAAAAATGATGAAGACGCAAAAGAGATGCCCGCTAGATTGAAAATCCGAAAGGGCGGTCTAGGCAAAAACAGGGTGCGTCATAAAAAAAAATGAGAGAGTGAGAGAGAGAAGGGAAAGAGAAATGGAGATCCCCGGCCTCTAAAGAAGACAAGTTCTACATTGAATCTCCTCAGCAAGTCAATTCCCCACCAAGTCAACTTTGGGATTGCAAAAGGCTCGACAAGATATAGCACCATCAAAGGTTGTCTTGGGTTATCGGCATCATTCTCCAGCAGTGTGCATTTTTGGGTTCATGAAAAGAAGGCCCGTGGTAACCAAAATCCATCCGAGAACAAGCCCATCATAAAAGGGCACGAGGTTGGACAAATAATCCCTAGCTAGTCAATTGGCTTGGGCAGCAAATAGCAACAACATGTGTCTCAATTTTCAAGGCTTCTTCAAGTATGTGCCTCTAAAGTACGCCGAAAGGCTCCCGAGAAATGGAGTAGCTCTTGCCATATCCTCTCATGTTTATTCCCTCACACGAGGACGAGTCACTCTTTCTTTGCTCAACAAATGGTGACGCCCTAGGGCTATGTGACTCAAGAACAAGGGATTCTTTTGCTTCATTTGGCAATCAATACGCCCTAGGGGCTATGTGTTGAAATTATGCTCTAGGCCCTTGAGAAAGGCCTTACGTTACATCATTTGCTTTGGAGATAACAACCTTGGGTTATAATATGTTTTACATGTTTATTATAATAATCTCCCGTCCCTATAACTATGAAGAACTAGTATAAGTTCAATTGATGATCATGTGATGATCATGTGTATTAGATACAGATTAAGCTTATGGGTACATGTTGGTGACCATGTACTGGACATGACACCTATGAGATTTATGTCATGGTCAAATGTCATAATTAAATCTCATAATAGTTATATCATTAATATCCTTAGACCTGAGATTATTACAGTCTTCCACATGATGAACATTATGTTTGACGTACTCAAACGTCACTCCTAACCAGGTGGTTATAAAGGCTACGATTGGCATAATCGGATTCATGTAGGGAAAGGTAATAAGTCAATATGGGATTTGTCCCTCTCTCAAGAGAGATATCTGCTTAGGCCTCTCGTAGAGTGAGATTGATGAAATGCGTGGCCGCGCTCAAATGAATTGATGAGATCAATACCATTTGCTCATTATCAATCTACTCAAGATCGAGAAAGCATTGAACACTATAAGTTGACATGGACCATGACTTATGTTCATATATGATATCGTGAGGACAAAAGGATTGTGATATATTCTATTGGATTACGAACTTCTTTAAGTTATATTAATTGGGTAGTCATGATGGCTTGCTAGAGTCCGCTCATGATTTATGAGTTTGACCTGGTTGGACTCATTGCCAACTTAATATAATCCTATGGGGTCACACACAAAAGAACGAATTGTTTAAAAGGCTAAAAATGACGTTTTGCTGGTGCTCGGGCCGAGCATCTCAAAGGACTCGGCCGAGCATGAGAAACAGAAAGTTTTGACACAGAGGTGCTCGGCCGAGCACCTTATAAGACTCGGCGAGCAGGCCCTGTTGGGCCCAAAATCTGATTTCGTGTTTTGACGGGTTTTGACCTATTTCTCCTAAAAGGTTTAGGACTAATGAGTTTAAATACCTCTCTCTTAACCCTAATCAGTATGGATTGATATTGTATCATTATTGGTAGCCTCCATGTTTTGAGAAACATATTTTTGAGTTTAGATTGAGAATCAAAAGCTCAAGACACCAATAAAATCATATAGCCCTTGAAGATTAGAAAAGCGTGTTTTCTAATGGGTCTAGCAATCCAGATCTAGAATCGTCTTGATATTCGTCGCGTGTGGATAAACATAGAGGGCGTTGGCATCAACTCCTTCAAAGTTCGTGATCCAAGTATTACGGTCGTTCCTGCGTTCGTGATTCGAAGAAGCGCGAAGAACAAAGATTGAAGATCTCAGAATTTTAAAGCTCCGTCACGGTTAGTGTTCTAAATTCATCCTCGTATTAATTTAATCATTGTGATCGGATCTAGGCTTTTGGGTTTTAATTCCGCTGCGCATTTTGCTCAAAACCCAACAGTGGTATCAGAGCCCCGTTCATCATGATTATTTTAATAATAACATGTTAATGATATAATTGGATTATATGTTTTGGCATGCTATGTGAATTTGGATTCAAGATGTTTATGTGATCTGAGTTTTATGTTTGTATATGAGATATATTGAAATCAAAAATCGCACCGTTTAAATACGTTATGTGGGATCTACGATTGCAATAATAATATGATTATTATGTTCCTTTAGATTATCAAAAATTAATTGGATTGATTTGTGATGATCTTTGATTCATGAATAAATCGTTTATTCAAGGTTTTGATGAACATGATGATATGATCATTATGAACACCAAATCCTAAATGAATCGGGAAAGCAATCTTAGAATTAAAATTCGACAAGAAAATCTGTTCTGTTCGTGGTGCACGGACGAGCAGTCTATAAGACTCGACCGAGCAGAGTCGTCAGAGCAAAGGGTTTTCTGGAACACAGAGGCGCTCGCCGAGCACCTTAAAGGACGGCATTGAGCTCTTTGCGAGCATGATTTGGACAGAATTTGTTTTTTAGATGGCTGGTTTAGAAACCGTGTTTCCTGAAATTAAATGGCTTGTTTAAAATCACTTTGGATTGAATTTGTTTGATGGCTGGTTTGAGAAACCGTGTTTCCTGAAAACAAATATCAAGGTCAAAGTAATGAATTGATGGGACAAAAGAATTTAGAATCGAGTTACTTTATGTAAGGATTGTGGATGCTATTGGCTTAGATTTCTTATTTACATAATAGACATTATTTTCATTCTTGACATCCAAGATATAAAGGCCATTAAATGAATTAGCAATACAATAAAGCATATCATTTAAATAAATAGAAAATTTCTTATTCTCAATAAGAAACTTAAAACCTTATTATCCAAACAAGAAATTGAAATAATATTTCTGCTTAAATCGGAACATAATAACAATTGTTCAAAACAAGAATTAATCCGGAAGGTAAAGTGACTTCATAAGTCCCTACGGCTAATGCAGCAACTCTTGCTCCATTCCCCACACGTAGATCTACTTCACCTTCTTTAAGCAGTCTTCTATTCTTTAGTCCCTGCACATTTATGTTGGGTTTCGATCGAACATGCGCAGCGGAATAAAGCATTTAAATTTTTAATGAAACCCAAAGCCATGGATCCGTTCATGTGGTTAAGTCAAATACAACAAGATGAATAGAGGAATAACTAACCCTTGATGGCTATTAAATCTTCCTTGGTCTTTGGTGGAGAAACTTGAAGCTTGATCACGAAGAAAGTAAGAACACGAACTTTGAAGATGATGAGCTTCACCCTCTAGCGGTATCCACACCTTGAACAAATATCAAAGGAACTTCTTTGATCTTGGGTTGCTAGACCAAAATTGTGAAACACGTTTTCACAATTATATTGACTATATGGAAATATGAATTTCTTGATCTAATCAAGAATATTATTCTCTCAATCAATTAGGAATTTCTTGCTTAATGGTTGGTGAAAAGATGCTTTTATAGGGACCTAGTCATTAACTCTTAATGACCTAGGATTCCTAAATCCCGTCACCTTAATTAAGGCAAGTCCTTATTCTGCCAGGAATTCTGGCACGGTCGTGCCCCTTTATTTGGCACGGTTGTGCCAAATGGGTCAAACCTGCCAGACCTTCCCCGAATATTGGCACGGTCGTGCCCCTATGTTTGACACGGTCGTGCCAAACGGACCGAGCCTTTTGCCTTGGTTTGGATTTTATGCACGGTCGTGCCGTTTAAAGGCGCACGGTCGTGCCAAAACCAAAACCTGACATTTTTCCATAATTCCCATTTAGTCCTTATGATTCGTTCTATTTGTGTGTGACCCTCTAGGATTACACTAAGTTTGCAATGGGCTCAAACATGAACTCATAAGATATGATTAGGTTCTAGCAAACCGTCATACCTACCCAAATAGTGTAACTAGATACATGTTTGCATTCCTTTAGAATATGTTACAATCCCTTTATCCACGATGTCATTGAACACAAGTCATGGTCAAACAGTCAACTTGTTTTGTTCAATACTTTCTCGATTCCGAATATGTTGATAATTCAAATGCTATTGATCCAATCAATTCATTTGAGTCCGGCCGAACATTTCATCAACATCATTCCTTCGAGGGGCCCAAGCTTCACATCTCTCCGTGGAGGGACAAATCCATTTAGCTTATTATTCTTCCCAACGGGAATCTGATTATGCCAATCATACCCTTTATAACTACCGTGTTAAGGTAGCGTTTGAATATGTCAAACACAATGTTCATCAAGTGGAAGACTATAATAACTTCATGTCTAAGGATTCAAATGACATAACTAATATGAGATATATGTATGACATAGACCTGACATAAATCTCATACAGCGGGTCATGTCCAGTACCTTGTTCCAAACAAGTACCCATAAATCTAACATGATCATCCCATGATCATTTAGCCTTTATACTAGTGCTTAGCAAGTACTAGGGACGGAGATTATTATAAGTAAACATGAACAACAATAATAATCAAAACATCTCTTTATTGATATGAAATAAATGATAACAATTACAACGTTTATTAAACGTGCCTAGGGCACCACTACCAACAATCTCCCACTTGCCCTAGGCCCTATCTCCCATGTATCTAATACCCATGGACCTAACATGACCATCATGTTAGCTTGTGGAAGTCCCTTTGTTAGCGGGTCCGAAACATTGTCATCAGTAGGTACTCTGCATATATTTACGTCTCCCCTATCAACGATCTCTCGAATGATATGAAAACGCCTAAGTATGTGTTTGGATTTCTGATGTGCTCTTGGTTCCTTTGCTTGAGCAATAGCACCATTATTATCACAATAAAGGTCTATTGGATAGCAATGCTAGGAACCACTTCAAGTTCAGTTATGAACTTCTTAATCCAAACAGCTTCTTTTGCAGCATCTGATGCAGCAATATACTCAGCTTTCTGTTGTAGAATCAGCGGTTGTACTTTGCTTGGAACTCTTCCAGCTTACAGCTCCACCATTTAACATAAACACAAAACCCGATTGCGATCGGCTATCATCTTTGTCGGTTTGGAAGCTTGCATCCGTGTAAGCATTTACAACGAGATCATCTTCCATTCCTCCATAGACCAAAAAGGAGTCTTTAGTTCTTCTCAAGTACTTAAGAATCGCTTTTACAGCTATCCATGATTTTCGCCAGGGTCGGATTGGTATCTACTTGTCATGCTCAAAGCATAAGATACATCCGGCCTAGTACAAATCATGGCATACATGATGGACCAATTGCCGAAGCATATGGAACATCATTCATTTTCTCACGCTCATCGTTGTTTTAGGACATTGAGTCTTGCTTAGAGAAACTCCATGTAACACGGGCAAGGTCCCTCTCTTAGAATTTTCCATACGGAATCTTCTAATGACCTTATCAATGTATGTACTTTGGCTTAAACCAAGCAGTCTCCTTGATCTATCTCTATAGATCTTAATGCCAAGAATATATGCGGCTTCACCCATATCTTTCATTGCAAAACACTTTCCTAACCAAGTCTTCACAGACTGAAGTGTAGGAATGTCGTTTCCAATGAACAATATGTCATCCACGTATAAAACAAGGAATAGCACTATGCTCCCACTAATCTTCTTGTATACACAAGGCTCATCTTCGTTCTTGATGAAACCAAACTCTTTGACCGATTCATCAAAACGGAGATTCAACTCCTAGAAGCTTGCTTCAATCCATAGATGGATCTCTGCAATTTGCATCTCTTGTTCAAACCTTCTGGTTGTGTCATATACACATCCTCTTGAAGTTTTTCCATTTAGGAAAGCGGTTTTGACGTCCATCTGCCATATTTCATAGTCATGATATGCGGCAATGGCAAGCAAAAATTCTTATAGACTTGATCATTGCTACGGGTGAAAAGGTCTCATCATAGTCAATACCATGAACTTGCCTATAACCTTTCGCTACAAGCCTAGCTTTGTAAGTATGCACCTTCCCATCCATGTCAGTCTTCTTCTGAAGACCCATTTGCATCCTATGGTTTTTACACCTTCGGGGCGCATCAATCAAATTCCAAACTTGATTGTCTTTCATGGATTGCAATTCGGATTCCATGGCTCCAAGCCACTTGTCCGAATCAAGAGAAGACATCGCCTCTTGGTAGGTTGACGGTTCATCATTCTCAATGATTTCTACCTCATTACTATCCGTTACGAGAAATCCATATCTCTCGGGCTCGGACCGTAACCTACTAGATTTGCGAGTTGCTTGTGTACTTTGAACAGGTTCCACAACTCCTTGTGGTTCTTGTTCTTGTTCCACTATTGGTTCAATGTTATTTTCTGGGTCTCGAATTTCTTCAAGATTTATTTTACTCCCACTGATTTCTTTGGAGAGAAACTCTTTCTCTAGAAAGACACCAGTTCGGGCAACAAAATACTTTGTTGTCCTCTCGGTATTAAAAGTAATATCCTTTAGTTTCCTTAGGATATCCCACGAAAAATACATTTATCAGATTTGTGTGCAAGTTTGTCTGAGATAAGTCTTTTGACAAAACTTCACAACCCCAAATCTTCATGAAAGATAGACAAGGCTTCTTTCTGCTCCACATCTCATATGGAGTCTTTTGAACCGATTAGTTGGAACACGATTTAGTGTGAAAGCAGCGGTTTCTAGAGCGTAAACCCAAAGGATATTGGAAGATCAACTTGACTCATCATTGATCGAACCATGTCTAACAGAGTCCGATTCCTCCTCTCGGACACACCATTCCATTGTGGTGTTCCCGGTGGAGTCAATTGTGAAACTATTCCACAATTCTTTAGATGATCATCAAATTCTTGACTTAAGTATTCTCCACCTCGATCTGATCGAAGTGCTTTTATACTTTTGCCAAGTTTTTTTTCTACTTCATTTTGAAATATTCTAAATATCTCAAATGCTTCACTTTTATGTTTCATTAGGTAAACATACCCAAATCTACTATAATCATCAGTGAAGGTTATGAAGTATTGAAATCCTCCCCTAGCATTGCTACTTAATGGTCCGCATACATCGGAATGTATCAACCCCAATAAGTCACTTGCCCTTTCACCCAACTTGGTAAAGGTGTCTTAGTCATTTTTCCAAGAAGACACGACTCACAAGTATCATATGACTCTAAGTCACATGAACCCAAAAGTCCGTCCCCATGGAGTTTTGAGATACGCTTCTCATTAATATGACCAAGACGGCAATGCCACAAATAAGTATGATTTACATCATTAGGTTTTAGATTTCTTATTTACATGATAGACATTATTTTCATTCTTGACATCTAAGATATAAAGTCCATTAAATGAATTAGCAATACCATAAAGCACATCATTTAAATAAATAGAAAATTTCTTATTCTCAATAAGAAACTTAAAACCTTCATTATCCAAACAAGAAATTGAAATAATATTTCTGCTTAAATCGGAACATAATAAAACAATTGTTCAAAACAAGAATTAATCCGGAAGGTAAAGTGACTTCATAAGTCCCTACGGCTAATGCAGCAACTCTTGCTCCATTTCCACGCGTAGATCTACTTCACCTTCTTTAAGCAGTCTCCTATTCTTTAGTCCCTGCACATTTAGACAAATGTGAGAACCACATCCGGTATCAATACCCAAGAATCAGTGGTAGAAAGGAGAATATCTATCATATAGATACCTGAAGTCGACGCAGCCTTGCTGCTCTTCTTCTTCTTTTGCTCTTCCAAGAAAGCCTTGCAATTACGTTTCCAATGACCAATTTCTTGACAATGGAAACAGATTGCATCCTTTTGTGAATCAGGTTTTGCCTCAGAAGCCTTGGCAACCTTTGCCTTGCTTATCTTAGGTTTGACAACTTTTGCCTTACCCTTGCCTTTGGCACCAGGCTTATTCCCATCATGAACCAAGAGCACTGGAGAACCTTTCTCCACAATTTTCATCTCTGCAGTTTTGAGCATCCCATGCAACTCAGAGAGATTCTTATCCATTCCATGCATGTTATAATTCATCACAAACTGATTATAACTTTTAGGCAATGAATTAAGAATGAGATCCGTGGCTAGCTCCAATAGGATTGGATAGCCAAGTTTCTCAAGGTGCTCTACATAACCTTTCATTTAAGAAAGTGAGGACTCACTTGTTGCCCTTCATTCATTTTACAAGTAGTGAATGCAACAATGGCTTGTACCTCTCTTGCCTAGCTTGCTCTTGAAACATGGTTCTCAACTCCACGCCTATCTCATAGGCTTCCAAATGTTCAAAATTTGTTGGAGTTTGAACACATAGCAGCAAGCATGAGACAACTTACATCTCTAGAATCATTACGATGTTTCTTATAATTGTCCCTTTCTACCCTAGGGGCAGTAGGCGGTGGTCAGCAGGAGAGGCCCATCGAGAATGTACAACTTATCTTCTTGCCTAAGAACGATTCTTATGCTACGGATCCAATCCATAAAGTTTGTACCATTCTCTTCGAGCTTATCCTTCTCAAGGATCGATCGCAATGACATTGATTGAGTGTTATTAGTCATTATCTACAAATATGCAAAATTTCCAAAATTTAATAAGTACCGATTTCATTAAAGAGATAAATAATGTATTTTAAACAAATACTCCCACTAAATTATATAACCTTCTTATATATCCAATGTATAATATAATTAATTGGGTTGAGATCCCGCTTTAATCTAATTTGAGTACGCTTTTGGTGCACCGCTCAAAATTAAATCAATTAGGTAGAAAACTCTTGTCAATCATATCTCATATGACTCTCCGTTCTTTTCATGAGATTCTTTAAGAAATCCATTTCTAAAAGCATGTTAAATCTCATCTTTGCCTTAAGCCCAAAATGTTTTGACGCTTAATTAAGTCCAACCATTTTAACTCATAGGAAACTCTTATTCACTCATCTGCTCAAACATGAATAAAATCAATGCACTCGCTTTGGCGAGCCCACCTAAATTACTCGTGTATAAACAAGTGTTTTAATCATGGCATGGCAAAAGGCTTAAAACTTTCTTTGAAGGTTCATCACATATAGCATATAACACATTTATGAGCACATAATATAAACATGTTACACATCAAGTTTAGCCACTAAATTAATCTCCATTAATTTAAGCATAATATTTATGTGTCATTAGTTTCTCTATAATTATGAGGATGAGACTATTTGAACTTTGGTTATCATCTCCAAATCAAGACAACAAGAAGTGCGACCGAAACTAAGCATATGGCATCCACAATTCCGCACTAATTCAAGAAACCAAGAAAGTAGTCCATGTGGCCGAAACTAAGCAATAGATGGTCTCGATGAACGTAGGCGATTGCATTCACAATCCCATGGATATCCAATCTTTGAATCAAGAACTTGTTTCCTAATTTTAGCAATTATGAACTCTTCATAATTCTAACTTCGTTTTATCTTTGAAACTTCGATTGCGATCAAGTTTGGGAAACACAATCTCGATGAACGTAGATTTAGCATCCAAACCTTGAACCAATCTTAGACTCACAAGACTAAAACAAATAGGAATTTAAACCCAAGATCCACACCCAAGACCAAGCCCTTCCCCGCCAAAACCCTAGGTCCGGCCGGGTCAAGGTATGGGTCCGGTCGGACCCTTCCGAAAATCAAATTTTAATGTTCCAAAATTTGTCTCAAAATTATTTTCCCGATTCAATAAGGACTTGGTGTTCTGGTGATCCAATCACCATGATCAACAAAACCTTGAATAAACAATTTATTCTTGAATCCTAGAATATCAAAACTTTGATCCAATCAAAAATTGATAATCCAAACAATTTTAAATCCACATAATTTTTATTGCGATTGAATAGTGCGATTTAAAGTTTTAAAACATAAAAACCACATAAAAATCATATAAACCATAAACATCACGTAATCCAATATTCATATCATGCTAGGCACATAAACAATTTATATACACCAACATGATCTTAGTATTGAAATAATCAACATGAACGGGGCTCTGATACCACTGTTGGTTTCGATCGACATGCGCAGCGGAATAAAGCATTTAAATTTAATGAAACCAAAGCCATGGATCCGTTCATGTGGTAAGTCAAATACAACAAGATGAATAGAGGAATAACTAACCCTTGATGGCTATTAAATCTTCCTTGGTCTTTGGTGGAGAAACTTGAAGCTTGATCACGAAGAAAGTAAGAACACGAACTTTGAAGATGATAAGCTTCACCCTCTAGCGGTATCCACACCTTGAACAAATATCAAAGGAACTTCTTTGATCTTGGTTGCTAGACCAAAATTGTGAAACACGTTTTCACAATTATATGACTATATGGAAATATGAATTTCTTGATCTAATCAAGAATATTATCTCCAATCAATTAGGAATTTTCTTGCTTAATGGCTGGTGAAAAGATGCTTTTATAGGACCTAGTCATTAACTCTTAATGACCTAGGATTCCTAAATCCCGTCACCTTAATTAAGGCAAGTCCTTATTCTGCCAGGAATTCTGGCACGGTCGTGCCCCTTTATTTGCCACGTCTTGCCAGATGGGTCGAACCTGCCAGACCTTCCCGAATATTGGCACGGTCGTGCCCCTATGTTTGACACGGTCGTGCCAAACGGACCGAGCTTTTGCCTTGGTTTGGATTTATGGCACGGTCGTGCCGTTCAAAGGCGCACGGTGTGCCAAAACAAAAACCTGACATTTTTCCATAATTCCCATTTAGTCCTTTATGATTCGTTCTATTTGTGTGTGACCCTCTAGGATTACACTAAGTTGGCAATGGGCTCAAACATGAACTCATAAGATATGATTGTTCTAGCAAACCGTCCATACCTACCCAAATAGTGTAACTAGATACATGTTCGCATTCCTTTAGAATAT
>JAOWBW010001675.1:140274-226986 GCA_026119855.1 Campanula takesimana | reverse complement strand
ACGGATTGCACCATTTTTTCCTCCCTTTTCTTATTTACAACATCTATCTTGATACAAAAAGAACTCTTTTTACCTCCACATTCATCCCCCCCTAGGCTTGTAACTCCCAATCCCATTTCTTAGCATTTCTTTAAAACAAAATATTTCTTTTTATTATTATTTGATTTTCTCTTTATTATTTTATTTTCTTATTGGTTAGAAAAGCTTCTTTCCCTCATTTCTCTATCTAATTTAAACCTCTCATTCTACCTAGAAAAGGACCCAATTTGAGACTTGAACCTAAACTCTACACAATTTCTCAACACATTTCTCTACAAAAACTCTACACAAATTGTTGCACAACAATTTCTCTACAAACAACTCCATCTCAAGTCAAAGTTCAAGTCTCTTCTTTCCTTCTAAAGGTACAACTTTTCTTCTTCTTATTTTACTTGTCTAGTAATGCATGCAATCCCCATCAATTGAGACATGCCTAAATGACCACTTTACTATATTAAAGTTGGTTAAGGTTATCTCCCTACATTTCAACTCTAGTTTAATTTACCATTCTTCTCTTAATGTAATCTTTAGCATTAAATCAATAAAACAATTCTCTTTTATTCCCCTTTTCTTTACATTATAATTGTTAGCACTATTTATTAATTGAAGGACTTTTTAGCATTATAACACCAATAGTAGCAAGACCCGCGTAAGCGGGGTGGAGTGGGTGTTTAAGTACTTCCCACTTCATCACCTAACCCCGAACCCTTCTCTTCCCGAATCTCTGGTTTTGTACATAAATTAGGCTATTTCTTTAGGTTTTTCTTATGTTCCCTTAATAACATAGGTGACGACTCTACGAATTAAAACAAGTTAGACATCCTAGGATAATTCACCGCTCTAGCCAAGTTGTGTTTTTTCGGGGTATCTACACCTAGTAACAGCACAAGGACCGACATAAAGGGAGTACCCGTATTACAGATTCAGCATGAGGAAGATCGCCACTCTTCAGCGGGTTCGAAATAGTGGCACAGTCTCAGATATGTGATGACGATCTCACCAGAACTTCGGATAGAGTGTTACCCGTCTATAAGATACTTCGAAATTATGGGCTTCATACCGGGGCTGGGGCTAGTAAGAACCTACAAGGACCCACAGAGCTACTGAAGAGGTAGACCACAGAGGCCTGTTCGGGCTAGGGTACGTACTGACTCCTACTGACAAAGCAGAGCAGAAGCAGATAGAGGTACTCACTCAGAAGAAGCAACTCCCTTACAAGAAGTCAGACATGAAACCTTACACCTTTCCCTCAACAGTTACTATGTCAAAGAAGGTGAAGAGTATTAAAACTTCGAGTTCGCAGAGCCATGGTTCGACCAAAACGAAAAACTACAAAAGGCTTTGAAATCTTCAGAGATTCGAGTTTGACCGGGCCAATCTAGAGCTAAGGTACATGGAACCTCGAAAGACTCCCGCAGAGTTACTACCATCCAGAACGAGTACTACATCAAGGTGAACAAAGACCTGACTTATGATACAGAGTTCGTGTCTCTCGATGAACCTTTAGTTGGTGAAACAAGGAAGCAGAACCATGGGACAGACAAGATTTGTTCCAGCACTTGAGCCTAGAAGATGACATCGTGGCTGTTATTGAATACAGACCTGTGACTACTGCTATCGAGAATCTGGGCTGGTCAGCTCGTCCCCTAAAGAGTCAATTCCCTCTAGGTCAGTTAGGTCCCCCTTTCTCACTTATGAGTTCGTGTCACTGTCTAAGTCTAATGACCTCAAGTCAAAAGACTACGATGTAATCGCAAACACTGTCTTTCCTCGTGCATTAAATGAAAATCTTGACCTTTCCGAGTATCCCGCTATAGCCGCTCTTATAAACGATAAATTGACTAATCAATCTAAGGATATACAAATAGTTAATAATGATTCATTAAAAGAGGCATACATAAACGAGCTAAATGTCAAATACATCCGAGACAGAGTAGGTTATCAATCAAAGGGAAAATCGAGCCCAAGCTGCCGATGAGGTGTGTTAACATGTGTGAATCTGGGAAGACAAGACAAGCCGAAGTGGACTCACATTGGAGATTCTTTCAAAGAAAAGAGTGAGAAACGTTGATGAAGAGGCTCAGAGAATATGATGACATCTTTGCATGGTCTTGTGACGAAACGCCAGACAAGGAATGGCACAAATGATGACGTCAGACATTGGATCAGTTGGACAGAGGCGACAACCAGTCAAGCCAGAATGGTCTCCTCGCATGGCGATGGAAATAGAAAAACTGCTACAGAGAGGCTTCATCAGTCTGCACATTGGCCAACATGGTTACACGACATCATCTCCGCAAAGAAATACAAAATGAAGGTGATGGTTCACTTAGACATCATGAGTCTCAACGATTGAGCCCTAAACATAGATTCCCTCCATTTGACTTAAACGCACTGTTAGAAGCCGCCGAAGACATAGATGTTCGATCATTCCTCGAAGGTTTCCCCAGTAAAAATTGGATACCCGCCGCAGTACAGACCGATGAGAAGTTACTATTTCACACTCCATGGGGTAGTTATTGTCACGCCAACCAATTCCTAGAATGGAAGGGCATTGGATCTCTTACCACATGCCAACAAGATCGCCAACAGATACCGACGTCTACATAGATGACCTAGTGTTGCACTCCAAAAGACCCTACGGCCGACACATCGAAGATCTGCGAAAGTCTTCAACATTCTGAGAGGTCAGAAAATTCTCCTGGATCCGTCAAAATGCAGATTTGGTACTATTCAGACAAAAGCTCTAGGGTACAGATTGGGACAGAAATTCGAGGCCGACCCCGAGAAATTCAGAAAATTAATAACAATGTCACCCCCTCGCCAAGAGGATGAAAAGATCAAGCTCATAGGTCTTCTACACTACATCAGTCGCCTCACGATGGCAGGAGACCCGGTCCTCAAATAATTACAGAATTGCTCAAAAGAAGTTTGGAATCAGAAGTGTGAATTGGCTCTAACTCAACTAAAGAGCCACTTAGTGAATACCCATCCTTACGAATGACGCACGGGAGGTTCGAGTCACAGAATGGAGCCCCCATCATTTTACGACATTGCACAAGCTCGGATCTACCGTTGAGCCTCATGTTCAAAGTACTGAAGAAGATTGGTATACTACAGCCTATGCAAGAATTTGGTCTTACTCTGACACTACAGATTTCTGAACCAAACAGAGTGTGTTCTTACCACTAGAATGAAGGGCATAGTACGGACGACTGTCAAGAGTTGAAAGAAAAGGTCTGACTACTCATCGAGACGGGTCGTTTAACCAAGCAGAACGAAGATTGGGTGTACACGGACGACAACGGCCTCCTCCCAGTCAAGGTTTACAATCTCCGCCACTACTACAACTGACCACTACGGTCCTTCTCCACAAATGGTACTCTCCATCAGCGGTACTCTCCACCAACGGTCTTCTACAACGGTTGTCCCCTTGTAAAACAAAATTTTTAAAAAAATACTATGCTCTCTTTACTTCCCGTCTTCTATCTTCCCTTTCTACAATCATAAATGAACTACGGTGACCTGAGCCCTTTAGCCCAACTTGTAAAAGGGGAACGCAGGCAGCCTTCAAAGGTGCGGTCTCAAAAATAAATAAAATCCAAATCTGGTTTGAGCAAATTCAATAAAGCAAAACAATCTGTTTATAACTAAAGCAAAATCTCTATTTCCACAAGTCACTACACGTTAACATTTATTTGATGAGTCTAAGCTCGAAAGAACCTACGAATAAATAACCTGCTGTGAAATTTAAATAAACTAAAACAAACTAAAATCTAAACTATGTGTCTGCAATGGCTGTGGTTGGATACTCGGAGTCACTCCTCCTCTTCCTCTTCCTTCTTCGGTTTCTTGTCCCTTTGTTCGCGTCTAGCCTGTCTAGTAGGGTCATCAAATAAATCCTTCCTAAGCTGATTCACCCGTTGGGCCTTCTCTCCTTCTTTTCCTCTCAGTAGGTGCTAGCTGAACCAACTCGGTCTCCACCTCCCATTGTACATTCTCGTCCTACCTCAAGCGCCTGCTCGAGACATAAGGGAAGACCACCCTACGTCTTAGTCGTCTCAGAGTCCGTCCCATATTCCCCAAGGTCGTCTGATACCAGTACAAGTATTCTCGAGACAGAAGTATGTCACAAGGCCGCTGTATACAGAGAGCGCTGCGCATGAGAGCAAAAGACCAACATCGCTCTAAAAGCACTACAACCCCAGCATTCATAGGGAGCATCCTGGTATTGACCCTACTACAAGTCTCATCCCACGAAGAAGGTATAATCTGAGGCATCCCATACTGACTGCACACCCGCACTGCATAATAATAAGTGGTCTCATCAAAGGCAGGGACTCGAATCATGCAAAGACCACTCTGAGCCCACCGTACTCTGATCACCCCCAATGAGGTATCATCCATTTAATATGAGCCGTACACACCTGTGCAAGATATGTCACCCATGCAGACTGAATCATCCCTACGAAAGGCTGCCTCATTCGCCTACTTTGGTAAACCCAAAGTGACACCGGTCCAACAAGTTCGTCCAAGACCGTATCTCTCCTGCAGCCATAGGTTAATAGTCGGGAACTCCCTCTGGTCATCTTTTGAGCTCCCGAGGACAACTCTCCAATACCATCAAAGTCTCCCTAAGTAGACAAGGGATAATGCTGCGATTAGCTCGAGCCTGATCCACCATGTCAAGACAACCCATCGTAGTCGCTCCTACATAGGGTGGAAACAGTATCGAGGCAAATAGACAAAGGTCCAGACAATCCAAAGCCGTGTCAGATTCCACCGTGTTATTAATAAACCTGATGGAAGCCCACAGAGGTCAACATCACCATCCAACAGCAAGTCCCTAGCATCTTCAACAGAAACCGCAGCAATTGGGAAACACGAAGTTCTGAAGGCACTTGGTACTGCGGCATGGCTACCCAATCCGTCGCTCTCGCACCACAAAGAGCCACAAAGTCTTCATACGTTGGGGTGATTTCATTGTAAGAAAAATTGAAGACATGATTCTCATTGTCCAGAACTTGACAGCAGCACGAATCAGGTTCTCATCAGACTTAACCGGAACAGGGACCAAAGGCACTTAATCCCGAATCTCCTATCAAAGTTTGCACGAGTTGTCTTCGAAGCTTCCTAACCCAGATCTTCAAACTCTTGATGAAGTAGCGTTGTCTCTCCTCAGAGATCCTAGGGTGTTTATCCATCAGAAAGGCGTGGAAAGATCAAAATCTAGAGCAAAAGAAAGAAAAACTGTTGTCTGCCTCGTCTCTCTGCGTGACTGCTGATTAAATAGGGTAGGGAGTTCGAGTCCTGATCGTACAAGGAGAAATCTGACGAAAATCGTGTCAGACCAGGGATTAGCCGCGCGGCCATTCTTTCCCCATGGTTGGCCACGCGGCCACATAAGCCATTCCGTACCGATTTGCAAGTCCGTCCCCGTCAAACGCCGGAATGGACCCATCTCAGACGTTTGAAGGTCCCGAATCACAAAAGAGGTCCATCAAAGAGGGTGGAACTGCCTGATAGTGTGTAATCCCCATTTTACCCCTAGGGCTCATGCATTGTACTCAATGTAAAGACATGTAAATAAAATACTAATTAATTACATACAAAAGCAAATAAAATATTGTACATGAATGTATCGGTTTATTCTCCTCTCTCTCTCTCTCCTGCTAACAAATGCAGGAATAAGGACTACATCTAGTCCGAGTCAGAATCCTCGATATCAACATCCTCCGCATCATCATCACTATCATCATCATCACCTCGGCCCCGCTTCTGCACATAGTGGGATCCACCGGCTCCTGAGCCTCTACCTCTGACAGACCTTCGGCGGGTACGGGACAAGGAAGCAGCCTCTGTAGGTGTTCTCTCTCTGCGCGGCGGCCCCACCACGTCCTCCTGACGGCAGGTACAAGCGGCAGCGAAGCTCTTAAATAACCGCTCAAAAATGTTGCCCCGACGGACAGAGCGGATATAAGCCTCCGAGACACCTGGGACAGACAAGCACAGTTCAGAAACAAGTCTAAAGTGTGTGTGTGCAAGACAAAAATGAAAAGCAAAGGGTATCATACCATAGCTCCAAGCGGAGGAAGCTGGGCCCCAGTAACCTCATCAGCCTCAGTAGGAGTCAGGTCAAAGTCCACCTCAACACTGCCCCACTGCATCCTAACGGAATCTGAGAACCGTGGCATATCCATACCATATCTAGGCCCTCTACTCGAGCTAGCCGGATAGGCGCCAGCCTGCCTCCTCGCCAACACCTGCTGACTCACCAGCACGTGCTCCACAAACCACTCATAGTCAGGCCCACTCTGGTACAAATGGGCCGGAGTCCTCGCTCGGTAGTCACCGCTCCTGCTTAGCCTAGCAGGATACAGCATGTTCCTCGGCGGCTCAAGAGGGGCCCATATCGTAGGATGTCTGTTATGCTACCTGCAGACTCTCTCGCCAAGGTACGTGGCATCCCCAGTTAGCCCCGTCAAGAAGCATCGGGAAGTAGTAAACTCCTGGGCCTGACCGACCCCTGCCAGCACCAGATCCGACCAAGGGAAGAACTGGAAGTCCTCATGCAGCTGACCACTCAACCTCGAGGTAAAAACCCCCAGATCAGGAGTCTTCCTGGCCTTGCTGCGGCCCTCCAACTGGTTCCTTTTTTCCCAGAACCTCATAACTGGGACCTCCTACACCCCGTGCACGCCAAAGGGAGCAATGTGGAATAGCTCGTAGACCCACACCTGTGGAAAAGGCAGTATTTCAGTCTATACAGTTCTAACAAACGACGGACATGGAATAACAAGAAAGTCAGAGACATACCTCAAAAGCAAACTGAAAGCAATCAAAAGACGAGGTACTGGACCTCGAGCAAACATCTAGGTCCCTGTACATCTCTGCCAGCCCGGCTTTGCCCAAGAAACCCGACTCGCCTGCTCCAGATCAGCTAGAGCACCCAGCAAAGAAAACCTACAAAATGTCCCTGCACTCGAGAACAAGGTCTGTGACAAGCTGTACCACAGGATAGCCTGCACCAGACAGTCTGTGTCGCTAATGCCCTCAACAAAATCCTGGATAGCCACCTCCACCAAGGTCCTCAGGCGACCTGCCTCAAAACCATTCCCCTTCACACCCCTGCCAAGCTGCATCCCAATCAGCTCCACCTGATGGTGTGGGTCCGCAGACAAAGACTCATCAAAAGGTAGTTCCACGTCCGTGAATATGAGCCCCGTAATAGCAGTGAAGTCGGTGGGAGTAATGGTTACCTCTCCCTAGCTAAAATGGAATGTGTGGGTAGTGTCCCACCAATACTCCCTCATCGCCTCAACCAGACCCATTACCTTCTGGGTCCCCTCCACGGCATGCACCGCGTCAAAAAACAGACCAAAACCAAGGGCCCTAATCCTCTCCCTCACCGCACCAGCCGACGGCAATCTCTGCCATATCTCTGCCACGGTGTAGACACCCCGCCTTGGACCGCTCACCCCGATTGCACATTTGATCTTGTGTTTCTCCCCCTTTTAAGTGTTTCTCGTTAGTTTCTGTCACTTCCGTTAAGTTCCTGACTGACCTCGTTAAGTCCAGGGACTAAACTGAATAACATGGCTGACTTTCTAGTCCATTCTGTCATAATCGCCTTCTTTGAGTCGCGCGCCTCCGACAGGAGGATCCAGACGCGCGCGCCTCCCGCCCCCAAAGCAGGAAGCGCGCGCCTCTAGGCGTCGGTTACAGATTTCAGGCCAGGATTCTCTCCCTTGCTCAATTTACAAGATTTTGCCCGGGAAAGATTTCTTGGTGACTGAGTTTTGGCACCAAAAACATCTCTCTTTCACCTATAAAAACCCCCCTTTACCTCCATTTTCAAGGACCTTGGACCTTTGGCTCTCAATCTCATATTTCAATAAGAAACCAAATTTCCTACTTTCAAAGCATTTTCCAAAGGATTTCTCCAAGTAATTCAACAAGAAGTGTTTGAAGTCTCTTGAAGTCTAGGTAAAGCTATTTCTTTCCCCTTCTCAACTTCATCTCTTTTCTCTTTCTTTTTGTTTTATCAAAGTGCAATCACCCAAATCATTTTGGGACATGACTCTAATGATCACCTCATCTCATTGAGGTTGGTTAAGGAGTTATCTCCCACATTCCAAACTCTATTTTAAAACCCCTTTTTATGATTTAAAGAAGAAGAAGAAGAACATTTATCATTCATGTAGATTTTGATCAAGCAAGACCAACTTTAGTTGGGCGAGATGGGTGTTTCGGTACTTCCCATCTCGTAACCTAACCCCTGAACCTCAAAACAAAGAATCTTTGTTTTCGCAATCAAACTTAGGCTATTATCAATAGGTTTTTCTTATGTTCCTCAAAACATAGGTGGCGACTCTAAAAACAAGTTAGACATCCTAGGATAACTCACGCGCCCTAGCCTAAAGCCGTGGTTCCTCCCGGGGTATCTACAGTGGCGACTCTGCTGGAGACCTTTGAGGGTTAAACTTGCATTCTGATCAAAATCTACATCTTTTCTGGGCATTCTGACTCCTGATGGGGGAGGCGCGCGCTTCTGGCCTCTTCAGCCTAAGGCGCGCGCATCCCGCATCAAGGACCAGAATCGCCCGCTTCTTCATGTTCTTCATCTTCTTCTTCTACTATTCTCCACTAATCATTTGTGCAGGGGTTACAATATGCACATAGGACCAGGGCAATCCCCTGAGTCCAAAATCTGACAATCTGACAGGTGTGCCCAGAAGCGCGCGCTTCCCAATAGCATCGCACCATGCGCGCGCGTCTCGTATCAACACTCAGAGGCGCACGCTTCTGGGTTGGTTTCCAGAACAGAAACAGGTCTCAGAACAGAGCAGTATGATGGGGATGTGGGCACAGTTGCCTGTATCAGTGGTTATTCTGAACTTCAGACTGTTTTAATTTTATGTTCTATTTTATCGGTCACACGGGTGATTCGAAAGTTGTAATTATGTGCTTATGTGTTTTTTATTTCTTTTAAAAAAAATATAAAAAATATTTTGTCACCTGTTAGACCTCACACTACATGCACATATTCCTATGAATTGCTCACTATCGAGTCGCACAAGTCCAACTCCAAACCCGTCGAGGCCCGTCCTAGAAAGTTTCAAGCTCCACTCGACCTTGGCTCTTTCGAAGCGGTAAACCTCAGCCCGTGGCGTAGTTCATGACTACATGCCGGGGGTGACCTTTGAGCCTCATATTCAAGCCGAGCACAAGCCACACAATTCTAGTTAGGGTCTAACACTCCGTGACTCAAGTCGGTTTCCATGTACCGAGATTTCCCTAAACTAATGTCTTCAAATCATACATGCCAACTTTTGAAACGGACGCAATAAAAATCCGTCCCCAAAAGTGGTTATTTTGGACGAAAATAAAATCCGTCCCCGCATGTATGCTTTACTACATTAATTTAGTTTAATCCCGATACATGTAGGATTCACAAACGCGATGGAATCCGATGAGTATATGGGACCGCGAGATGGTCTATATACTAGTGTGACGATTCCATTATTTTCTTAGAAACCCCAAAAGGGATCCATTCCCTCCGACTTATAAAAAAAAAAAAAGAGTCTTTTCTTATGTGGTTCGAGTCGTGTGCCCAACTGTGTGTTCTAAGCCTCTTCGTGGACCGCAAGTGTTACTCAAGACTGACAAGGGCCTCTTCTGCAATATAGGTTCAATTGGTACTTACAGAGTCTACCGGGATTCGGCAAATCGGTTAGTCCGTGAAGAGATCACTCCAACAGCTCCTACATCAACAATGGCCGGCGGCTCCAACACCAACAATACCATGACTCTCGAGCAACTCGCAACCATGGTCCAACTCCTCCAAGAGAAAGTCTCCCCCTTAATAAGGAGGCACAAAGCAAAGACGACATTTGGCAATCCCACCTCGACAGCCAAAGGTCGGCCCACGAGGCCGAGATGGAGCTAATGAAAGAAAAGCTCACTAATCTTGCCAAGGGGAAGAGCAAAAATGACGATGACGAATCCGAATGGACCGAAGGTTTGTTCAAAAGTCCTTATATCAACACCCGCACCAAGAAAGTGGGAGAGCCATGTTCCGAGAACAATGAGCCCAAAATGGTGGATTCTATCATGGCCTACATCGACCAAAAATTCAATAGGCTCAACATGGGGAAAGGCTCCGACACAAGCCTTTATCAATCATCCATCCTCATGAGTACTATGGCCGCTCTTCCTGATAAGTTCAAGATGCCCGACATAATCAAATTCAAGGGCAACTCTTATCCTATGGCTCACATTGAGACTTATATTTGGGCAATGGTTCCGAAGAAGGTCTCCCCCAAGGTGATGGCTAATGCTTTCCTCTCACTCTCGAGGGGGCGGCAAAAGATTGGTATGCTACTCTCCCGCTCACTGTCCGTCTTGATTGGGATCCTCCATGCTTGCCTTCAAGAACCAATACCAAGGCAACACCACTCACCGGCCCACAAGGAAAGAGCTAGAGAACACTACTCAACGAGACCACGAGTCCTTCATCGACTTCACAAGGAGATGGAATGATAAACTCTCCGAGATTGTGGAAAGGCCAAATACCAAGGAGCAAATGGACATCTTTCTCAAATGTCTTAAAATTGATCTCCGCACCCACCTAAGTGGGGCTTGCTATGCGGATTTCTCCCAAATGTATGAGGCGGGGGTCCGAATGGACGAGTTGCTCAAGGAAGTCAAGAAAAGTGCTCCTAGCTACCGCTACAAGGCTGCTTCCAACTCCACAAAAGAGGCCTCGGTCAACGCCGTCACTATCGACAAGGGGAATTACAAAAAGGTTCATCCACCCCAAGGGAAGAAGTCTCGAAATGTCCGTGTCTACACGCCTCTCCAAGGCATGACTCAAACCGAAGCTTTCGAAGTCCTCAAAGCAAAGGGTCAAGTCACACCCGTACAAGGGTACCAACCCAAGACGGTCAACCCCAATCATGCTCACCACAAATATTGTGGCTACCACCAATATAGTGGCCACACCACCGAGGAATGCTTCGTTCTCCGCAATGTCATTCAAGATCTCATAGACAAGAAAGAATTTATAGTGACTAATGGCGAACATGTCAATGTAATAGAGATAGGAGAACTCGAGGGGACCACCCATTCAATCCCAATTGTGAATGGGGGCCCCAATGTTATGAATAAACTTGACAATTCTTGTTATGTTGTAACTTACGATGAGGTAATGAGGGAAATACTAGAGAATAGGAAAAAGAAGCAAGATGGCAACGTCAACATGCTAACTTGATCCGGTCGAGTCATAGCAAGCAACCCTTCCACTTCCGCACCAAGCTCCTCTTCTCAAAGGCCGCAAGCTCGCGACACTCCCGAAGATCCTCTACTTGTCCAACTCAAGAAAAATCAAGCCAACATCTCTATTTGGGACCTCATCGCATCCTCAAAGAAACACCGAGATCTTGTCATCCGCAATCTCGATGATACATCAATTTCTCCCGATACTACTCCCGAGGACCTCACGGCAATGATCGGTCACATTTATTTTGGCAACGTCATCACCTTTGCCGATATGGACCTTCCACCATTTGGTTCCGACCACAACGAGGCTATTTACCTCAAGGTACGAGCAAGGGGGAGGCCCATCTCAAGAGTCTTAGTGGACGGTGGTTCCGCACTCAACCTCATGCCTGGCAGAATCATGGGCATACTGGGGCTTAAGGATTCCGATTTGAAGCCTTCTACTCAAGTAATCCGAGGTTGTGACAGCACCGCCCGTACAGTCATGGGCATGATCGAAATAGACATTGAGTTTGGGAGCATGGTCATGTCCGTTCCATTCCAAGTGCTTGACATCCCGGCCTCGTTCAACTTGCTTTTGGGTCGACCATGGATTCACAGTTCTAATGCCATCCCGTCAACTCTCCATCAATGTGTCAAGATCCGAAATGGTGATGAAATAGTGACCGTTATGGCCGAAAACGTCACTATCCACAGAAAAGGTGAGCCCGTCCACCAAGTTCAGCATGGTTTACCAGACTCCACTCTCTCCATCGTCTCAATCAACGCCATTGACAAAGAAGGGGGAAATGGATCATGGACCCCCAGCAATCACAAAGTCCTCCGCATGATGAGGAATATGGACTACTTCCCTGGTTTAGGCTTAGGGAAATATCAACAAGGAATCCTACATCCTGTACAAGTCCCATTTGTCAAGAACACATTCGGTTTGGGGTACGAGCCTTCCAGGAAGACTTGAAACAAGAGCAAGCGATCAAGAATTAAAAGGCCCGAGCTCGTAAAGAAGGCCGTCATCTAAGGCCTTACCGCAAGACGTTGAATGGCTATTTTGTCCGCCAAGGGGAAGACGTTCCATACATGATCTTTCCCGAGCCATGGGTTAACAATAAGGGTGTCAAAAAGCCCGGTCTCGAAATCTTCTCTGATTGTAAGATCCAGAAATCCGAAAGGGAACCAACTCCCATGTCGCCCCGTGAATGGTGGGGGAGGAAGGTGACTATAGAGTCTGAGACAGAAATCATCGTGGGGGAAGAACCGACAGATTTAGCCTCCATGTTCGAAGAGCTTTCCATAATGAATGAATGCCAAGTCAACGCCATCCATGACACCGTCATCATGAATGAGACTATCAGTGAGATCCCGCCAAGCTCCGAGCCGATCAACAATTGGTATTCTACGAAAGGGCCCATGGTATCCGAGGAATTCTTAGTCCAAGAAATGGGTTGCATACCCCGCACAGCAACAAAGGAAGAGCGGCTCACACTTACTTTCGAGTCCGAGAGTGTCTCTAATACCCTCACCCAAGAGGATATGGAGGCCATAGCCGAGCGTGTGTTTCCTTTCTTTGCTAATGAAAAATTTGATATTTCTGAGTACCCTGAGATTGCAAATATCATAAATGATGAATTAACTAATAATGAACTTAATGAACAAGTTAATAACGATTCAAATTATGATGAAATAGACCACGAAAACACAACATACTTAAATGAACTTGCTCAACAGGTCCGTAGTCGTGGTGAAAATGGTCCAGGGGCTGACGAAGAATTGCATGTTGTTAATCTGGGTACCGATGAAGAGCCAAGGGAAACTAAGATCGGAAGCTTCTTCAAGGGGGACGACCGAGACAGATTGATTGCACTACTACGGGAGTTCGTGGATGTGTTCGCATGGTCATACAAAGACATGTCGGGTTTGGACAGAAAGGTAGCGGAACACAGAATTCCGATCAGAGAAGATGCTAAGCCAGTAAAACAGAAGCTCAGAAAGATCAAGCCAGAATGGTCTCTGCAAGTCAAAGAAGAGATCGAGAAGCTCCTCAGTGTGGGTTTCATCAAGGTTATCGAGTATCCGACATGGTTAGCCAACATCGTGACAGTCAGAAAGGCAAACGGCAAGGTTCGAGTTTGTGTGGACTTCCGGGATTTGAACAAAGCTTCCCCGAAAGACGATTTTCCACTCCCTAACATCGACATGCTGGTCGACTCCACTGCTGCCTACGAAGTTCGCTCATTCGTGGATGGGTTCGCTGGGTACAATCAGATTCTCATGGCCGAGGAAGATCAACATAAGACAGCCTTCACAACACCGTGGGGTACCTTTTGCTACACAGTCATGCCATTTGGGATAAGAAACGCTGGGGCTTCCTACCAAAGAGCCGTGACAGACTTGTTCCACGATATGATTCACAAAGAAATCGAGGTCTATGTGGACGACATGATCATTCACTCCAAAAGGACCGATGGTCAACATTTAATCGATATCCGCAAGTTCTTCGAAAGGCTTCGTCAACAAAAGATGAGGCTCAACCCTGCAAAGTGCACGTTCGGGGTTATCCGAGGCAAAGTCCTTGGTTATATGGTCACTGAAAGGGGAATTGAAGTAGATCCCTCCAAAATCAAGGCAATCATTGACATGCCTCCTCCAAAAACGCAGAAAGAGATCAAAGGTTTCATGGGCAGACTGCAATACATCAGTCGGTTTGTGCACCAACTCACTTCCATGTGCGAGTCAATCTTCAAGCTACTCAAGAAGAATGTGGCTCTAGAATGGATCGACGTGTGCCAAGAAGCCTTCGACCAAGTGAAGCATTACTTGACGTGCCCTCCTGTTCTAGTTCCGCCGCATAAGGAGAAGCCTCTTTTGCTCTATCTCACTGTCAATGATGAAGCCCTAGGGGCTATGTTAGCACAAGAGCAACGAGAGTCCACAAAGGAGAATGCCATTTATTTTGTCAGTTGCCGATTCCAAGGAGGCGAAAAGAACTACTCTGTCTTAGAGAAGTCATGTGCAGCATTGGTTTGGGTTACTCAAAAGCTCAAACACTATATGGAAGCTTTTCCGATCAAGCTAATAGCAAAGGTGGACCCGCTCCGCTACATCTTCGAGAAGCCTTTCATGTCAACAAGAATAGCCAAATGGTACTTCATGCTCGCCGGCTATGATATCACTTACGTCACACTAAAATCCGTCAGGGGGAAAGTGTTCAGTGACCAGCTTGCCGAATTCCCGTGTGACGAAGTGAAGGGGGAAGACGTATAGTTCCCCGACGAGCATTTAATTTGTATTGCAACCGAGGAAAATAAGTGGCAACTTTTTTTCGATGGCGCCGCCAATAAACACGGTTTTGGTATAGGAGTATTGCTGGTCGATCCAAGAGACATCTACACTCCCATTGCCATCCGTCTGGAATTCAAAGCTACCAACAACATTGCCGAGTACGAAGCATGCATAGCAGGGCTCGAAGCAGCTCTCGAAAGAAACGTCACGGAACTAGAAGTATTCGGCGACTCTTTGCTCCTTATCAATCAGCAATCGGGTAAATGGTGAATCCAAGACCCGACCCTCCAACAGTATGGTCAGCACCTTGAAGAATTGGTTGAACAATTCCAAGAGATCACTTTCAACTACCTGCCAAGGGATAAAAATCGCTTCGCCGATGCACTGGCCACCATAGCTTCATTAGTCGAAATGCCCAAAGGGAAAATGGTGAAGCCTTTCAAAATTGCCCGAAGGAACAGTCCGGCGTACTGCATGAGTATCGAGATCAACGAGGTTCAAACAAACTTTCCGTAGTATTCAGATATCATGAATTTCCTCAAAGATGGCACTTATCCCGAGAATAGCAATAAGAAGTCTCAAGCGGCTCTGCAAAGGCTAGCCTCTCGGTACGTACTGATCGGGGACCGAGTCTACAAAAGGCACCACGACGGGATCAATCTCTTATGCGCCAATGAGGCCGAAGCCCAAGAGATAATGTGTGAAGTGCACGAAGGAGAGTGTGGACCCCACATGAATGGGTTTATGCTAGTCAAGAAGATACTCCGCATTGGTTACTATTGGAGCACTATGGAACGAGACTGTGTCGAGAAAGTCAAAAGGTGTGCCAAGTGCCAATTCCATGCTAATCTGCAACATGCTCCACCCTCGCAACTTTACAACATGGTCACACCTTGGCTTTTCTCTTGTTGGGGGATAGACATCATCGGTAAAGTCCATCCTGCCGGAAGCAATGGGCAGTCATTCGTCCTAGTGGCCGTCAACTACTTCACAAAGTGGGTCGAAGCACAAGCCTATCAGACCCTCAACGCCAAGAAAGTGGCCGAATTTGTAAAGATTAATATCATGTGCCGATACGACGTGCCTCATGAAATCATTTTCGACAACGGCTCTCACTTTGAGAAGGAAATGGATGCACTTTTGGTAGAATACAAGATCACCAAGCACAAGTCATCTCCTTACCGTCCCCAAGCAAATGGCGCGGTTGAAGCAGCAAATAAGACCATCGAGACCATCATCAAGAAAATGGCCTCAACAGGAAGGGATTGGCCCGAGAAGCTACCATTAGCATTGTGGGGCTACCGCACATCAATACGGTCAGCAACAGGAGAAACTCCTTATGCATTAGTCTATGGTTCTGAATCCGTACTCCCAATCGAACTTGAAGTCCCATCTCTACGGGTCCTCCTCGAGAATCAAGTCAATGAGGTCGACTGGATGCAAAGTCGATATGAACAGCTAGCCTTACTCGACGAGAAAAGGCTAATAGCACTCGAACGCACAAGGGCGTATCAGCAAAGGATGGCAAGAGCTTTCAACAAAAAGGTGAAGCCTCGAAACATCAATGTGGGAGATTTGGTCTTAAGACAACATCCTCCTAATGCCATGAATCCCCTGGGGAAATGGGGACCCCGATGGATCGGTCCGTACGTGGTCAAAAAGATACTAAGCGGCGGTGCATTCCGACTCGTGGATTTAGATGGTGACCAGCTGCCAAAGGAGGTCAACCTCGACAAGCTCAAGAGGTTCTATGCTTAATAAACAAAGAGCATAAAAAAATAAAAAAAAAAAAAAAAAAAATTTGCTCGCTATGTTGAAAACCCGCAAGGGCGGCCAAGGCAAAAATTAGAGCACGTGCAAAAAAGAAGCCCGCTAGATTGAAAACCCGAAAGGGCGGTCTAGGCAAAAAAACAGGGTGCACAAAAAAAAATGGTCTTTGTTTGTTTGAACTACGGAGACATGAGCCTCCCAACTGGAGGAACGTAGGCAACCTTCGGGTGCGGTCTAAAACACATCAAAAATACCCAATTCACTTCAAATAACAAGATGCAATTTTTATTCATTCAATGAGTTATTCAAGCCATTACAATGGATTTATTGAGCAACAAAAGACATCAAAACATTAAATCCTAAAACAAAGTGGTCTAATTTAATTGCAATCTCTTAGGGTACTAAGAAAAGTCCAATTTTCTCTTAGCGTTCAAAGGACCACCCGATCGTCTCTCAATACTTTTCTTCTTGGGTAACGGAGGAGCACTAATACGCACCGAAACCTTCTGTGTTGCGGCACGTCTCCTAGCAAAAAAGTCATCCAAAGGAGTACCGAAAGGGTCAGCAAGAATGTTACTCGAATCAGCAGCAGCCTCCCTATATCTCAAGGCGCTGCTAGGCTCAAAACCCTTTCCCAACAACTCGGCACGAAGCACATCGACCCAAGTGATGCCACGGTAAAGGGTGCTAAACAAATAATCCAAGTAGCTCTCAGGAAGGAAGACACTCCCCCGATGCAGAGGAGCAAAAGCCCAACGGTTGCGATCATCTCCCCAAGCCGACTGAAGCTCACTCGAGAAGTCCGGACCCATGTAAGCAACTGGACGAAGCATTCCGTCCCTCGGAAAAGGAATTATCTGTTAGCGACCAAACTGCCGCAGAACCCGCTCTGGCTGGTAAAATGAAGAATCTCTCAAGTCGGGTACAACCACGTGCTGAAAACCAAGAGTCCATTCCACAAAAGGACGAAGACCCCAAGAAGGAGGGCATCACTCAATATCGACGGTTACCCGAGAGGCAAAGAATTTCTTCCAACCATCTTCAGATAAATCCCGGATCAACAGCTTCCTCCTATGAACAGCAAAAGGAGACAAATCACCATCCGGGGAATAAATCTTGAAATGTTCTCGGAGCCATATGGTCAAGAGCAAAGGGCTTCCCCGACACATCTTGTCCGTCCTATGTAACTCATTAAGGTCTTGCAACATCTCCCCTACAATAAGAGGGATTATACTAAATTGTTGCTCCTTGGCTTGCAAAATAATCTCAGCCAACTGCGCATCTGCAGTCCCGAAGGGTGTAACAAACAGTACTTCACTAAAGAGACAAGCGGCCATGGCATTCCTCTTGAAAGATTGAACCACCGGATCCTCCGAGTATAAACTGAAGAACATCGGCAACTCAGTTATGTCAATCACAGTACCGTGTAACATCTTCCTCACGTCCTCAATAGGGAGATTCAGTAACTCAACCCAAGAGTCAATGGCACCACAGTGATATTTAGGGACGGCAATCCGACCGGCCAAAGGCATGCCAAGGATGGCCCCGAAATCGTCAACAGTCGGCACCATTTCATTAGCTGAAAAGTTGAAGGTATGGCTATCGCAATCCCAGAAAGCCGCGACAGCTCTCAACAAATCCCAATCCGGCTTCAACGTCCGCAAAGTGAAAAGAATTCGGAACCCGAAGTCTTTAATGAAGGCCTTCTTAGGATGGGTCTTGAAAGAATACACAAAAGTGTCCAAGTCCTTTTCATACCCACTAACAACCTTGGCATCAAGAACAAAAGAATTGGAAGCCATGGAAAATGTTGATCACATGAAAAGTTGAGCAATAATATGATGTTCAAAAATGGCAGAAAGGAGCTGTGAGAATCAAGTGGTCGAACAGAAGCTGATATTATAGCTGTTGGGGGATCTTTCGGCTAGTAAATGTCAAGCCCAGAATTCCGCCTCCCAGACGCGCCCGCCGCCCGCCAGCGGTCTGAAATGCGCGCGCGTCCCAAGCCTACAGAGGAAAGCACGCGCCTCCCAAGTCTAGATCACTTCAGAAAAGGCCTTGTCAGAAATCTCCAGCCTAAATCAAGACACAGCCCCGGTCCTCGGACACCCAGTTGGGCACACCTTCTTCTGGTCAGCCCTTAAGGCATGTCAAAGATTGAAAGTAGGATAGAAGCTCCCACTCAAAAGTAGGCTATCCTTCTCCATATTCCGAACTCCCTAAGTTCTGTCACGGGTGCCATACCCCCCTCAAGAGTCAATCTCAACATTTCATCCCCAGCAGGAACATTCTTCTGGTCGCGGTCAACTGTGCCCGCACCCCACAAGTCAAAAAGTCAAGTGTGACTCCAAGTGGCACGCGACTTCAAAGCAATATTTCATCAACGAATTTCACTAACGGATTCGTCAACAAAGGTTCACTAACAGCCTCTTCAAAGGTTCACTAACGGCCTCTCCAAAGGTTCACCAACGGCCTCTACAAAGGTTCACCAACGGCCTCTTCAAAGGTTCACTAACGGCCTCTTCAAAGGTTCACTAACGGCCTCTCCAAAGGTTCACCAACGGCCTCTACAAAGGTTCACTAACGGCCTCATTCAAGGGTTCACTAACGGCCTCATCAACGGATTTCACTAACGGATTCGTCTTCAAAGGTTCACTAACGACCTCTTCAAAGGTTCACCAACGGCCTCTACAAAGGTTCACTAACGGCCTCTTCAAAGGTTCACTAACAGCCTCTACAAAGGTTCACTAACGGCCTCATTCAAGGGTTCACTAACGGCCTCATCAACGGATTTCACTAACGGATTCGTCTTCAAAGGTTCACTAACGGCCTCTTCAAAGGTTCCCTAACGGCCTCTCCAAAGGTTCACCAACGGCCTCTACAAAGGTTCACTAACGGCCTCTTTAAAGGTTCACTAACGGCCTCTTCAAAGGTTCACTAACGGCCTCATCAACGGATTTCACTAACGGATTCGTCCTCAAAGGTTCACTAACGGCCTCCTCAAAGGTTCACTAACGACCTCTCCAAAGGTTCACTAACGGCCTCGTTCAAAGGTTCACTAACGGCCTCATTCAACATATTCAGCAGGCAGGTTCACCTAACGGATCATGCCACCCCCTCTATCAACAAAAGCCGCTCACACAGGGAGCGCACAACTATCTCTCGCAATTTTAAATTCCTGCTTTTATCGAGTCTTTGCTTTTTCTTGGTGATGTCCTCGGCGGGTGTTTTTAACTTTCGTCGACGCGTTTTGCTTTGCAATCCACGTCGCCGAGGGGCTCTGTAGACACCCTGCCTTGGACCGCTCACCCCGATTGCACATTTGATCTTGTGTTTCTCCCCCTTTTATGTGTTTCTCGTTAGTTTATGTCACTTCTGTTAAGTTCCTGACTGACTTCGTTAAGTCCAGGGACTAAACTGAATAACAGGGCTGACTTTCTAGTCCATTCTGTCAAAATCGCCTTCTCTGAGTCGCGCGCCTCCGACAGGAGGATCCAGACGCGCGCGCCTCCCGCCCCCAAAGCAGGAAGCGCGCGCCTCTGGGCGTCGGTTACAGATTTCTGGCCAGGATTCTCTCCCTTGCTCAATTTACAGGATTTTGCCCGGGAAAGATTTCTTGGTGACTGAGTTTTGGCACCAAAAACATCTCTCTTTCACCTATAAAAACCCCCCTTTACCTCCATTTTCAAGGACCTTGGACCTTTGGCTCTCAATCTCATATTTCAATAAGAAACCAAATTTCCTACTTTCAAATCATTTTCTAAAGGATTTCTCCAAGTAATTCAACAAGAAGTGTTTGAAGTCTCTTGAAGTCTAGGTAAAGCTATTTCTTTCCCCTTCTCAAGTTCATCTCTTTTCTCTTTCTTTTTGTTTTATCAAAGTGCAATCACCCAAATCATTTTGGGACATGACTCTAATGATCACCTCATCTCATTGAGGTTGGTTAAGGAGTTATCTCCCACATTCCAAACTCTATTTTAAAACTCCTTTTTATGATTTAAAGAAGAAGAAGAAGAACATTTATCATTCATGTAGATTTTGATCAAGCAAGATCAACTTTAGTTGGGCGAGATGGGTGTTTCAGTACTTCCCATCTCGTAACCTAACCCCCGAACCTCAAAAGAAAGAATCTCTGTTTTCGTAATCAAACTTAGGCTATTATCAATAGGTTTTTCTTAAGTTCCTCAAAACATAGGTGGCGACTCTAAAAACAAGTTAGACATCCTAGGATAACTCATGCGCCCTAGCCTAAAGCCGTGGTTCCTCCCGGGGTATCTACACACGCCCCTCGTGGACCCGCGAGATTTCATCCTCTGCAAGTAAACACAGCAAAGGTACATTACCCAACTATCAATATAAACTGTGTGCTATAATTGAAATATACATGCATGTTTTATTTTATCTACTTGCACATATACTTCGCCGTCCCTAAAAATAATGAACAACCTGTAGATACCCCGGGGAACCACGGCTTGGCTAGAGCGCGTGAATTATCCTAGGATGTCTAACTTGTTTTAGATTGTTTAGAGTCGCCACCTATGTTTTAAAGGAACATAAGAAAAACCTAGAAATAGCCTAATTTATGTACAAAACCAGAGATTCGGGAGAGAAGGGTTCGGGGGTTAGGTGACGGAGTGGGAAGTACTTAAACACCCACTCCGCCCCGCTTATGCGGGTCTTGCTATTATTGGTGTTCTAATGCTAAATGTCCTTCAATTTATTAACAATGCTAACAATTATAATGTAAGGAAAAAGGGGAAAAGAATGATTTTATTAATTTAATGCTAAAGAGTTACATGTTGGACTAGTGCTAAATGATTACATTAAGAAATGAAATATAAATTAAATGAAGTTTGGAATGTTGGGATGTAACCTTGGCCAAACTTCAATAGTGAAGTGGCCTTTTGGTTGTATCCCTTTTTATGGAGATTGCATACTAGTAAGACTAGACAAATAAAATAAGAGAAGAAAAGAGATGTTTTACCTTAGGAAAGAGGACTTCAAACTTGGACTTGAAAATGGTGTTGTTGTAGAGAAAATGTTGTGCAAACACTTTGTGTAGTGTTTTGTAGAGAAAGATTGTTGAGATGATTTGTGTAGAGTTTTTGTTCAAGTCTCAAAAATTGGGTCTTTTTCCAAGGTAGGAGATGATGGTTTTTATAGGTAAAAAAGAGAGGGAAATGATGGAGGGAAAAGATGATCATCCATGTGAAATGGAATTGACCAATCAAAAATAAGATAAATAAAATAATAAATAAAAGAAATAAAAGAAAATCAAATAAAATAAAAAGGAAATATTTTGTTTTAATGAAAAGGCTAGAAGTGTGGGATTGGGAGTTAATGAGAAAAGGGGGAATGAATGTGGATGTAAAAAGATGGTTTTTGTGATCAAGAAAAGATGTTTGTAAATAAGAAAAGGGAGGGAAATAAGGTGCAATCCGTTACTGCCATATCGGACAGCGCGCGAGTCCCGACTTTGGGACGGGAGGCGCGTGCGGTCCGTTAGCAGTGCCGGAAGCGCGCGATTCTAAAAATGACAGAAAGACAGAAATGACTCTAAAATAATTCTGTTATGCAGTTTAGTCCAAAACTAACAGAATCAGTTAGGAACTTAACCGAAGTAACAGAAATCAACAAAATAAGTTAAATAAAAATACTTCGTATGCAATCGGGGTGAGAGGTCCAAGGCGGGGTGTCTACAGAGCCCCTCGGCGACGTGGATTGCGAAGCAAAACAAGTCGGCGAAAGAAAGACAACCGCCGAGGACATCGACAAGAGAAAACAAAGACTCGATAAATTGGTGCGCGGTGCGGCATATTCTGATGCCCTGTGCGGCGGTATGGTGATTTGAGCGGTCCACCATGGACCAAAATTGGTGCGCGGTGCGGCATATTCTGATGCGCTGTGCGGCGGTATGGTGATTTGAGCGGTCCACCATGGACCAAAATTGGTGCGCGGTGCGGCATATTCTGATGCGCTGTGCGGCGGTATGGTGATTTGAGCGGTCCACCATGGACCAAAATTGGTGCGCGGTGCGGCATATTCTGATGCGCTGTGCGGCGGTATGGTGATTTGAGCGGTCCACCATGGACCAAAATTGGTGCGCGGTGCGGCATATTCTGATGCGCTGTGCGGCGGTATGGTGATTTGAGCGGTCCACCATGGACCAAAATTGGTGCGCGGTGCGGCATATTCTGATACGCTGTGCGGCACTTGTTGAATCTGGTGCGCGGTGCGGCATATTCTGATGCGCTGTGCGGCACTTGTTGATTCTGGTGCGCGGTGCGGCATATTCTGATGCGCTGTGCGGCACTTGTTGATTCTGGTGCTTTGTGCGGCACCTGGTGCTCTGTGCGGCACCTGTTATGTGTATGCTTTGCAGATATACGTGCTTATGTGAGATGTGAAATAGGAATTGCGAGAGTAAATTGTGATTGTGGTGTGATATGATCTTGAAAGCACCTTTGTAATGAGAGAGAAGTAAGAATGTAAAGAGTGATCTTGTGTGCGGTGTGATTTTGAGGAAAGCATTGGATGTATTCATACCTTCGCTTACCATTGTCGCTTGAGTGGAGATGGATTTCTGATGTCCGCGGAGGATGCTTTGATGGAGAATGTCCATTCTTTGGATGTTGATGAGAGAATGCTCTTGATGATGGGTTGGCGAGATGGTACTCTGGATGATGGGTTGGTCGTGCCAAAGGCTGCCTACGTATCCCTTTAAGAGAATCAGACCAGCGTAGTTCAAGGATGATGGAGAATGCTGGAGGAGAAGCTAGGAGCAAAGCAAAGTAAAGCACATACTTTTGCACATAGAAGGAGAAAGAAAAAGAAAAATCTTTTTTTTTTTTTTTTTTTTTTAGATTAGAAAGGAAAGAATATGCACACATGTGAGGAAAATATTTTTTTTTTAGTTCGTGGGTGAACCATTTTAACCATTGTGTGCTTGTGAAGCCAACCCAAGATCAAGTCATGTTCAGTTGAAGTCCGGATTGCCTCGCTTGAATTCTGTTGTCGCCGGTGTGCCCAACGAAGATTGATGTCTAGCCCCAAGAGATTTGTCGATTATGGGGCTTCAAAAGGCTTTTGATGCCGAGATGAGGGGTTGCTGATTGTAAAGCCCCTAGAATGCCTTTGATGCCAAATTTTGAGGGACTTGCATAGCTCCAAGATAAATCAGATTTTGGCCCATTCGAGTAAATCGCCCTTTGTTGTTGTAGTGAGCAAGCCCCAAGAGGAGGTCGTTGATGCCAAGCTTCGAGAGATTTCTAAGCCCCAAATGTCATGGACTTTTTGTTTGTGAGCTTCAAGACGGTGGAATGTAAAGCCCTAAATTATCTTGTGATTGGCTCGGCATTGAGAGCGGATGTACCGTCGGGTAGAATTTTTGATAGAGATCCCCTTCTCGCTCTTACTGGGGAGATAAATGGCCTCATTGTGGTTGATACCCAAATGGCGGAGGGTTTATGTCAAAGGATGCAGTAATGTCTTGCGGTGCCGTCGAGGTCGCGGAGGATAAGGTCTTGGTGTGATAAAGTCTCAAATGAGTATGCTTGCTTGACTCTTCTTGAGTTGAACTAATGATGGATCTTCGGATGCAACTAGTGCTGTGGCCCAACTTTATCTGAGCTGCACCTTGTGCTTTTGATCTTGGAGAAGGGGGTGCTGAATTGCAGAAACATTGGGATTGGCCATGGCATTTCCCGCTATAACCCTGTTTTGATTAGAGTTTAGCATATTGAATCTTTTTCCTTTTCTCTAAGACTTCCTTCAAAATCTCGCTGTGAGTTCTAACAAAAATCATCAACTTCATTCATAACATCGGAGTCTTCATTTAAAACCAAGAGGCCTTTGACTTGAAGTGTTGAGAGACCCTTTGAAGCTTGATTGTTCTCATGGAGCCATAAGACTACTCCACATTGCACTTGCTCGAGTATTGTTGCCCAAAAGACTGTCGGTCGCGAAGCCCTAATACTGCCCTTTGCTTGAATTACTGTAATGCCGTAGCCCAAAAGATTGTAGATTGCGAAGCCCGTTGAGACCTTTGGTGCCGAATTGAGGAAGCTTCCAATGTTGCACATGACTTGGCTGGGGATACTACTGGGGAGTTAATTGCTCTTTGCCGAGGGAGCCTTTAAGACTTGACCGTAGCCCCTAGAGTGCCATCATTGATTGCGAGAAAGGTCCATCCTTGATTGGGGGAACGAGCACGGGCATACGTGACAAGAGGGCTTTTAGACATCCCTTTTGAGAGACTTTGAGGATAGTATCACACATCTTTTTCGAGCATAGCCCCTAGGGCTTGTTGATTGTCAAAAGAAGCAAAAGAATCCCTTGTTCTTGAGTCACATAGCCCCTAGGGCGTTACCATTTGTTGAGCAAAGCAAGAGTGACTCGTCCTCGTGTGAGGGAATAAACATGAGAGGATATGGCAAGAGCTACTCCATTTCTCGGGAGCCTTTCGGCGTACTTTAGAAGCACATACTTGAAGAAGCCTTGAAAACTGAGACACATGTTGTTGCTATTTTCTGCCCAAGCCAATTGACTAGCTATAGATTATTTGTGCAACCTCGTGCCCTTTTATGATAGGCTCGTTCTCGGATGGGTCTTGGCTACCACGGGCCTTCTTTTCATGAACCAAAAAATGCACACTGCTGGAGAGTGATGCCGACTATCTTTGACGGTGCTATATCTTGTCGAGCCTTTTGCAATCCCAAAGTTGACTCGGTGGGGAATTGACTTCCTGAGGAGATTCAATGTAGAACTTGTATTCTTTAGAGGCCGGGGATCTCCATTTCTCTTTCCCTTCTCTCTCTCACTCTCTCATTTTTTTTTATGACGCACCCTGTTTTTTTCCTAGACCGCCCTTTCGGGTTTTCAATCTAGCGGGCATCTCTTTTGCGTCTTCATCATTTTTATTTTATTTTTTTATTTTTTTTGACTCAATTGATGAGGAAGTGTGCATTGACTCTAGCTGAGGAGATAAGACATGTGATTTTGCGGTGGAGACCTTTTGTCACTAATGATGAGTGACATTGACTTGACTAGGGAAGTGTCCCTAGTATTGACATGTATTTTTTATTGAATTGAATGACTCGCGAAGGCAAGTAAGTCATTAAGAGAGAAGAGAAGGAAAGCCCCAATTTTATTGCAAGAAATTGGGAGTATGCAGAAAGAATAGAAGTCCCTAGACTCGACAAGGAACGCGAAATGATTCCAAACCTAAGAAAGTTGTTCAATCTTTTTGGTAACTAATTCATTGGCAAATGAATCGTACAAAGATGTCTTGACAAGTTCGAGATGAAGGCCGATCACCATAACGCGCTAGGGCTAAACATATCTTCTTTCTTGCATGAGACCGGACCCGCAGGTTGCCTACGTTCCTCCAGTGTAGAGGCTCAGGTCACCGTAGTTCTTGTGGATTCTCCATTCTTCGGGATGGAATTGTTGCTTCGTCGTGTAGCTTCGTCCTCCTTTGGTGGATGATGATGTTGATCTTCTTTGATTGAGGGGGATTTTTTTTTTTTTTTTTTTATATTTTTTTTTTTTTTTGTGCTCTAACTTTTGCCTAGGTTGTTTTGATGATTTCAACCTAGCGAGCTTTTTTTTTTTTTTTTTTTTTTTTTTTTAATCCCCTTTCGAAAACTTTGCTTCATGATCGTTGCTCCACCTTTCTTTGTCTTGATTTCGTCGTTGTTGATGTCTTCGTTGTTGATGCCGTCGTCGATGTTTAGCCCCTAGGCGTTCAAGCGATGGCCTTGTTCTAAAACTTGTTTAGACATTTTTTCATCATTTTGCCAAGAATTAGATCGAACAACTTGGAAGAGTGTATAAGGACAAGAACGACTTTTATTTGATAAGAAGACTCGACACTTAACATGGGACGAGAGAAAACATTAATGCACACAAAAGAGGACTTTTGACTCTTTTTATTTATTTTTTATTTTTTATTCCTACTACTAGGTAGAGAAAAAGAAACGGAGATTGTTGTCGTCGTCCTCTTTGTTGAAGCCCCATTTCAAAACCAAGCCACTTCTTTGATGAGTTGCTCTTCACCCACGGTAAATTCGCCGTTGTCGATCAAATCTTGGATGATGTTTCGGAGAAGGAAGCACCCTTCGGTAGTGTGGCCACTATGCTTGTGGTAGCCGCACCATTCACCATGAGCATGATTTTTCAGTATCGCCTTCGGCTTGTACCCCTCCAAAGGTTTGATCTTCCCTCTTGCCACCAAAATTTCAAATGCCTCGGCTTGGGTTACTCCTTGGAGAGGAGTGAAAACTCGGTTGTTGGTGGTACCTTTGTAGCTTTTGAGGGTCGGGCCACTTGAGCATGCTTTATCATTGAACTTTGCTTTGCTGTCGGTGAGCTCTTGCAAATGGGCTTTGAGTTCGGAAACCTTTTCCTTGTGAATTCTTCTTTCATAATCAAGACGGGCCTTGAGTTCGGAAACCTCTTCTTTGTGAATCCTCTTGTCGATATCGAAACGGGCTTGCCACAAATTGTTTTTACGGCGGGCATCCTCGACAATCCTATCCATTTGTTCCCCCATTGATTTCATTACGTTGAGTAACCCTTCGTTGGACACGAAATCATTTCCACCGTTGTTGTTGTCGCCGTTGGGAGCCATTGGACCTATTGGAAGAGCACGGTTGATCTTAGATTGGCCCCACAAACACCTTTTGAGTAAAATAAATTTAACCCACAAACACAAAAAAGACTCAACCATATAAAGAAAAACGACTCTTTTTTTTTTTTTTTTTATTTACAAAGTCGGAAGGACGTGGTCCTTTTTGGGGTTTCTAGGATAATAGTGGAATCGTCACACTAGTATATAGACCTTCCCGCGGTCCCATATACTCATCGGATTCCACCACGCTTGTGAGCCCTACATGTGTCGGGATTAAACTAAATTAATGTAGTAAATCATACATGCGGGGACGGATTTTTATTTTCGTCCAAAATAGCCACTTTTGGGGACGGAGTTTTATTTCGTCCATTGCAACAAATTGGCATGTATGATTTGAAGACATTAGTTTAGGGAAATCTCGGCACATGGAAACCGACTTGAGTCACGGAGTGTTAGACCCTAGACTAGAATTGTGTGGCTTGTGCTCGGCTTGAATATGAGGCTCAAAGGTCACCCCCGGCATGTAGTCATGAACTACGCCACGGGCTGAGGTTTACCGCTTCGAAAGAGCCAAGGTCGAGTGGAGCTTGAAACTTTCTAGGACGGGCCTCGACGGGTTTGGGGTTGGACTTGTGCGACTCGATAGTGAGCAGTTGATAAGAATATGTGCATGTAGTGTGAGGTCTAACATGTGACAAAACATTTTTTATTTTTTTTTCAAAAGAAAAAAAAGAAATAAAAGCAAATAAGCACATAATTTATAACTTTCGAATCACCCGTGTGACCGATAAAAATAAACAGGAAATAAAAGATGTTCTATGCAGGCCCGGTGCCCACACACTGTCAAAACTGTCCATTCTGTTCACTGTTTCTGTTCTGGGAATGCGCCCAGAAGCGCGCATTGGGTGGCCTATGCGGAAGGCGCGCGCGGTAGACAAAGAGGGGCAGAGGCGCCCGCATCTGGGTAACAACCTGTAAATCAGCGGGTTCAAGGGATTGCCTTGACCCTAAATAAAAATGCTTTCCCCTGCAGAATTTGTTAGCACAGAAACATGGAATGGAAGGACAAGAAGGAAGACAGGCGATTCTGGTAATTGGGGTCGGACGCGCGCGCTTTAGGCCAAGGAGGCCAGAGGCGCGCGCTTCCCACCCTTTTTACCAGAATGCCCAGAAAACAGTAATAAGAACACCAAAAGTTAAGAACGCAAGTTTAACCCTCTAAATATTCCCCAGCGGAGTCGCCACTGTAGATACCCCGGGGAACCACGGCTTGGCTAGAGCGCGTGAATTATCCTAAGATATCTAACTTGTTTTAGATTGTTTAGAGTCGCCACCTATGTTTTTAAAGGAACATAAGAAAAACCTAGAAATAGCCTAATTTATGTACAAAACCAGAGATTCGGGAGAGAAGGGTTCGGGGGTTAGGTGACGGAGTGGGAAGTACTTAAACACCCACTCTGCCCCGCTTATGCGGGTCTTGCTACTATTGGTGTTCTAATGCTAAATGTCCTTCAATTTATTAACAATGCTAACAATTATAATGTAAGGAAAAAGGGGAAAATAATGATTTTATTAATTTAATGCTAAATAGTTACATGTTGGACTAGTGCTAAATGATTACATTAAGAAACGAAATATAAATTAAATGAAGTTTGGAATGTTGGGATGTAACCTTGGCCAAACTTCAATAGTGAAGTGGCCTTTTGGTTGTATCCCTTTTTATGGAGATTGCATACTAGTAAGACTAGACAAATAAAATAAGAGAAGAAAAGAGATGTTGTACCTTAGGAAAGAGGACTTCAAACTTGGACTTGAAAATGGTGTTGTTGTAGAGAAAATGTTGTGCAAACACTTTGTGTAATGTTTTGTAGAGAAAGATTGTTGAGATGATTTGTGTAGAGTTTTTGTTCAAGTCTCAAAAATTGGGTCATTTTCCAAGGTAGGAGATGATGGTTTTTATAGGTAAAAAAGAGAGGGAAATGATGGAGGGAAAAGATGATCATCCATGTGAAATGGAATTGACCAATCAAAAATAAGATAAATAAAATAATAAATAAAAGAAATAAAAGAAAATCAAATAAAATAAAAAGGAAATATTTTGTTTTAATGAAAAGGCTAGAAGTGTGGGATTGGGAGTTAATGAGAAAAGGGGGGATGAATGTGGATGTAAAAAGATGGTTTTTGTGATCAAGAAAAGATGTTTGTAAATAAGAAAAGGGAGGGAAATAAGGTGCAATCCGTTACTGCCATATCGGACAGCGCGCGAGTCCCGACTTTGGGACGGGAGGCGCGCGCGGCCCGTTAGCAGTGCCGGAAGCGCGCGATTCTAAAAATGACAGAAAGACAGAAATGACTCTAAAATTAATTCTGTTATGCAGTTTAGTCCAAAACTAACGGAATCAGTTAAGAACTTAACCGAAGTAACAGAAATCAACAAAATAAGTTAAATAAAAATACTTCGTATGCAATCGGGGTGAGAGGTCCAAGGCGGGGTGTCTACACAACCTAAGAAAATTAAATAATCACGAACGATTAATTTAATTTAACGCAGTCTCAGAGTAATACAAAGAGTATGAAATAAAAGACATAAAATACCCAAAAGCAATAAAAAAGCGAGATCGTTACCTCCTTCGTGTCCATCAGTCTCCTGCCAGACCAATGCTTGTCAGCGCCCACGTACAAGTCAAAGTGTTGTCCTATCGTGAAATGCCACTCATTTGGGACAATGGGACGGGACAAAACTATGATGTCCCGCCAACTATACGGGATGGGACCAATTTATCGTGGAATGTAAATACCCCGTCCCATCCCAAATCACTCGGGACGCGGGACAATTCAGGACAAAGACGGGATAGGTTGACGCGATAAACATTGTCGCGACCCCGAACCCCGCGGGCCCGAGACCGCGAGCTGGACGTCGACTTAAACAATAAACTCTAAAATAATGGAGATAAAAATTTCCTTTTATACCCAAAAGATGATAACACAAGGTTTTGTAAATCAACTTGAACAACAAAGTAAAACTAGTATAAACTCCATAAGCTTATACACCAAAGTTACAAAATACACAAATCCTTGTGACGTCAATGTTTGGTACAAATATCCCCAAAAGGTTACACATTGATATAATGTAAACCAACCTATAACAACTTTCCCCAAAAGAATGTATCCACACTCGACGTCCTCTTTCTCGTGATCAGCGAGACTAATCCTTAGCACCTGGGGGGGGGTTAAGAAAAACAAAGATAAAAGAAAGGGGGTGAGATAAATCTCAATAAGTTACTAATGCAACTACATGACATGCTATGATGCAATAAGCAATAAACAATAATAAATATCACATAGCACATAGCAATTATCATATATCAGATAGCAGCGGAAATAAACACATAACAAAGGATATTAGCCAAGGTTTCCAAACCGGTACATCCAAATAAAGGATCGCTGCGCAGCTTCAATAGTCAACAAATCATCATCTTCATAATAGCATGAAAGCCGAAGAGAAACCCCCGGTACCGGAACCAATAACCATAAGAATGTCACAAAGGACAAGAGCCATGCCACAAAGTCATGCTCGGTAGCTAGATACATTCACAAAGGAAGCTAACTTGTCTTTTCCAAGGCCAATCTGGAAAAGGGTATAGAAGGGGGCAAAACAATGGTCAACATTATAATGGACTTGGCTTTGCCATTATAATCTCTCCCATCGCCCGATGCAACAAATATGCCAGCTGGGCTTCCAAATAAATGCTAAGTAATAATATTTTAGCACGATAAACAACAAAGGATTCCAAAGTAGGGAATCATACCAAGAAGTCACCAAGAAAGTGAAATGTACCCACAACGCACAATTAAAGTGTTCCAATAATCTCAATTAACACTTAATTAATTTCAAACACAAATTTGATCACAAAGGACCCAATTCTATCACTAGAGTGTACTACAATGATCACTAAGGTCAACTAGAAGGACACCCAAGACTTAGACCAAAACGTATTCTTCAATCACACGAAATAACAAATGAAAACTTTCGGAGGTTCTGTGCGGCCGCCCAAAAGGGACTGTGCGGTCGCCCAAAAAGCCCTCAAACAAGAACAAAAGCTTTCAGATAGATGTGCGGTCGCCCAGACATTTTTGGGCGGTCGCCCAATCTTCTGAACTGCCGGAATTCGGGAAGGAAGAAATGGGTTCTTCATTTTCTTACCCAATTCACACAAATACTCAAAATCAAACACAACCAACAAGTTCCTAAGGTACCCAAACATCATTTAACCAAAAGGGGGACCTTAACAACACCATTTATCAACCAAAACCAAGAATCAAGCCCAACATTCATAAAATCACCATTTTTGACCAAAACTCAAATAAATTCCAAATAAATTCTAAACTCAACCAAACTTCAAATATAACAACTCAAGCATTATATAAGTATGATATGAACATTTTAGCATAAAAATGGGGGAAAAGCAACTTACTTGAAAATAATGAAAGTTGACGGAATTCGAATATTTTTGATTCTACGCGATCCTATCGACGATCTAAACACATTTCAAGTTTTAAGAAATGAGAGATTATGAGAGGAAGATGAAGAAAATGAAGAGAGAAGTGAAAGAGAAAAACTTACCCTTATTTCTTCTTTGGAGAGAGAGAGGGGAATGGGCTGGGAAATGGGGTGAGTGAGGGAGAAGAGGAGGAGTAGGGAGGGAGTAGGGGAAATAATTTAAAGAATTTACACTTAGGCCCCCTCCCCAACTACTAACACAAATACTTACACTCCCTACTAACAATTAAGACCAAATAATACTACACTAGCATAAATGACCGAAATAAAATGCTAGGCATAATTATTATAACACATAAATATTTAAATAAATAATAATTTAAATAAATAGATAGGCAATTAATTAAACAATAATCATTTATTACTAATAAAATAGAGCCTATATTTCGGGTCGCGACAAACATAGCCGATTATACAAAAGGAAAAGCACAAAAGGGCTGCAATGCCCACCAAACTAATCTTCAAAATCCATTATAGTAGAACTACCATACATAACCTCAGACTTCTAACATCTTTATAGTCGAAAAATGATAATCATTCCTTTGTAAATCATAGGAAATACAGTCAGATGAAGATTTTTGGGTGGCTGAAGCTTTGGTTGGATAGGTTGTTGGAGCATAAGCAAGTTGGGATTGGGCTTGTACATTCTAGTCATTGGGAGAGCTGATGGTACAACCCTCTCAGGTCTAGGATGAAGACGCGAGCATGTTTCACTCCACTTCTTTTGCAATTCTTCGGTCTTTTGCTTGACAAGCATTTCTTGATCCTTAATCTGTCAAAAGATTAAAATTGATCAGCCATTAAAGAGTTTCAAGTACTTTCAATGAAACTAATTCTATAAACTTGTACAATGGGCTTGTACATTCTGACAGGACGGTCCTGAATTGACGGCTCTACTCATAAGGTTGATCTGCACCGAAAATATATTGAAAATCCATCTCAATAATAGAAAATATCTCAAAAAGCTCTCTTTTTCTCTCTTTCCCCGGCAGAAATAAGAAGAAGAATGAAGATGAAAGAAACAGCCGGCGGCTGTTTGTAGGGTCTGTCCAACTAAGGGACTAGCCGCGCGGCCAGTGTCTCCAGGCGACGTAGCACGATCTCAACCCTCCATCTCGCGCGCCCATAAGCGATCCTCGTCAACAAGGTCCAGCCAATCACAAGGACTGGACACGCGGCTAGTTATTCCCCCAGGCAAAAATTTTACAATTTAGCCCCTCAGCTTATTTTTAATCCAAAATTAATAAATCCGGCCCGGAAGACCGCGTAAATTACCAAGCTTAATGAAAACGGTCTGGAAGACTGCGTAAATTAACCAAATCTGGTCCGGAAGACCACGTAAAATACCAAAACAATCTATAATTCAATGCTGTGAACGTCCTTAAACCCTAAAATTATGATTAGGTAGGAAACATCCATAAACCCGAAGGCGGATTAAGGAAACCGTCGTAAAATCCTTAAATAACTAAATCAATTTATAATTAAAGGTCGGAAACGTCTATAAACCCAAAAGATTATAATTGGAGGTGGGATGCATCCATAAACCCTTCATGTTGAGAAAGTTAAAGGCGTACGAGCTCTAGACAATCGGCGTTACCGGTTACCGGATTCTGCGATGCTGAGGACTACACCTCTCAAGGTACCGTAGCTTACCGAGAAATTATGTGATTACTATAGACACCCCACCTTGGACTGCTCACCCCGATTGCACATTTGATTTTTGTGTTACTCCCTCTTTTAAGTGTTTTTTCATTTGTTTCTGTTTCCTCCGTTAAGTTCCTGACTGACCTCGTTAAGTCCAGGGACTAAACTGAATAACAAGGCTGACTTTCTAGTCCATTCTGTCAAAAAAGTTATCTCTGAGTCGCGCGCCTCCGACCATAGGAGCCAGAAGCGCGCGCCTTCCGCCCCCAAGGTAGGAAGCGCGCGCCTCTGGGCGTTAGTTACAGATTTCTGTCCAAGAATCTCTCCCTTGCTCATCTTACATGATTTTTCCCGGGAATGACTTCTTGGTGACTGAGTTTTGGCACCAAAAACATATATTTTCTACGTATAAAAACATCCCTTTTCCACCATTTTCAAGGACCGAAAATTTTCTCTACACAAACTATACCAAAATCATTTCCAAGGTTTCTTTCAAGTAATTCACCAAGAAGTGTTTGAAGGTCTTCGAAGCATAGGTAAAAGTCCATTTTCTTCCTTTTCTTCTCTACTTCATCTCTTCTCTCTTTTACTTTAATCAACGTGCAATCACCCAAACATTTTGGGACATGACCCTGGAGACAACTTCACTTTATTGAAGCTAGTCAAAGATTTATCTCCCTACATTTCAAACACCCCCTTTTAAACCCCTTTTCATTATAGTCAAAAATAGGAAGAGCATCATTTTATTTATGTAGACTTTGATCAAGCAAGACCAACATTAGTTGGGCGAGGTGGGTGTTTAATTACTTCCCATCTCGTAACCTAACCTCCGAACCTCCAAACAAGAATCTCTGTTTTCATAATCAAACTTAGGCTATACATTATGTTTATCTTATGTTCCTCTAAAATATAGGTGGCGACTCTAAAACACAAATAGACACCCTAGGAATAGATCGCGTGCTCTAGCCAAGCCGTACCCTCCCGAGGTATCTACAGTGGCGACTCCGCTGGGGACGCTTGAAGGTTAAACTTGCGTTTCTGATCAAAGTCTACATTTTCAGGGCATTCTGGTTCCTGATGGAGGAAGCGTGCGCCTCTGGCCTTCTTGGCCTAAGGCGCGCGCGTCCCACATCAATGACCAGAATCGCCCGCCTCCCATATGTTCTTCCTATTTTTTTTTCTACACTAATCATTTATGCAGGGGTTACAATGCATATTCAGGACCATGGCAATCCCCTGAGTCCAAAGTCTGACAGTCTGACAGGTTTGCCCAAAAGCAGGCGCCTCCCATAGATACTGTTCCATGTGTGCGCTTCCCACAACACAAGCCAGAGGCGCGTGCTTCTGGGAAGTTTTCCAGAACAGGAGCAGTTTCAGGACAGAGCAGAATGATTGGGGTGTGGGCACAATTGCCTGCATCATGGACTGATTTGGACCTCTTAAACTGATTTGTTTTGTGTTTTTATCGGTCATACGGGTGATTCGAGTGTTGTAATTACGTGCTTATTTGCTTTTCTCTTATTCATAAAAAAAAGTAAAAAAATGTTTGTCACATGTTGGACCTCACACTACGTGCACGAATTCCTATAAATTGCTCACTATCGAGTCGCACAAGTTCATAACCCCAAACCCGTCGAGGCCCGTCCTAGGAATTTCAAGCTCCACCCGACCTTGACTCTTTCAAAGCGGTAAACCTCAACCCGTGCCATAGTTCATGACGACATGCCGGGGGTGACCTTAAGCCTCTCATTAGCCAAGCACAAGCCAACACAATTCTAGTTAGGGTCTAACACTCCGTCACTAAGTCGGTTTTCATGTGCCGAGATTTCCCTAAACTAATGTCTTCAAAACATACATGCCAAGTTGTTATCATGGGCGAAATAAAACTCCGTCCCGAAGTGGTTATTATGGACGAAAATAAAAATCCGTCCCCGCATGTATGCTTTACTACATTAATTTAGTTTAATCCCGACATGTGTAGGATTCACAAGCGTGATGGAATCCGATGAGTATATGGGACCGCGAGAAGGTCTATATACTAGTGTGACTATTCCATTATTTTCTTAGAAAATGAAAAGGGATTCCGTCCCTCCAACTTATTAAAAAAAAAAAAAAAATCTTTTTCTTATGTGGTTTGAGTCGTGTGCCCACTGTGTGTTCTAAGCCTCTTCATGGACCGAAAATGTTACTCAAGACTGACAAGGGCCTCTTCTGCAGTATAGGTTCAATTGGTACTTACCGTGTCTACTGGGATTCAACGAATCGGTTAGTTCGTGAATTGATTACTCCAACAGCTCCAACAGCTACCATGACCGGTAGCAGCAACACCATGTCTCTCGAACAACTTTCATCTATGGTCCAAGTGCTCCAAGATGAAGTCTCCACTCTCAATAAGGAGGCCCAAAATAAAGATGATCTTTGGCAATCTCACCTCGACAACCAAAAAGAGGCCCACGAGGCCGAGATGGAGCAAATGAAAGAGAAGCTCACCAAGCTTGCCAAGGGTAAAGACAAGAAAGGCAATGAAGAGTCCGAGTGGACACAAGGCTTATTTGAGAGCCCTTATGTTAGTCCCGCACCAAGAAAATGGGGGAACCGAGCACCGAGAACAATGAGCACAAGATGGTTGATTCAATTATGGCTTACATAGATCAACGCTTCAACGGCCTCAACGTGGGGAAAAGTCCCGACACGAGCCTTTATCAGTCCTCTATTCTCATGAGCACCAAGGACGCTCTCCCCGACAAGTTCAAGATGCCCGACATCAGCAAGTTCAAAGGCAACTCTTGTCCCATGGCACACATCGAGACTAACATTTGGGCTATGGTTCCGAAGAAGGTTTCTCCCAAGGTTATGGCTCAATGCTTCCATCTTACTCTCGAGGGGGCGGCAAAGGATTGGTATGCTACTATCCTGCTCACAGTCCGTCTTGATTGGGACGCCGCCATGCTTGCCTTCAAGAGTCAATACCAAGGCAACACCACCCACCGGCCAACCAAGAAAGAGCTCGAGAACACTTCTCAAAGGGACAATGAGTCCTTCATTAACTTCACGAGAAGGTGGAATGACAAACTTGCTGAAATTGTCGAGAGGCCTAACACCCAAAGTACAAATGGACATCTTCCTTAAGTGTCTAAAGATTGATCTCCGCACCCACCTAAGTGGGGCTTGCTATGCCGATTTCTCTCAAATGTATGAGGCGGGAATCCAAATGGATGAGTTTCTCAAGGAGATCAAGAAAAATGCTCCTAGGTTTCGTTACAAGGCCGCCTCTAACTCAAACAAAGAGGCTTCGGTTAATGCCGTCACCACTGGCAAGGGGGAATTACAAAAGGATTCCTCCACCTCAAGGCAAGAACTTCCAAGATGATCGTGTCTACACTCCTCTCCATGGCATGACTATCACTGAGGTCTTCAAAGCTCTCAAGGCTAAAGGGCAAGTTACTCCTCTCCAAGGATACAAACCCAAGACGATACGTCCCAACCATGCCTACCATAAGCATTGTGGCTACCACCAACATAGTGGCCACACCACCGAGTAATGCTTTGTCCTCCGCAATGTCATCCAAGATCTCATAGACAAGAAAGAGTTTATAGTTCCTAGTGGCGATGATATCAATGTAATAGAGTTAGGAGAGTTTAAGGAGACCACTCAATCAATCCTAATTGTGAATGAGGGCTCCAATATGATGAATAAATTTGACAATTCTTGTTACGTTGTGACTTATGATGAAGTAATGAGGGAAGTACTAGAGAATAGGAAAAAGAGGCAAGATGGAAACGTCAACATGCTAACTCGATCCGGACGAGTCATAGCAAACAATCCCACTACTTCTGCACCAAGCACTTCTTCTCAAAGATCGCAAGCCCGCGACACTCCCGAAGATCCTTTGTTGATACAACTCAAGAAAACTCAAGCCAACATCTCCATTTGGGACCTCATTGCATCCTCAAAGAAGCACCGAGATATTGTCATCAGAAATCTCGACGACACATCAGTCTCTCCGGATACCACTCCCGAGGACCTTACTGCAATGATAGGCCACATTAATTTGGCAATGTCATCACTTTTGCCGACATGGACCTTCCACCATTTGGGTCCGATCACAATGAGACCATCTATCTCAAAGTGAGAGCAAGGGGGGAGACCTATTTCAAGAGTCTTGGTTGACGGTGGTTCCGCATTCAACTTGAGGCCCGGCTGAATCATGGGCATACTGGGGCTTAAGAATTCAGACTTAAAGCCTTCTACTCAGGTGATCCGAGGTTACGACAGCACTGCCCGCACAGTCATGGGTATGGTATAAATAGATATTGAGTTTGGGAGCATGGTCATGTCCATTCCGTTCCAAGTGCTCGATGTACCTTCGTCATTTAATTTGCTCTTGGGCCGACCATGGATACACAGTTCTAATGTCGTCCCTTCGACTCTCCATCAGTGTGTGAAGTTCAGAAATGGGGATGAAATAGTGACCGTCATGGCAGAAAACGTCACTATCCACAGAAAGGAGGAACCCGTCCACCAAGTTCAACACGGTTTAGAAGACTCCACCCTCTCAGGCGTCTCAATCAACGCCATCGATGAACAAGGGGGAAACGGATCGTGGACCCTCGGCAATCGCAAAGTCCTCCGCATGATGAGGAATATGAATTACTTCCCTAGTTTAGGCCTAAGGAAATATCAACAAGGGAGAATGCAACCCATAGAGGTCCCATTTGTCAAAAACAAGTTCGGATTGGGGTACGAGCCTTCCAAAGGTGACTTGAAATACGAGCAAGCCGTCAAGAATGAAAAGGCCCGAGCTCGAAGAGAAGGCCTTCATCATGACATTCCCAATTTGAGACCTTACCACAAGACACTGAATGGCTACTTTGTCTGCCAAGGGGAAGATGTTCTGTACGTAATCTTTCCCGAGCCATGGGTCAACAGCAAGGGCATCAGAAAGCCCAGTCTTGAAATATTTGCCGACTGTGAGATTCAAAAATCCGAAAGGGAACCGACTCCCATGTCGCCCCGAGAATGGTGGGGGAAGAAAGTGACCATAGAGTCCGAGACAGAGATTACCGTGGGGGAAGAATTGACAGATTTAGCCTCCATGTTCGAAGAATTGGCCATCATGGATGAGTGCCAAGTAAATGCCATCTACGACACCGACACGAGAAGGGAAACTATCAGCGAGATCCAGCCGAGCTCAAAGCCAATCAACAACTGGTATTCTACAAAGGGACCCGTGGTATCTGAGGAATTCTTGGTCAAAAAGATGGTTACATACCGCGCAAGGTCACAAAGGAAGATTTGTTCACGTTCACTTTCGAGTCCGAGAGTGTTTCCGATACCCACACCCAAGAGGATATTAAGGCCATAGCCGAGCGTGTGTTCCCTTTCTTTGTTAATGAAAAATTTGATCTTTCTGAGTACCCTGAGATTACAAACATCATGAATGATGAATTAACTAATAATGAATCTAATGAACTAGTTAATAACGATTCAAATAATGATGAAATAGACCACGAAAACACAACATACTTAAATGAACTTGCTCAACAAGTCCGTAGTCATGGTGAAAATGGTCCAGGGGCTGACGAAGAATTGCATGTTGTTAATCTGGGTACCGACAAAGAGCCGAAAGACACCAAGATCGGAAGCTTCTTCAAGGGGGAAGAGAAAGACAGATTGACTGCACTGCTCAAAGAGTTCATGGATGTATTCGCATGGTCATACAAAGACATGCCTGGTTTAGACAGAAAGGTCGCTGAGCACATAATTCCGATCAGAGACGACGCTAAGCCGACAAAGCAGAAACTCAGAAAGATCAAGCCAGAATGGTCTTTACAAGTCAAACAAGAGATAGAGAAGCTTCTCAGTGTGGGCTTCATCAAAGTTATTGAGTATCCAACATGGTTAGCCAATGTGGTCACAGTCCGAAAGGCTAATGGTAAGGTCCGTGTATGTGTGGATTTCCGGGATTTGAACAAAGCTTCTCCAAAGGATGACTTTCCGCTACCCAACATCGACATGCTAGTCGACTCCACTGCTGCCTATGAGGTCCGCTCGTTTGTGGATGGTTTTGTTGGGTACAATCAGATTCTCATGGCCAAGGAGGATCAATACAAGACTGCTTTCACAACACCGTGGGGCACCTTTTGCTACACAATTATGCCGTTTGGATTAAGGAACGCTGAGGCTACTTATCAAAGGGCCGTGACAGACTTGTTTCATGACATGATTCACAAAGAGATTGAGGTCTATGTGGACGACATGATCATTCACTCGAAGGGGACCGACGGTCAACATTTGATCGACCTCCGCAAGTTCTTTGAAAGGCTTCGACAACACAAGATGAGGCTCAATCCCGCAAAGTGCACTTTTAGGGTTATCCGAGGCAAGGTTCTTGGTTACATGGTCACCGAGAGGGGAATTGAAGCAGATCCCTCAAAAATCAAGGAAATCATTGACATCCCTCCTCCCAAGACACTGAAAGAAATCAAAGGTTTCATGGGCAGACTTCAGTACATCAGTCGGTTCGTGCACCAGCTTACTTCCATGTGTGAGAAGCTACTCAAGAAGAATGTGGCTCTAGAATGGACCGACGCTTGCCAAGAAGCTTTCGACCAAGTGAAGCATTACTTAACATGCCCCCAAGTCTTGGTTCCATCTCACGAGGAGAAGCCTCTCTTGCTTTACCTCACAGTGAATGATGAAGCCCTAGGAGCTAAGCTAGCACAAGAGCAACGAGACTCCACAAAGGAGAATTCCATTTATTATGTCAGTCACCAATTTCAAGGGGGAAAAAAGAACTACTCCGTCTTAGAGAAGTCATGTGCAGCACTGGTTTGTGTTACTCAAAAGCTCAAACATTACATGGAAGCCTTTCCAATCAAGCTAGTAGCAAAACTGGACACACTCCGCTACATCTTCGAGAAGCCTTTCATGTCAACAAGGATAGCCAAGTGGTACTTCATGCTCACCGGCTATGATATCACTTACGTAACACTCAAATCCATCAGGGGGAAAGTGTTCAGTGATCAGCTTGCTGAATTTCTGTGCGACGAAGTGAAGGGGGAGGACTTGCAGTTTCCCGATGAGCACTTGGTTTGCACTACAATCGAGGAAAATAAGTGGCAACTCTTTTTCGATGGCGCCGCCAATAAGCATGGTTATGTGTAGATACCCCGGGGAACCACAACTTGGCTAGAGCGGTGAATTATCCTAGGATGTCTAACTTGTTTTAGATTGTTTAGAGTCGCCACCTATGTTTTTAAAGGAACATAAGAAAAACCTAGAAATAGCCTAATTTATGTACAAAACCAGAGATTCTGGAGAGAAGGGTTCGGGGGTTAGGTGACGGAGTGGGAAGTACTTAAACACCCACTCCGCCCCGCTTACGCGGGTCTTGCTACTATTGGTGTTCTAATATTTACATGTCCTTCAATTAATTAAATAGAAATGTGCTAACAATTGTGATGAGAAGAAAAGGGGAAATAAAGGGGAAATAAAATAGAATTGTTTTATTTATTTAATGATAAAGATTACATGTAACAAGTAATGTTAAAGAATTACATTAAGAGATGAAGAGAAATTAACATGGTGAATTAAAGTTAAGATTAAAATGTAGGGAGATAACCTTAACTAACTTCAATATGTGAAGTAGTCATTTTGGTCATATCCCATTAATGGGGATTGCATACATCAAGAAGAAGAAAACAAAGGAAGAAAATGGAGTTGTACCTTGAGAAAGAGGACTTGGAACCTTGACTTGAAAGTGTTGTTGTTGTAATGAAATTGTTGTAGAACAATTTGTTGTATAGAAACTCTTGTTGGAGAATTTGTGTAGAGAATTGTGTATAGTGTAGGTGTAGTGAAAATGTGAGATTAAGGTCCAAAGAGTGTAAAAAGAGTCCCTTTCTAAGGTAGAAGATGATGGTTTTTATAGGTAAAAAAAGAGAGGGAAAGGTTGGATGGAAATTGGTCAATCTATGTGAGATGAAATTGACCAATAGAAAATAAGATAAATAAAATAATAAATGAAAGAAATAAAAGAAAATCAAATAAAATAAAAATGAATTATTTTGTTTTAAAGAGATGGCTAGAATAATGGGATTGGAGGTTATAAAACTAGGGGGATGAATGTGGATGAGAAAAGAAGTCTTTTGTGATCAAGAAAGAGATGTTGCAAATAAGAAAAGGGAGGGAAATAAGGTGCAATCCGTTACTGCCAAAATGGGAAGCGCGCGAGTCCCGCTTTTGGGGCGAGGCGCGCGCGCATCCCGTTAACAGTTCCGGAAGCGCCCGCGGCAGAAAAGGACAGAATGACAGAATGACCCTAAAAGTTAACTCTGTTATGCAGTTTAGTCCAAAACTAACGGAATCAGTTAGGAACTTAACCAAAGTAACAGAAATTAACGAAAATGAGTTAAATAAAAATACTTTGTATGCAATCGAAGTGAGAGGTCCAAGGCGGGGTGTCTACAGAGCCCCTCGGCGATGTGGATTGCAAAGCAAAACGCGTCGACGAAAGTAAAAACACCCGCCGAGGACATCGACAAAGAAAAAGAAAGAAAAGAAAGCAAAGACTTGATGAAAGCAGTAATTTGAAGGGGGTGGCATGATCCGTTGGTAAACCTGCCGGCTGAATCCGTTGAGTGAGGCCGTTAGTGAACCTTGGATGAGGCCGTTAGTGAACCTTTGAATGAGGCCGTTAGTGAACCTTGAGGCCGTTAGTGAACCCTTGAATGAGGCCGTTAGTGAACCTTTGAGGAGGCCGTTAGTGAACCCTTGAATGAGGCCGTTAGTGAACCTTTGAGGAGGCCGTTAGTGAACCTTCGTTGACGAATCCGTTAGTGAAATCCGTTGATGAGGCCGTTAGTGAACCTTCAAGGCCGTTAGTGAACCTTTGAATGAGGCCGTTAGTGAACCTTGAGGCCGTTAGTGAACCCTTGAATGAGGCCGTTAGTGAACCTTTGAGGAGGCCGTTAGTGAACCCTTGAATGAGGCCATTAGTGAACCTTTGAGGAGGCCGTTAGTGAACCTTCATTGACGAATCCGTTAGTGAAATCCGTTGATGAGGCCGTTAGTGAACCTTTGAGGCCGTTAGTGAACCTTTGTTGTCGAATCCGTTAGTGAAATCCGTTGATGAGGCCGTTAGTGAACCTTCGAGGCCGTTAGTGAACCTTTGTTGACGAATCCGTTAGTGAAATCCGTTGATGAGGCCGTTAGTGAACCTTCGTTGATGAATCCGTTAGTGAAATCCGTTAATGAGGCCGTTAGTGAACCTTCGAGGCCGTTAGTGAACCTTTGTTGATGAATCCGTTAGTGAAATCCGTTGATGTGGCCGTTAGTGAACCTTCCAGGCCGTTAGTGAACCTTTGTTGACGAATCCGTTAGTGAAATCCGTTGATGAGGCCGTTACTGAACCTTCGAGGCCGTTAGTGAACCTTTGACGAATTGCTGCTTTGAAGCCGTGTGCTGTTTGGCGTTGCAGTTGACTTTTGCGGGGATGCGGGCATGGTTGACTGTGGACCATTTTCTGCTGGGGATGAAGTGCCTCGAGTTGCAGATGCTGTTTGACTTCGTGGTGGTACCTGTTATGTGTGTGCTTGATAGGTATATGTGTTCTTGCAAGAAGATGCATGAAGTGTGAAATGAAGAGAGAGAAATTGTGCTCGTGGTGTGATGGAATTTTGGAACACCCTTGCAATGAGAGAGAAGTAAGAATGTAGAGAGTGATCTTGTGTGCGGTGTGATTTTGAGAAAAACATTGGATGTATTCATACCTTCACTTACCATTGCGGCTTGAGTGGAGATGGATTGCTGAAGGATGTTGATGCTTTTGATGAAGAATAATGATGTTGGTGATGATGAATTGTTCTTGCCTTGGAATGTTGGGTTGATCGTGCCAAAGGCTACCTATGTATCCCTTGAAGGGAATCAGACCAGCGTAGTTCAAGGATGATGGAGAATGCTGGAGGAGAAGCTAGGAGCAAAGCAAAGTAAAGCACATACTTTTGCACATAGAAGGAGAAAAAGAAAAAAAAAATCTTTTTTTTTTTTTTTAGATTAGAAAGGAAAGAATATGCACACATGTGAGGAAAAGATTTTTTTTTTTTTGTTCGTGGGTGAACCATTTTAACCATTGTGTGCTTGTGAAGCCAACCCAAGATCAAGTCATGTTCAGTTGAAGTCCGGATTGCCTCGCTTGAATTCTGTTGTCGCCGGTGTGCCCAACGAAGATTGATGTCTAGCCCCAAGAGATTTGTCGATTATGGGGCTTCAAAAGGATTTTGATGCCGAGATGAGGGGTTGCTGATTGTAAAGCCCCTAGAATGCCTTTGATGCCAAATTTTGAGGGACTTGCATAGCTCCAAGATAAATCAGCTCTTGGCCCATTTGAGTAAACCGCCCTTTGTTGTTGTAGTGAGCAAGCCCCAAGAGGAGATCGTGGATGCCAAGCTTCGAGAGATTGCAAAGCCCCAAGTTTCGTGGGCTTGTAGATGGCGGGATGTGAAGACCTTTCATTGTAAAGCCCCAAATTATCTCGTGATTTGCTCGGCATTGAGAGCGGAGGTACCGTTTGGTAGAATTCTTGATAGAGATCTCCTTCTTGCTCTTACTGGGGAGATGAATGGCCTCATTGTGGTCGATACCCAAATGGATGAGGGCTTATGTCAAAGGATGCAGTAATGTCTTGCGGTGCCGTCGAGGTCGCGGGGGATAAGGTCTTGGCGTGATAAAGTCTCAAATAAGTATGCTTGCTTGACTCTTCTTGAGTTGAACTAATGACGGATCTTCGGATGCAACTAGTGCTGTGACCCAACTTTATCTGAGCTGCACCTTGTGCTTTTGATCTTGGAGAAGGGGGTGCTGAATTGCAGAAACATTGGGATTGGCCGTGGCATTTCCCGCTATAACCCTGTTTTGATTAGAGTTTAGCATATTGAATCTTTTTCCTTTTCTCTAAGACTTCCTTCAAAATCTCGCTGTGAGTTCTAACAAAAAATCATCAACTTCATTCATAACATCGGAGTCTTCATTTAAAACCAAGAGGCCTTTGACTTGAAGTGTTGAGAGACCTTTGAAGCTTGATCTCTTTCATGAAGCCATAAGACTACTCCACATTGCATTGCTTGAGCATTGTTGTCCCCAAAAGACTGTCGGTTGCGAAGCCCCAATATTGCCCTTTGCTTGAATTATTGTAATGCCGTAGCCCAAAAGATTATAGATTGCGAAGCCCTTGGAGACCTTCGGTGCCGAATTGAGGAAGCTTCCCATGTTGCACATGACTTGGCCGGGGATACTGCTGGGAAGTTAATTGCTCTTTGCCGAGGGAGCCTTTAAGACTTGACCGTAGCCCCTAGAGTGCCATCATTGATTGCGAGAAATGTCCATCCTTGATTGGGGGAACGAGCACGGGCACACGTGAGAAGAGGGCTTTTTGACATCCCTTTTGAGAGACTTTGAGGATAGTCTCACACATATTTTTCGAGCATAGCCCCTAGGGCTTGTTGATTGTCAAAAGAAGCCCTTGTTCTCGGGTCATATAGCTCCTAGGGCGTCACCATTTGTTGAGCAAAGCAAGAGTGACCCATCCTCGTGCGAGGGAACAAACATGAGAGGACATGGAAAGAGCTACTCCATTTCTCAGGAGCCTTTCGGCGTATTTTAGAAGCACATACTTGAAGAAGCTTTGAAAACTGAGACACATGTTGTTGTTATTTGCTGCCCAAGCCAATTGACTAGCTATGGGTCATTTGTGCAACCTCGTGCCCTTTTGTGATGGGCTCGTTCTCGGATGGGTCTTGGTCACCACGGGCCTTCTTTTCATGAACCCAAGAATGCACACTGCTGGAGAATGATACCAATAACCCAAGACAACCTTTGATGGTGCCATATCTTGTCGAGCTTTTTGCAATCCCAAAGTTGACTCGGTGGGGAATTGACTTGCTGAGGAGATTCAATGTAGAACTTGTCTTCTTTAGAGGCCGGGGATCTCCATTTCTCTTTCCCTTCTCTCTCTCACTCTCTCATTTTTTTTTATGACGCACCCTGTTTTTTGCCTAGACCACCCTTTCGGGTTTTCAATCTAGCGGGCATCTCTTTTGCGTCTTCATCATTTTTTTTGACTCAATTAATGAGGAAGTGTGCATTGACTCTAGCTGAGGAGATAAGACATGTGCTTTTGCGGTGAAGACCTTTTGTCACTAAAGATGAGTGACATTGACTCGACTAGGGAAGTGTCCCTAGTATTGACATGTATTTTTTTTTTTTTTATTGAATTGAATGACTTACGAAGGCAAGTAAGTCATTAAGAGAGAAGAGAAGGAAAGCCCCAATTTGATTGCAAGAAATTGGGAGTATGCAGAAAAAATAGAAGTCCTTAGACTCGACAAGGAACGCGAAATGATTCCAAATCTAAGAAAGTTGTTCAATCTTTTTGGTGATTAATTCATTGGCAAATGAATCGTACAAAGATGTCTTGACAAGTTCGAGATGAAGGCCGATCACCATAACGCGCTAGGGCTAAACATATCTTCTTTCTTGCATGGGACCGGACCCGCATGTTGCCTACGTTCCTCCAGTGTAGAGGCTCAGGTCACCGTAGTTGTAACGACCCGAAAACCCGCCTCTATTTTCTAGATAATAAAGATTTAATTATTTATTTATTTCTTATTTAATTGTTTAAATTATTATTTAATTAATAAGTCATGTGTGCATTTTATGTGTTATAATAATTTATGCCTAGCATTTTATTGGGTCATTTGTGCTAGTGTAGTATTAGTTGGTCTTAGTTGTTAGTAGAAAGTATTAGAGTTGGGTAGTTAGTGGGGAGGGGGCTTAAGTGTAAGTTTTTCATAATAATTCCCCCTACTCCCTCTCTTCTCCCTCACCTTCCCCTCACCCAATTCCCATTCCCAGAAATTCTCTCTCTCTCTCTCTCTCTCTCTCCCTCCATTGGTTTGGGTAAGTTCTCTCTCTCTTCTCTCTTCAATCTAACAATCTTCCTCTTGTTATTTCTCATTTCTTAAAACATGAAACTTGTTTAGATCGTCGTTAGGATCGTAGAGGGCTAAAAATATTCGAGTTCCGGCAACTTTGAGAAAATTCAGGTAAGTTACTTTTCCCCCATTTATGCTAAAAATGCTCATCTTTAACTCGATTGATGTTCTTGTTGATATCCATGGCTTCTTGGTTGAGATAGAAATTATTTGGAATTTATTTGGGTTTTTGGTTAAAAATGGTGATTGTTAAGAATGTTTGGATTTAATCTTGGTTTTGGGTTGATAAATGGTGTTATCTAGGTCCCCTTTAAGTTAGATGTTGTTTGGGTACTTTGGAGATCAAGTAGGGAATGTTGTTTTGTGAGAAATTTGATTTTGGTTCGAAAATGGTGAAACCCAGCTGTGGTTTCCCGGCCTGAAAGCAGACCAGGCGCCCGCCCGGTCCGAGCCAGGCGCCCGCCTGCTTACCCTTTTCCTGACCCTTAGTTTCTGCCTAAATGAGCGCCCGCCCGCCCCCCTTTTTCTGGAAATCACTTTTGTGTTTGTTTAAAACTAGGTTGTATTTTTAGTTCGGGTTTTAGAGACGCGTGAATTGAGTTTTCTTATCTTTAAATGTTAGGATAGAAGTATATATAGGTACTCCTAAGATTTAGAACGAAATGAGTGAAATTCGGAGCTAAAACAGGGATTTTTCACATTGTCCGGCCGAACACTTTATAAAAACTGTCCGTTTTACGCTCAATCTTCCGGAGGCCATAACTTCTTCGTCCGGACTCCGTTTTAGACGTGTAAACTATCGTTGGAAAGCTATTTTCAAGTACTACGCAATGATTCTATTGTCCGCATGGTTCCAGACCAGAATGGTTTTCTTATTGTTGAGGTTTAAGATCAAGGTGTAGTCTCGGTCTAGGTTCCGTAGTACTATTCTAGTTGACTTAGTTGGGCACCGTGGAACTCTTTAGTAATTGAAATTGGTTCCTTTGTGAACAATGGTGTTATGTAATTTGATCAAGTATTGTTTGGGAATGTTTGGGCATCTTATGATGTTTTCGTGATTGTTCCAATCGAATTGATTTTGAGTAAAACTTGGTCTAGGTTTTAGGCGGTGTCCTATAGTACCTAGAGGGTTGTTATTGAACACCAAGGTGTAGGGTTTAGTCCTGTCGTGATCATGTTCTAATAAGTGTAACCTTTTGGATTCGTTTGGGGTATTTAGAATTAGTTCGTTATGAACGGAGGTAAAGCGTGAATTGGCAATTGGGTACCACGGTTTGATTAACCTTAAGGTGTATTCATTCTGAGTTCCTACTTTGGAATTCCAGGTGTGATGAGATGGTTGAGTTCATAGTCCTAGTACATCTTTATGAGTAAACGTTTAGGATAATTTTGGGTTATAGTCGTTGTTCTATTTGTGAGCAACCGTTTGGGTTGTGCTCTTTATGAGTAACTTGTGAGTATCATCTTTAGGATGTGTTTGGTATGGGTCCTTGTCTTGGAATCATCTTGTTTTAATGATCAATGTTGTTGTGCTCTTTATGAGAAACTCTTGTTATCGTTATTGTTAAACTCTTCATGAGTACCCGTTGCATCTTTATGGTGATTATTTGGTATGGTTCCCTACTTTGGAATCAATGGTTGTTTATTGTGTTAGTATTTTATTACTTAGCCTTTACTTGAAAGTCCAGCTGGTATTTTGTGTGTGTTTGGGCGATGCGAAACATTATGATGGCACAGCCAAGTCCATTGTGATGTTGACCATTGTTTTGCCCCATTATTACCCTCCTCCAGATTGGCCTTGGATGTGAGAAGAGCTAGCTCCTTTGTGTGCATTTTAGCTTTACTTGGAGCATGACTTTGTGGCATGTCTCCCGTCCTTTGTGACACTTCATTTGGTTATTGGTTCTGGTACCGGGTTTCTCTTCAGCTTTTATGCTACTATGAAGATGGTTTGTTTGATCGATGGGTTGATTGGTCGCTTCTAACCGGGGTTTTCTCTTCAGCTTTTATGCTACTATGAAGATGGCTTGATGGGTTGATTGATTGATTGGTCGGTTCTGACCGGGGTTCTCTTCAGTTGTTATACTGCTATTGTTGATTGGTTGATCGGTTGAAGCTGCGCAGCGATTGTTCTATCAGTTTGGTGAAACCTTGGCTAAGTATCCTTTGTTACGTGTTTACTTCAGTCTTATGTGCTGCATGATGAGTTAGTCGTTATTTCCAACTGGTATGGGACAGTTGGCGATATGGAGCTTTCTCATTTGTTGTTACGTGATTTACTTGTTCAGTTATCGATGATTTGCATGATATTATGCCATGTAGATGCATTTAGTAACTTACTGAGATTTTATCTCACCCCGTTTCTTGTTTCAAATTGTTTTTCCTTAACCCCCCCCCAAGGAAAGCAAGTGGTAGCGTTGTGAGGTCCGTTGTAGCGGGAATCTTCTGAGCAGGTTGATCGTATTTGGGATAGTTGCTCTTCGGAGCCTTTATGTATTTTTTTTGTGGGTTCGTAGTCGTTCAGAGTTTTGTATATACGGTTGTACTTTGGGTATTTGTGCTAATAGTTGTTCTTGCTTCCGCATTTGTTTCTAGTCTCCGAGTTATAATCTCGTCGAGGTGTTGTTTGATGGTATTGGTTTACAGTTGAATTCACGCGCCCGGTTTGGTATATTACATTTTGGAGATGTACATTTTGTAAAGTTTTTATTTATGGATTTTTGGAGATTTCCGGGGCGTGACAGTTGGTATCAGAGCAATGGTTTTAGATCTTGAAAGAGAATAAGAACTCTGATATTGGATAGATTTCAATACTTGGGTGTTATAACTTTGAGCAGTTTAGAAACTAAGTTTTCTTGGAAGATAAGGTTAAGGTAGAAGTTGGTGGAGTTATGAGTTGTGATATTGACACCGAGTGTTTCTTCTCTTGTGGTATATCAAGTATAGATTGGTATTAATAGTAATGGTTCCCTTGGGGTTAGTTGGTTTGGGAATCGAGAGTGCAAATCTGACGGCTCGGGCATATCTATTTCGTAAAGTGGACAACGTTTTGTGCTATGTTCGCCTGATTGTTATCATTCATGGATTTATGTTGAGGTGTATTCTCGAATACGGAACTACGTGATTGTTACTAGTATATATGGGATGATTTGGTTATGTCACCTATGCGAGATATTGATGAGTTAAGTGGTATGGTTTAGCTTTCCGTGTGTTACGAATTTCTTGTGTGCCATCGATAGGTGGTGAATATTTCTATATTAGTACGTTTGACTTTGTTTAGGATCATACTAAGTATATATAATGTTCAGGTTCTATATTGAAAATCAGAAAATCTTTATTAGAAGGTTGTGCATGGAATTTAGCTTACTCTGTTGGCAAAATTAATTTTGAAATCTTGGGTATAAATTATACTGGGTGCGATATGTTGTTCGATCGATAGGGAACTTGGGTTATAGGATGAGTTGATGTAAGCTACGATACTGATAGGTGAATCAGTGAACATATAGTATCGGTTGGGCTAAAAGAGTTAAAGATTCAATTTGAGAATTTCTGGATAGGAGATTTTTCTTTACTTTTAGTACATCCACGTGAGTGCATTGGAATTGTTTAGTATGAAGAAATACATAGTTTATTATGGGTCATAATAAGAAGTTGAGTTATGATACTTTTGGAATCATTTTAGTACATGACTGGAGTTGAGTTAAAGCAAATTGAGTTATGAGCATATGGTGGGAGTTATAATCTTCAATGATGGTAAGCACGTTAAGTTTAAAGGTCTAGACATATTTTGAGAAAGTAAGAAATTCTCGAGCAATATTAAAGGCATTTTTGGGTTTTAGTTAAACAGTTGTCACTTGGTTCTGAATCTTTTCTTATGGCGTTCTCATTTGGATTAAGGATTTGTAAAGGAAGTTGAGTATAGATACTTTGGCATATTAAAGGATACTATGATTCTGTATTGGGACGGAGCAGTTTATTGAATATTTCGGATTATTAGTGATCATTTGTAATATCTTTTAGAGTTGTAAGTTGTAATATATTGATATTTATGAAAGTAAAGATGGTGAAAAGTTCGGATCGTTACAGTTGCTACTTTAATGGTAATCCTTAGAGATATAGTCACGCGGTGAACATTTGAAGGATGAGAAATTTCTTTAGCTTTTCATAGTTTAAGAAGTTGTGTAAGCTCGAAATTGTTTAATGTTTTGAATTTCTGGGAAGTAATATTAAGTATGCGATTTTCTAATGGAAGTATCTTTGCGGTATAATTAAGGTTGTGAATAAGACGAGTTTGTAGTATCTCGAGAATTGTGTTTAGGAGTAATCTGGATTCTGCGATTTTGAGCGATAAAGTAATTGCATATATTTTGAGGATTAACGCTTGATAAGTGGAGCTATTTGTGACTTAGAATTGGTTGCGATTTTAGTGGTTTTACCTTAGCGGGTTATATTATATTTTATTTTGGGACCAAGTTGAAACGTTATGATATCGGGCTATCAAAAGTTGATGGACATATTTCCTTAGAAAACTAAGTATGAGGTAATCCTAGTAGTTGAGGAATTCAAAGGTTATGACTGTATTATGTTTTATCTTATAAGGAAAGTGAGTGTGGTAGTGGAATCGCATTTGACCGGATAGTTGATAACAGTAGATTTTAATTATATCATTGAGTTATTGGGTGACAGTAATCGTTAGCCCTATTCCTTCACTTATTTATTCGGGTAGTAGTATGATTACGTGGGTTGATGTATAGATCGTCAATTCGTGCGGATGAACCGGAAGAGTAAAACCTATGGGTGTTTATGATTTAAGGGTTGATGGAGAGCGTAATGCTAATCAGGATCGAATCAGCTATGTCTTAGAATTGGTGAACAAGTGATAGCCTTGAGAATTTGAAATTCGGGATGAAAGAGGAAGTTAACTTTAGAATGTTTGATACGAGTATACTTGAGATGCGTACGTGTTCAAATGTGTCGGTTTATTTGAGTCGTGGGGACGATGTATGAAATATTTAATTGGTACTTGATAGAGGTTATGAGTGCTTTATGCGAATTGATATTTGTCGCCTCATTATGACCGCGTATTGTGAAGTTTGATGAGTGAATTCGTGGGCGAATTCTTTTTAAGGAGGGTAGATTGTAACGACCCGAAAACCCGCCTCTATTTTCTAGATAATAAAGATTTAATTATTTATTTATTTCTTATTTAATTGTTTAAATTATTATTTAATTAATAAGTCATGTGTGCATTTTATGTGTTATAATAATTTATGCCTAGCATTTTATTGGGTCATTTGTGCTAGTGTAGTATTAGTTGGTCTTAGTTGTTAGTAGAAAGTATTAGAGTTGGGTAGTTAGTGGGGAGGGGGCCTAAGTGTAAGTTTTTCATAATAATTCCCCCTACTCCCTCTCTTCTCCCTCACCTTCCCCTCACCCAATTCCCATTCCCAGAAATTCTCTCTCTCTCTCTCTCTCTCCCTCCATTGGTTTGGGTAAGTTCTCTCTCTCTTCTCTCTTCAATCTAACCATCTTCCTCTTGTTATTTCTCATTTCTTAAAACATGAAACTTGTTTAGATCGTCGTTAGGATCGTAGAGGGCTAAAAATATTCGAGTTCCGGCAACTTTGAGAAAATTCAGGTAAGTTACTTTTCCCCCATTTATGCTAAAAATGCTCATCTTTAACTCTATTGATGTTCTTGTTGATATCCATGGCTTCTTGGTTGAGATAGAAATTATTTGGAATTTATTTGGGTTTTTGGTTAAAAATGGTGATTGTTATGAATGTTTGGATTTAATCTTGGTTTTGGGTTGATAAATGGTGTTATCTAGGTCCCCTTTAAGTTAGATGTTGTTTGGGTACTTTGGAGATCAAGTAGGGAATGTTGTTTTGTGAGAAATTTGATTTTGGTTCGAAAATGGTGAAACCCAGCTCTGGTTTCCCGTCCTGAAAGCAGACCAGGCGCCCGCCCGGTCCGAGCCAGGCGCCCGCCTGCTTACCCTTTTCCTGACCCTTAGTTTCTGCCTAAATGAGCGCCCGCCCGCCCCTTGGCAAGCGCCCGCCCGCCCCCCTTTTTCTGGAAATCACTTTTGTGTTTGTTTAAAACTAGGTTGTATTTTTAGTTCGGGTTTTAGAGACGCGTGAATTGAGTTTTCTTATCTTTAAATGTTAGGATAGAAGTATATATAGGTACTCCTAAGATTTAGAACGAAATGAGTGAAATTCGGAGCTAAAACAGGGATTTTTCACATTGTCCGGCCGAACACTTTATAAAAACTGTCCGTTTTACGCTCAATCTTCCGGAGGCCATAACTTCTTCGTCCGGACTCCGTTTTAAACGTGTAAACTATCGTTGGAAAGCTCTTTTCGAGTACTACGCATTGGTTCTATTGTCCGAATGGTTCCAGACCAGAATGGTTGTCTTATTGTTAAGGTTTAAGATCAAGGTGTAGTCTCGGTCTAGGTTCCGTAGTACTATTCTAGTTGACTTAGTTGGGCACCGTGGAACTCTTTAGTAATTGAAATTGGTTCCTTTGTGAACAATGGTGTTATGTAATTTGATCAAGTATTGTTTGGGAATGTTTGGGCATCTTATGATGTGTTCGTGATTGTTCCAATCGAATTGATTTTGAGTAAGACTTGGTCTAGGTTTTAGGCGGTGTCCTATAGTACCTAGAGGGTTGTTATTGAACACCAAGGTGTAGGGTTTAGTCCTGTCGTGATCATGTTCTAATAAGTGTAACCTTTTGGATTCGTTTGGGGTATTTAGAATTAGTTCGTTATGAACGGAGGTAAAGCGTGAATTGGCAATTGGGTACCACGGTTTGATTAACCTTAAGGTGTATTCATTCTGAATTCCTACTTTGGAATTCCAGGTGTGATGAGATGGTTGAGTTCATAGTCCTAGTACATCTTTATGAGTAAACGTTTAGGATAATTTTGGGTTATAGTCGTTGTTCTATTTGTGAGCAACCGTTTGGGTTGTGCTCTTTATGAGTAACTTGTGAGTATCATCTTTAGGATGTGTTTGGTATGGGTCCTTGTCTTGGAATCATCTTGTTTTAATGATCAATGTTGTTGTGCTCTTTATGAGAAACTCTTGTTATCGTTATTGTTAAACTCTTCATGAGTACCCGTTGCATCTTTATGGTGATTATTTGGTATGGTTCCCTACTTTGGAATCAATGGTTGTTTATTGTGCTAGTATTTTATTACTTAGCCTTTACTTGAAAGTCCAGCTGGTATTTTGTGTGTGTTTGGGCGATGCGAAACATTATGATGGCACAACCAAGTCCATTGTGATGTTGACCATTGTTTTGCCCCATTATTACCCTCCTCCAGATTGGCCTTGGATGTGAGAAGAGCTAGCTCCTTTGTGTGCATTTTAGCTTTACTTGGAGCATGACTTTGTGGCATGTCTCCCGTCCTTTGTGACACTTCATTTGGTTATTGGTTCCGGTACCGGGTTTCTCTTCAGCTTTTATGCTACTATGAAGATGGTTTGTTTGATCGATGGGTTGATTGGTCGCTTCTGACCGGGGTTTTCTCTTCAGCTTTTATGCTACTATGAAGATGGCTTGATGGGTTGATTGATTGATTGGTCGGTTCTGACCGGGGTTCTCTTCAGTTGTTATACTGCTATTGTTGATTGGTTGATCGGTTGAAGCTGCGCAGCGATTGTTCTATCAGTTTGGTGAAACCTTGGCTAAGTATCCTTTGTTACGTGTTTATTTCAGTCTTATGTGCTGCATGATGAGTTAGTCGTTATTTCCAACTGGTATGGGACAGTTGGCGATAGGGAGCTTTCTCATTTGTTGTTACGTGATTTACTTGTTCAGTTATCGATGATTTGCATGATATTATGCCATGTAGATGCATTTAGTAACTTACTGAGATTTTATCTCACCCCGTTTCTTGTTTCAAATTGTTTTTCCTTAACCCCCCCCCCCAGGAAAGCAAGTGGTAGCGTTGTGAGGTCCGTTGTAGTGGGAATCTTCTGAGCAGGTTGATCGTATTTGGGATAGTTGCTCTTCGGAGCCTTTATGTATTTTTTTTGTGGGTTCGTAGTCGTTCAGAGTTTTGTATATACGGTTGTACTTTGGGTATTTGTGCTAATAGTTGTTCTTGCTTCCGCATTTGTTTCTAGTCTCCGAGTTATAATCTCGTCGAGGTGTTGTTTGATGGTATTGGTTTACAGTTGAATTCACGCGCCCGGTTTGGTATATTACATTTTGGAGATGTACATTTTGTAAAGTTTTTATTTATGGATTTTTGGAGATTTCCGGGGCGTGACAGTAGTTCTTGTGAATTCTCCATTCTTCGGGATGGAATTGTTGCTTCGTCGTGTAGCTTCGTCCTCCTTTGGTGGATGGAATGATGTTGATCTTGATGTGAACTTCTTTGATTGAGGGGGAATTTTTTTTTTTTTTTTTATTTTTGTGCTCTAACTTTTGCCTAGGTTGATTTTAAGAGTTCAACCTAGTGAGCATTTTTTTTTTTTTTTTTTTTTTTTGTGCTCTAACTTTTGCCTAGGTTAATTTGAAGAGTTCAACCTAGCGAGCATTTTTTTTTTTTTTTTTTTTTTTTATCCCCCTTTGAAAACTTTGCTTGATGTCTCCATGGTTGTTGCTCCACCTTTCTTTGTCGTTGATGTCTTGGATTTGACGTTGTCCCCTTCGTCACGATGTTTAGCCCCTAGGCGTTCAAGTGATGGCCTTCGTTCCAAAACTCGTTTAGACATCTTTTCATCATTTTGCCAAGAATTAGATTGAACAACTTGGAAGAGTGTATGAGGACAAGAACGACTTTTTTTATTCGATGATAAGACTCGACACTTAACATGGGACGAGAGAAAACATTGATGCACACTAAAGAGGACTTTTGACTCCTTTTTTTTTTTTTTTTTTAAATCCTATTTTCTAAGTAGAGAAAGACAAACGAAGATTGCTGTCGTAGTCCCCATTGTCGTTGTAGTCTTCCATGTCACTACATTCGTCCATGTCGTTGCTCGGATTGCTCGGGAACCCTTCATCGTTGAAGCTTGTCTCGTAGGAAGACTCGGCCATTTCTCGGAGCAAATTGTCGACTCTAATTCCCGCATCATACATGCTTGCAAAATCGGAGTGAAAAGCAGATGTCCATTTGTTCCTTCTTGGAAGGCCTATCAACCATCTCGGCTGGCTTGTCGTTCCAACGGCGATAGCAGCCCCCAAATGATTCATCACCCATTTGCACGGTGCTCTCCAATTCTTTCTTGGTGGGACGGAACATGGAGTTGCCTTGGTATTGTGACTTGAAGGCAAGCATAGCGGCATCCCAATTGAGGCGGGTGGAAATCGGAAGACCCATGTACCAATCTTTTGCGACCCCATCGAGAGTAAGCGGGAAGCATTGTGCCATTATTTGAGGAGACACTTTCTTCGGCAGCATGGCCCAAATGTAGGAGTCGACATGAGCGTCGGGGCAAGAGGTGCCTTTGAACTTGCCAATATCGGGCATCTTGAATTTTTCGGGAAGAGCCTCCATTATGTTCATGAGGAGGGAAGCTTGATGGAGATCGGTGCTCGGGCCCTTGTGCAAATTTAGCCCACTAAGCCTTTGGTCAATGTAGGACATGAGAGTGTTGACCAAACCGGTATCAATGCTTTGGACCTTTCCTTCATTCGTGAGCCCCTTTAATCGGTTCTTGAGTTGAGCAACTTCTTTCTTGTGGACCGTTTTCACATGCTTGTAACGAGCTCGCCATAGATCATCCTTGCGGCGGACATTCTCGGCTAGTGTATCAACTTCCTCTTTCAATGCTTCCACCATGCGGAATAACCCTTCGTTGGACACGGGAATGCCGTTGTCGTTGCCATTTGAAGCCATTGGACCTATGGAGAGAACACGGTTGATCTTAGGATGGCCCCACAAACACCTTTTGAGTAAAGTAACTTCACCCACAACAAAGGAAAAAAACTCAACCACATAAAGAAAAAGACTATTTTTTTTTATTTACAAAGTCGGAAGGACGGAGTCCTTTTTGGGGTTTCTAGAAAAATAGTGGAATCGTCACACTAGTATATAGACCTTCTCGCGGTCCCATATACTCATCGGATTCCACCACGTTTGTGATACCTACATGTGACGGGATTAAACTAAATTAATGTAGTAAAGCATACATGCGGGGACGGATTTTTATTTTCGTCCAAAATAACCACTTTTGGGGACGGATTTTTATTGCGTCCGTTTCAACAAGTTGGCATGTATGATTTGAAGACATTAGTTTAGGGAAATCTCGGTACATGAAAACCGACTTGAGTCACGGAGTGTTAGACCCTAAACTAGAATTGTGTGGTTTGTGCTCGGCTTGAATATGAGGCTTAAAGGTCACCCCCGGCATGTAGTCGGAAGAGTCAAGGTCGGGTGGAGCTTGAAACTTCCTAGGACGGGCCTCGACGGGTTTGGGGTTGGACTTGTGCGACTCGATTGTGAGCAGTTGATAGGAATATGTGCATGTAGTGTGAGGTCTAACACGTGACAAAACATTTTTTTTTTCAAAGGAAATAAAAAAAAAATAAGCACGTAATTTACAACTTTCGAATCACCCGTGTGACCGATAAAAATGAACAGGAAATAAAAGATGTTCTGTGCAGGCCCGGTGCCCACACACTGTCAAAACTGTCCATTCTGTTCACTGTTTCTGTTCTGGGAATGCGCCCAGAAGCGCGCGCATTGGGTGGCCTATGCGGAAGGCGCGCGCGGTAGACAAAGAGGGGCAGAGGCGCCCGATTCTGGGCAGTACCTGCGAATCAGTGGGTTCAAGGGATTGCCTTGACCCTAAATTATAGAACTTTTCCCCTGCAGACATTGTTAGCACAGAAACATGGAATTGAAGGACAAGAAAGGAGGCGTGCGATTCTGGTAATTAGGGTCGGACGCGCGCGCTTTAGGCCAAGAAGGCCAGAGGCGCGCGCTTCCCACCCTTTTTACCAGAATGCCCAGAAAACAGTAATAAGAACACCAAAAGTTAACAACGCAAGTTTAACCCTCTAAATTGTCCCCAGCGGAGTCGCCACTGTAGATACCCCGGGGAACCACAACTTGGCTAGAGCGGTGAATTATCCTAGGATGTCTAACTTGTTTTAGATTGTTTAGAGTCGCCACCTATGTTTTTAAAGGAACATAAGAAAAACCTAGAAATAGCCTAATTTATGTACAAAACCAGAGATTCGGGAGAGAATGGTTCGGGGGTTAGGTGACGGAGTGGGAAGTACTTAAACACCCACTCCGCCCCGCTTACGCGGGTCTTGCTACTATTGGTGTTCTAATATTTACATGTCCTTCAATTAATTAAATAGAAATGTGCTAACAATTGTGATGAGAAGAAAAGGGGAAATAAAATAGAATTGTTTTATTTATTTAATGATAAAGATTACATGTAACAAGTAATGTTAAAGAATTACATTAAGAGATGAAGAGAAATTAACATGGTGAATTAAAGTTAAGATTAAAATGTAGGGAGATAACCTTAACTAACTTCAATATGTGAAGTAGTCATTTTGGTCATATCCCATTAATGGAGATTGCATACATCAAGAAGAAGAAAACAAAGGAAGAAAATGGAGTTGTACCTTGAGAAAGAGGACTTGGAACCTTAACTTGAAAGTGTTGTTGTTGTAATGAAATTGTTGTAGAACAATTTGTTGTATAGAAACTCTTGTTGGAGAATTTGTGTAGAGAATTGTGTATAGTGTAGGTGTAGTGAAAATGTGAGATTAAGGTCCAAAGAGTGTAAAAAGAGTCCCTTTCTAAGGTAGAAGATGATGGTTGTTATAGGTAAAAAAAGAGAGGGAAAGGTTGGAGGGAAATTGGTCAATCTATGTGAGATGGAATTGACCAATAGAAAATAAGATAAATAAAATAATAAATAAAAGAAATAAAAGAAAATCAAATAAAATAAAAATGAATTATTTTGTTTTAAAGAGATGGCTAGAATAATGGGATTGGAGGTTATAAAACTAGGGGGGGATGAATGTGGATGAGAAAAGAAGTGTTTTGTGATCAAGAAAGAGATGTTGCAAATAAGAAAAGGGAGGGAAATAAGGTGCAATCCGTTACTGCCAAAATGGGAAGCGCGCGAGTCCCGGTTTTTGGGGCGAGACGCGCGCGCAGCCCGTTAACAGTTCCGGAAGCGCCCGTGGCAGAAAAGGAAAGAATGACAGAATGACCCTAAAAGTTAACTCTGTTATGCAGTTTAGTCCAAAACTAACGGAATCAGTTAGAAACTTAACCGAAGTAACAGAAATTAACGAAAATGAGTTAAATAAAAATACTTTGTATGCAATCGAAGTGAGAGGTCCAAGGCGGGGTGTCTACATTATGGGATAGGAATGTTGCTTGTCGATCCAAAGGACATTTACACTCCAATTGCAATCCGTCTTGAATTCGAAGCTACCAACAACATTGCCGAGTATGAGGCATCCATAGCGGGGCTAGAAGCAGCGATAGAAAGAAATGTCACAGAGCTAGAAGTATTCGGTGACTCCTTCCTCCTTATCAATCAGACATCAGGAAAATGGCGAATCCAAGATCCGACCCTCCAACAGTATGGTCAACACCTCGAGGAGTTAGTTGAACATGTAACACCCCGAATTTTCTTACTGTATCTTGAGCATTTAATGGCATTAAATAACAATAATTAATACCTCAGATTAGGGTTCACAACTGACCCTTTATTACATCATCAATTTAAAATAAATGCGGAAGCGTAACTTAAAAACTTGTCTTAGCAGGGAACACCCCAACCATCAATGTACTTCAACTTACACCAAGATAAAATAAACGTTCTTAAAAACAACCAAATAAGAATCTTCAAACTGCCGTTCTTCCTACGGCTACTTTCCTTGTCCTGACCTTCTACTTAAATCCTGAAACAAAATTTATAGAGAAGGGGTGAGCGAACGAATGCTCAGTAAGTTCATACGTGGCCTCTCCGGTTACTAAGGAGAGACGACCAGAACGAATACTATGAATAACTTTTACAAAGATAGGTTCAGTTACTTTTTGATTTAAGACTGCAGAACAATACATCACAATTCTATTAAGATTTTACTTCCAAAGGATTATGGCACTACAATCCAAAGGGATTCATTCAAGTTCCGTCAATTCCAGGGTAACGTACGTTATAACCTCAATTCCAAAGGTACAATTTGTACACCTAGCTTCTCAAGCCAATAGTGTGGGTCTTAACATATATGGTATCCACACATATATGCTTGGGGTCTAGAATCATCCTTGTAATCAGACAATTCCTGAGAGAAGGCATGTGATCACTCATGCAATCCCTAGTTTAAGGACGAGTCTTTTCTAACTGGACTGTCCGTCAATGTCTTTTCTAACTGGACATTGGCCACTCTAACAAGTAAGTGGTTAACTTACAAGTTAAAATGAGAACATACCAAGGTACAAGTATGTGATACAAGTTTCAAACTTCGATACTTAGTAGATCAATGGGGACATCACTAAGTCCTTTAACTTTAGGTTAATTACAATTTGGTCCCCCTACTTTGGGTTAATTGCAATTTAGTCCTTCAACTTTGGATTAATTGCCCTTTAGTCTTTCAACTTTAGTTTAATTGCAAATTAGTCCTTTAACTTTGGATTAATTGCAGATTGGTCCTTCAACTTTAGTTTAATTGCAATTTAGTCCTTTAACTTAATTGTAATTTGGTCCTTTGACTTTAGATTTGTTCATAAAGGTCCTCTAAGTTTCTCTTTTAGTCACTTAGACCCCCCCTCTTTACTTCAAAGGTTTCCTTTTTAATCTCTTTTAACTTTAACTTTTCAGTTTAGTCCTTTTCCGTTGGGAAACTAACTGAAATCTTTTAATCTTCCTTTTCTCGTTAACTTTCTGGCTTACAAGGGCTTCCAAGTATTTATTTCATTCCCTCAAGTTATTTTTCTAGCTTTTCAATAACTTTCTTAAGTATTTTGTTTTCTATTCGTTATGAACTTAACGAAAATATTAACTTTTCCGTCCCAATCTTAATACTTTTAATCAAGAATTTAACACCCCAATCATATGTCCTCTAGGCCGAATCCTAGAACCTCAAATTCATAGGTTTGGTCAATTTCTTTTGACATTATTTTTCTTGTAATTTAATATATCAAATTATTCACAAATCAATTAACCAAAATCATTAAAATCAACAAAAGAATTTTTCTAAACCTTCATGGCCATTCGGCCGAATGTCAGTATGGGCAAATCCATATTTTTTTTTTCTTTCTTTTGATAACCCAATTCAATCTCAATGATTTATTTGTTCAATCCCCAAACATTGCATAATATTAATTCATTCAAATCATGGTTATGGAATCAAACTTAAAGTAACTAACATCAAGATCATCATTCTACCATAGCATGTAGATCAAATCAATTACTCTTTTTAAGATTTGTCATTAACTCTCTACCATGCAAAAACCCTAATATTCATATTCTTAAATCATGCATAGATTAAGTTTTAATAACCCAAAATCAATGAAATAAATTTTAGGATGTGAGTTTTTATATTACCTTGAGCTAGAACGGATTAATCTTCAACAACAATGGCGGAAATTTTTCTTCTCCCTCCTTCCTTGGTGCGGCTGCTGCTAGGGTAGACTAGGGTTTTCTCTTTTCCTTTTTGTGTTTGATTGTTTTTGATAAAAACCAAAATACCCTAACATTCACTAACTCAAGTATTTATACTTTGGATTGATTATTAATTGGGTTGGGTTTATTAATTAAAATTTTCGGGCCAACCCATTCTTTTTCGGTCCACTCATTAATTAACTTATTAATTCTAATTTTTATTTAACTAAATTAATGTTACCAATTAAAATAATTAAATAAAAAAATTTGCAGGTATTACATTCTTACCCCCTTAAAAGAAGTTTGTCCTCAAACTTTGACCAGTCTTAATCCGAGAAGATGTCCGGGTACAATTCTCGCATTTCACTTTCTTGTTCCCATGTCGCTTCTCTTTCTGAGTGATTGCTCCATTGCACTTTTACTTAGGGAACCGTACGCTTTCTTACGACCTCGTCTTTTCTGTCGACGATCTTGATTGGTCGTTCATCGTACGTCAAATCTGCCCGAACTCTTAACTGCTTGTATTCTATCACATGACTCGGATCATGAATATACTTCCTTAGCATGGAGACATGGAACACATTATGTACTCCAGCTAATACCGGCGGTAACGCCAATCGATAAGCCACTTCCCCGATCTTATCAAGAATTTCGAATGGTCCCACATATCGTGGACTTAACTTTCCCTTAATCCCAAAACGCATAACTCCCTTCGTGGGTGATATCTTTAGGAATACTCGATCCCCAGGATGAAATTCCAGCTCTCGCCTTCTATTGTCTGCGTAAGATTTCTGCCCACTCTGTGCAGTCTGTAGCCACTTCCGGATCTGTTGCACTTTATCCGCCGTGACTTGTACCAGTTCTGGTCCACTTAACCTCCTCTCGCCGACTTCGTCCCAACATGCCGGTGATCTACACTTCCTCCCATACAATGCTTCATATGGTGCCATACCAATACTGGCATGAAAGCTATTGTTGTATGCGAATTCCACTAACGGTAAGTGTTCGTCCCATGCGTTCGGCCAATCTAACGAAGTAGCCCTCAGCATGTCTTCTAGTGTCTGGATAGTCCTTTCCGACTGCCCATCTGTCTGTGGATGAAACACCGTACTCATGGTCAATTCTGTTCCCAATGCTTCTTGTAGGCTGTTCCAAAATTTCGAAGTGAACCTAGCATCTCGATCAGACACGATAGTGACCGGGATCCCATGCAACCTTACTATCTCGTCGATATACAACTTGGCCAACTTTTCCAACAAATCAGTCTTCTTGATTGCCAGAAAATGTGCTGACTTCGTCAATCAATCTACGATAACCCATATAGCGTCATACTTCCCAGCCGTCTTTGGCAACCCACTTACGAAATCCATAGCAATATTCTCCCACTTCCATTCGGGAATTGGTAATGATTGCAGTAACCCTGCTGGCTTCTGATGTTCACTCTTAACTTGTTGACACGTCAGACATCTATGCACATACTCTGCCACATCATTCTTCATATTATTCCACCAATATGACTCCTTAAGATCCCTATACATTTTAGTACTCCCCGGATGTACAGAGAACTTTGAGCAATGAGCTTCTCTCAGTATCTCCCTCTTAATTTCATCATTATTTGGCACCCATACTCTCTTTTGGTATCTCAGAATTCCATCTTCGCCCATGTGAAGATCCTTTGCTTGCCCTTTTTCGATTAGAGTTTCTCTCTCCTCGTCTAACTCTTGTGCCTCTTTAATTCTGCCCAACAATGCAGGTTCTAACGTCAGTCGAGCCAAGTATCCGCTTACTTTCACTATCAAGTTCATCTCCTTGACATCTTTCCAAATGCTTACCCCCTTAGAGATCAACGTCGCAAACATTCCGTGATTCTTCCTACTTAAGGCATCTGCCACCTTGTTGGCCTTCCCAGGATGATACAATATTTCACAGTCGTAGTCCTTGAGAAGTTCTAGCCACCTCCGTTGTCTCATATTCAATTCCTTCTGCGTGAAGATATACTTAAGGCTCTTGTGATCTGTAAAAATCTGACATTTCACGCCATACAGATAATGTCTCCAAATTTTCAAGGCAAACACTACTGCTGCTAACTCCAGATCATGGGTCGGGTAATTCCTTTCATGCACTTTCAACTGCCTAGATGCATAAGCTATCACTTTCTCATTTTGCATCAGTACACAGCCTAGTCCTTTCAACGACGCATCACTGTAGATAACAAAACCTTCCGTCCCTGTCGGTAGTGTTAATACTGGTACAGATACTAGTCTATTCTTCAATTCTTGAAAACTTTTCTCACATTCTTCTGACCAAACAAACTTAGCTGCCTTCTGCGTCAGCTTCGTCAATGGTCCAGATAACTTCGAAAATCCCTCTACGAACCTTCTATAGTAACCAGCTAAACCCAAGAAACTTCTTATTTCGGTTACTGTAGTCGGTCTTTCCCAATCCATTATTGCCTCTACCTTTGTTGGATCCACAGAAATTCCCTCTTTCGACACTACGTGTCCCAAAAATGCTACTGTTTCCAACCAGAATTCACATTTCTTAAACTTCGCGTACAATTTATGTCTCCTCAAAATTTCTAGTACTATCCTCAAATGTTCAGCATGTTCCTCCTTTGTCTTCGAGTACACCAAAATATCATCAATGAATACTATCACACATTTGTCTAAGTACTCCTGAAATATTCTATTCATCAACTCCATGAATGCAGCTGGTGCGTTCGTTAACCCAAATGGCATCACGACAAACTTATAATGCCCATACCTTGTCCTAAACGCTGTCTTCGCCACATCTTCATCCTTGACCCTCAGCTAATGATATCCGGATCTAAGATCAATCTTTGAAAAATAACAGGCTCCCCTCAATTGATCAAACAAATCATCAATTCTCGGCAGCGGGTATTGGTTCCTAACCGTCACTTTATTCAATTCTCTATAGTCAATACATAGTCTCATAGATCCATCTTTCTTCTTCACAAATAGTACCGGTGCACCCTATGGTGATACACTCGGTCTAATCAACCCCTTGTCCAACAGTTCTTGCAACTGCTCCTTTAGTTCTTTCAACTCTGTTGGAGCCATCCTGTACGGTGCTCTCGAAATAGGTGTGGTTTTTGGTACTAAATCGATGGAGAAATCTACTTCCCTTACTGGTGGTACACCAGGTAATTCCTCAGGAAATACATCCTGAAATTCATTCACTACTTCAAGTGACTCTAAGGTTACTCCCTTCTCTACTGTTTCACCTATGTGTGCCAGGAATCCTACACATCCTTTTCTCAACATTTTACGGGCCTTCATCACCGAGATTAAGCCTATCCTCTTCCTCGGCCTTGAACCCACAAATCTGTATTCTTTACCTTCTTCTCCTAGGAACGTCACTATTTTCTCTTGACAGTCCACTTTAGCTTGATGCAAAGCCAACCAATCCATTCCCAGTATTATGTCGAATTCTGACATATCTAGTTCAATGAGGTCGATACTTACGCCCGTGCCTCCTATCCCTAAAGTGCAGTTTCTATAAGAGGTGGTAATGGGGATAGCGTCCTTAGTAGGTGTATCTATTACTAAAGGTATCTCTAAATTCTCTGGGTGCAGTTTTAACTTCCTTGCCACAGCATTACTAACTACTGAATGAGTAGCTCCAGTATCTACTAATACATAAACATCACGAGAATTTAACTGCATCGTACCTGCCACAAGATCTGCATTTACTCCAGCTGCCCTTGCGGTCATGGTGTACATCCTACCACGGCCTCCACCGTTTCCTCCTCCGTTGTCCTTATTTCCTGCGGCTGGTTCATCTTTCTTAGGTTCTAGGCACTTCCACTTCGGGTGTCCCACCTTCTTACAGTTGTAGCACTGCCGCTCCTTATACCAACAAACCTCTGTCTTGTGTGCTCCATCACAGATGGTACATTTATCATTACTGGTGAAACCTTGGCCCTTGCCCTTGTTCCACTCACGCCTGTTGTCATTGGAGTTCCGACCATTTCCACTATGGCCATTGTTGGAGTGCTTATTTCCATGACTGCCCTTATCACGACCGTCATCTACCGCTTTCCTCTTATTGTTGTTGTGGTCCTTACCGCCCTTGTTTCCTTCTGCCTTTTCAGCCACTGTCTTTCCTTTCTCTTCTCGTCGGTTACGATAGTTATCCGACTCTCTCTCCACTATCTTGGCCCTGTCCAGCACCGCTGAATACGTAGTCAGAGCTAACGGTGTGATTCTGTACCTGATTCGATCACTCAATCCTGCTTCGAATTTCCTTGCTTTCTGTTCTTCAGTATCGAAAAACCTTGGCGCAAACTCTAGCAGATCGGTGAACTTTTCACCATACTCAGCCACTGTCATACTCCCTTGCACCAAAGTTAGGAATTCTGTCACCTTGGCGTTCCTTGTGCTTGCAGGATAGAATTTCTCATTAAAGATAACCTTAAACCTGGTCCATGTAAATGCAGCGTCACCACGAGCCACAGCAGCTCGCTTTTCTGCCTCCCACCACGACTGAGCCTTCCCTTTTAGCATGAATGTCGCAAATACTACTTTCTGCTCCTCAGTGCAGTTCAGCGTTTCGAATATACGCTCAGTACTCTTAATCCAATCCTCGGGCTTCTCCTTAGCTGTGTCCGAGAATGAATCTGGATTCCTCCTTTGGAATAACTCTAGCGGGTCACGTAATGGAGCTTGTGGTGGTGGTTGAGCAAGTCCAGCAACAGTTTGACCTATCCCAGCTACTGTCTGTGATAGCGTCTGCAAAAGGTTTACCAGTGTCGGGTCCAACTGCCCGCCTGCATTACCGGTGTTGTTGTCATTGCCCTCACCATTTCTGTTGTTTCCACTTCTGGTATTCATCTGCAAATTTTACTTTTTACTTTAGAACAAGTTCGTGCTCTAGCAATATTCATCACTACACAATACGCGCAGTGTTCATGGTATACTTAACATTACTATTCTTTTTCTAATGGTTACTTGTTAGTTTTGATCGTGTTCGTAGGTCTTTTGTACTAGACCATTATTCAGATTTGGTTAGTTTACTTAACCTTTCTTCTCCGGTTCAGGAGTTTTCGTACTTCATAATTTTACAACCGTTTTACTAGGTTGATTATTATTTCTTTATTTCACTAGTTTTTATTACTTAACTAGCTTTAACTTATTCCAATGGTCGTCTTACTTCGTACCATGGTCACGGAGATTATTTCAAATCAATCCGACATTTTCTCTTGTCTTTTCTTGACAAGTTGACTTTTAGTCTAAACAATGATAGACAATTTATAATTCTGGTATTTAAATTGAATAACCAACTTTATTCAACTAGGGTGTGAGATTTAAACATCTCAAAATACACCCAAAATTCAACTTAACATAAGTAAAAAGTCTAATTGCATTACTCTACTAATAAAAAGAAAATCCATCCCAATAACTATTTTGTAACCAATTGCATCAATTTCCACATTGTGCGTGCTCTGCTTCGAGCTGGTCATATTTCTCTTGCAATTCTAACTTCTCAGCCCAAATCTGATAGCCTGAAGCCCTAAGCTCTTCCTCATAAGCTTCCTGCTCATCTATCTTCTTCTTCAGTTCATTATTTTGCTCTATCTCATCTACCAGTTGTACACTGATTCGATTCCATTCGCGATTAGCTCTAATCACATGGCTTTCTAGGCTTTTGACCTTCTTTAGCTGTACTGCTAACTTTCCTTCTACATACATTATGTCCTCATCACGTTCTTTGATGACGTTCTGTAGGCTGCCGACTCCTCGAGTCTCCTTCCTAAACTCTCTTTTAGTTGTGCGAAGTTCTTTGGTTAGCTGCTTAATGATCTTCTCTTTGGCTTCTATTTCTTCCCTTAGGGTAGCACTGTACCTTACCGATTTCATTGGTCTCCTCGGCATGATCCTACACACACCAATAGTAAACTTAATTAGTACATTGTCCCAAGATTCCATTATAACATATTAGTAGAATATAAATAGACATGCAATGAAGAGGTTTCTACTTCCCCAAGTATATTCATACTTTACGTACACCCTTAGTATTATTCCTAGAGATAGATTTTATCACTTGAACTTCCTCAAGTAAGATCTTATTCAAGTCAAGTACTAAGTTCTCCCATTAGTCTTAAGTTTCAGTTTTCTCCCATAAGACCTAAAGCCATAGCTTTGATACCAACTGTAACACCCCGAATTTTCTTACTGTATCTTGAGCATTTAATGGCATTAAATAACAATAATTAATACCTCAAATTAGGGTTCACAACTGACCCTTTATTACATCATCAATTTAAAATAAATGCGGATGCGTAACTTAAAAACTTGTCTTAGCAGGGAACACCCCAACCATCAATGTACTTCAACTTACACCAAGATAAAATAAACGTTCTTAAAAACAACCAAATAAGAATCTTCAAACTGCCGTTCTTCCTACGGCTACTTTCCTTGTCCTGCCCTTCTACTTAAATCCTGAAACAAAATTTATAGAGAAGGGGTGAGCGAACGAATGCTCAGTAAGTTCATACGTGGCCTCTCCGGTTACTAAGGAGAGACGACCAGAACGAATACTATGAATAACTTTTACAAAGATAGGTTCAGTTACTTTTTGATTTAAGACTGCAGAACAATACAGTCACAATTCTCTTAAGATTTTACTTCCAAAGGATTATGCCACTACAATCCAAAGGGATTCATTCAAGTTCCGTCAATTCCAGGGTAACGTACGTTATAACCTCAATGCCAAAGGTACAATTTGTACACCTAGCTTCTCAAGCCAATAGTGTGGGTCGTAACATATATGGTATCCACACATATATGCTCAGGGTCTAGAATCATCCTTGTAATCAGACAATTCCTAAGAGAAGGCATGTGATCACTCATGCAATCCCTAGTTTAAGGACGAGTCTTTTCTAACTGGACTGTCCGTCAATGTCTTTTCTAGCTGGACATTGGCCACTCTAACAAGTAAGTGGTTAACTTACAAGTTAAAATGAGAACACACCAAGGTACAAGTATGTGATACAAGTTTCAAACTTCGATACTTAGTAGATCAATGGGGACATCACTAAGTACGGATTCTTTCAAAGAACGTTCAATAACGCAGAGTTTATTCAAATGCTATCATGCCATACTGATAGCTAACTTAAAGAAAGAATACAGAATTCCAATAAACAGGAGTTCAAATACTGTAAGGAACGTAATCCCTTACCTGAATTGCTTTTCCTCGCAATCTCCTCTCTGTGCAAATCTACAAGGCACCGAGTAATTTACTTTACTACTCTCAACATTGTTAACTGCTTCTACTGAGTTAACTGAGAGATGTGTTTTAACTTCTTTACTTCGTTTAAGTTTCTGACTTTGTTTTGCGAGTCAGTCCTTTAACTTTAACATGATTGTAATTAAGTCCTTTAACTTTAGGTTAATTACAATTTGGTCCCCCTATTTTGGGTTAATTGCAATTTAGTCCTTCAACTTTGGATTAATTGCCCTTTAGTCCTTCAAATTTAGTTTAATTGCAAATTAGTCCTTTAACTTTGGATTAATTGCAGATTGGTCCTTCAACTTTAGTTTAATTGCAATTTAGTCCTTCAACTTTGACTTAATTGCAATTTGGTCCTTTGACTTTAGTTTTGTTCATAAAGGTCCTCCAAGTTTCTCTTTTAGTCACTTAGACCCCCCCCTCTTTACTTCAAAGGTTTCCTTTTTAATCTCTTTTAACTTTAACTTTTCAGTTTAGTCCTTTTCCGTTGGGAAACTAACTGAAATCTTTTAATCTTCCTTTTCTCGTTAACTTTCTGGCTTACAAGGGCTTCCAAGTATTTATTTCATTCCCTTAAGTTATTTTTCTAGCTTTTCAATAACTTTCTTAAGTATTTTGTTTTCTATTCGTTATGAACTTAACGAAAATATTAACTTTTCCGTCCCAATCTTAATACTTTTAATCAAGAATTTAACACCCCAATCATATGGCCTCTAGGCCGAATCCTAGAACCTCAAATTCATAGGTTTGGTCAATTTCTTTTGATATTATTTTTCTTGTAATTTAATATATCAAATTATTCACAAATCAATTAACCAAAATCATTAAAATCAACAAAAGAATTTTTCTAAACCTTCATGGCCATTCGGCCGAATGTCAGTATGGGCAAATCCATATTTTTTTCTTTCTTTCTTTTGATAACCCAATTCAATCTCAATGATTTATTTGTTCAATCCCCAAACATTGCATAATATTAATTCATTCAAATCATGGTTATGGAATCAATCATAAAGTAACTAACATCAAGATCATCATTCTACCATAGCATGTAGATCAAATCAATTACTCTTTTTAAGATTTGTCATTAAATCTCTACCATGCAAAAACCCTAATATTCATATTCTTAAATCATGCATAGATTAAGTTTTAATAACCCAAAATCAATGAAATAAATTTTAGGATGTGAGTTTTGATATTACCTTGAGTTAGAACGGATTAATCTTCAACAACAATGGCGGAAATTTTTCTTCTCCCTCCTTCCTTGGTACGGCTGCTGCTAGGGTAGACTAGGGTTTTCTCTTTTCCTTTTTGTGTTTGATTGTTTTTGATAAAAACCAAAATACCCCAACATTCACTAACTCAAGTATTTATACTTTGGATTGATTATTAATTGGGTTGGGTTTATTAATTAAAATTTTAGGGCCAACCCATTCTTTTTCGGCCCACTCATTAATTAACTTATTAATTCTAATTGTTATTTAACTAAATTAATGTTACCAATTAAAATAATTAAATAAAAAAAATTGCGGGTATTACAGAACAGTTCCAAGATATCACGTTCAATTATCTGCCAAGGGACAACAACCGCTTTGCCGATGCTTTAGCCACCATAGCCTCATTGGTTGAAATGCCCAAAGGAAAAATGGTGAAACCCTTCAAAATTTCAAGAAGGACCAGTCCGGCATACTGCATAAACATTAAGATCAATGAAGTCCAAGACAACCCTCCGTGGTACACAGATATCATGAACTTTCTCAACAATGGCACTTTCCCCAAGAACAGCAATGGGAAAACTCGAATAACACTATAAAAGCTAGCCGCCAGATACGTATTGATTGGGAACCGAGTCTACAAGAGACATCATCAAGGGATCAATCTTTTGTGTTCAAATGAGTCTGAAGCTCAAGAAATCATGCACGAAGTCCACGAAGGCGAGTGCGGACCCCACATGAATGGGATTATGTTAGCCAAGAAGATACTTCGTATTGGTTACTATTGGACTACAATGGAAAGAGACTGCATCGAGAAAGTTAAGAAATGTGCCAAGTACCAGTTCCATGCTAATCTGCAACATGCTCCACCTTCACGATTGTACAACATGACCACACCATGGACATTCTCTTGTTGGGGCATAGATATCATCGGCAAAGTCCATCCTATGGGGAGCAACGGACAGTCATTCATCCTTGTGGCCGTGGATTATTTCACAAAATGGGTCGAAGCGCAAGCTTACCGAGTTCTCAATGCCAAGAAAGTGGCCGAATTCATGAAGAACAACATCATGTGCCGATATGGTATTCCTCACGAGATCATCTCCGATAATGGCTCTCACTTCAAGAAAGAAATGGATGCACTTTTGGTTAACTACAAGATTACCAAGCACAAGTCATCCCCGTACCGTCCCCAAGCCAATGGAGCGGTCGAAGCAGCAAATAAGACAATCGAGGTCATCATACGGAAAATGGCTTCAACAGGGAAGGATTAGCCCGAGAAATTACCACTAGGATTGTGGGGCTACCGCACATCAATACGTTCAACAACGGGAGAAACTCCGTACTCATTAGTTTATGGTTATGAAGCCGTACTCCCAGTCGAACTCGAGGTTCCTTCTCTACGGGTCTTACTCGAGAACCAAGTCAACGAGGTTGATTGGATGCAAAGTCGGTACGAGGAACTAGCCCTACTCGACGAAAAGAGGTTAAGAGCATTTGAACGCACAAGTGCTTATCAACAAAGAATGGCAAAGGTGTTGGGTATGCCCACTTATATCTCAGTTTCAATATAATAGGATTGATTAGATTTGATTGTGTAGACACCCCACCTTGGACCGCTCACCCCGATTGCACACTTGATTTTGTGTTTCTCCCTCTTTTAAGTGTTTTATGTTAGTTTCTGTTACTTTGGTTAAGTTCCAGAAGGGCCCCGTTAAGTCCAGGGACTAAACTGAATAACAGTTCTAACTTTATAGTCCATTCTGTCAAAATTTGCCTTTCAGAGTCGCGCGCCTCCGCCCCTTGGGGCCAGACGCGCGCGCCTTCCGCCGCCTAGGTGGGATGCGCGCGCTTCTGGGGTGTGTCAGTTACAGATTCTTCCCAAGAATATCTCCCTTGCTCATTATACATGATTTTGCCCGGGAAAGATTTCTTGGAAACTCCGTTTGGCTCCAAAAAAAAACACACATTTTCAACTATAAAAACCCCTCCAATCCATCATTGGAAGGGACCTTCAACCTTGAATTCCAAGATCTTTCATTAATCTTTGGCATCACATTCTTTCACAAGTATTCTAACCGTCTCAAAAGGTTGTCTTTGAAGATTACTATAGGTACAATTCTCTTCTACTTTATGTCTTAATATTCTTCTTCTTCTTCTTATTCTTTTTTCAATCAATGTGCAATCACCCAAAACCACTTGGGACATGACACCAATGGCTCTTTCATTACATTGAATTGGCCTAGGAGTTATCTCCGTACATTCTAAACAATAAAACCCCTTTTAAAACCCCCTTTTTATCATTATTCAAATAGGAAGAACACATTTATCTTTAAAGTGGATTATGGACAAACAAGACCGACATTACTCGGGCGAAATGGGTGTTTAAGTACTTCCCATTTCATAACCTAACCCCCGAACCCTTCATCCCAAAGAATCTCTATTTTCGTAAATCAAACTTAGGCTCATAAACATTAGGTTTTATTACGTTCCTCAAAAACGTGGGTGGCGAGTCTAAAACACAATTAGACATCCTAGGATAATTCACCGCTCTAGCCAAGTTGTGTTTTCCCGGGGTATCTACAGTGGCGACTCTGCCGGGGACAGCTTGAGGTTTAAACTTGTGTTTCTGTTCATAATTCACTTTTCTGGGCATTCTGGAAATTGACATGGGAAGCGCGCGCCTCGGACCTTCATGGTCCAAAGCGCGCGCGTCCCACGTCACATTCCAGAATCGCCCGCCTTCCATGTGTTCTTCCTATTCTTCCTATTATTTCATGCTAACAAACACTGCAGGGGTTTCATTACACAATCAGGACCAGGGCAATCCCCTGAGTCTATAAGTTTCTGACAATTTGACAGGTCAGCCCAGAAGCGGGTGTCTCCCATGTACAATGCGCCAGGCGCGCTCTTCCCACAACACCAGCCCGAGGCACGCGCTTCTGGGCCAATTTCCAAGACAAGAACAGGTTTCAGGGACTGAATAGAACAGTGGGGTGTGGGCACAGTTGCCTGCATCATATCAGAATTGGACCTTTGGACTGTCTTAATTTCGTGTTTATTTACCGGTCACACGGGTGATTCGGGAGTTGTAATTTGCGTGCTTATGTGTTTTTTATCTTTTCTTTTCAACAAAAAAAATTGTCACGTGATAGACCTCACACTACATGCACATTATTCCTATGAATTGCTCACTATCGAGTCACACAAGTCCATAACCCCAAACCCGTCGAGGCCCGTCCTAGAAAGTTTCAAGCTCCACCCGACCTTGACTCTTTCGAAGCGGTCAACCTCAGCCCGGGGCGTAGTTCAAGACTACATGCCGGGGGTGACCTTTAAGCCTCTCTTTAGCCGAGCACAAACCACACAATTCTAGTTAGGGTCTAACACTCTGTGACCAAGTCGGTTTTCATGTACCGAGATTTCCCTAAACTAATGTTTTCAAATCATACATGCCAACTTGTTGATACAGACGCAATAAAAATCCATCCCCAAAAGTGGTTATTTTGGACGAAAAAAATTATCCGTCCCCGCATGTATGCTTTACTACATTAATTTAGTTTAATCCCGATACATGTAGGATTCACAAACGTGATGGAATCCGATGAGTATATGGGACCGCGAGATGGTCTATATACTAGTGTGACGATTCCATTATCTTCTTAGAAACCCCAAAAAGGACCCCGTCCCTCCGACTTATAAAAATAAAAATAAAAAGAGTCTTTTTCTTATGTGGTTCGAGTCGTGTGCGCAATGTGTGTTCTCAACCTCTTCATGGACCGAAAGTGTGAACCGAGACTGACAAGGGATACTTCTCCAATTATAGGTCCGATTGGTACTCTCCGCGTCTATAGGGACTCATCCAACAGGCTTGTCAGTGAACCGATCACTCCAACAGCATCTACATCATCAATGGCCGGCGACTCCAGCACCAACAACGCCATGACTCTCGAACAGCTCTCTGCCATGGTTTAAGCACTCCAACAACAAGTCTCTACCCTTAACCAAGAGGCTCAAACCAAGGAAAACTTGTGGCAAACTCATATTGACAGCCAACAAGCGGCCCACGAGGCCGAGGTCGAACAATTGAAAGCCAAGCTCCTCAAGCTCTCCAAGAATAAGGGGGTGAACGACAATGAGGAATCCGAATGGACCCAAGGTTTGTTTGAAAGCCCATATGTTAGTGCCCGTACCAAAAAAGTGGTGGAGCCAAGCACCAACAACAACTACCACAAAATGGTCGATTCCATCATGTCCTACATTGACCCGAAATTTGATTGCTTCAATATGGGAAAAGGCTCCAACACAAGCCTTTATCAGTCATCCATTCTCATGAGCATGATGGCCGCTCTCCCCGACAAGTTCAAATGCCCGACATTAGCAAGTTCAAGGGCAACTCATGCCCGATGGCTCACATCGAGACTTACATTTGGGCTATAGTTCCGAAGAAGGTCTCCCCAAAGGTGATGGCTCAATGCTTTCCTCTCACTCTCGAGGGGGTGGAAAAGGATTGGTATGCAACTCTCCCGCTCAGTGTCCATCTTGATTGGGATGCCGCTATACTTGCCTTCAAAAATCAATATCAAGGCAACACCACTCACCAGCCCACAAGGAAAGAGCTCGAGAACACCACTCAAAGTGACAACGAGTCCTTCATTGACTTCACAAGGAGATGGAATGACAAGCTCTCTGAAATTGTTGAGAGGCCAAACACGAAAGGGCAAATGGACATCTTCCTCAAGTGTCTCAAGATTGATCTCCGCACCCACCTAAGTGGGGCTTGCTACTCCGACTTCTCCCAAATGTATGAGGCAGGGGTACGTATGGATGACTTGCTCAAGGAGATAAAGAAAGCCACTCCTACTTCCGTTACAAGTCCACCTCTAGTTCAAACAAAGAGGCTTCTGTCAATGCCATTACTACTGATAAGGGGAATTACAAAAGGGTCCCTCCACCACAAGGCAAGCGGTTCCAAAATGACCGCGTCTACACTCCTCTCAATGGCATGACCATCACCGAGGCCTATGAAGCTCTAAAGGCCAAGGGACAAATCACTCCTTTCCAAGGGTACAAGCAACCACAACCGCTCCATCCCAACCATGCCCACCACAAGTGGTGTGACTACCATCAATGCACCGGCCACCTCACCGAGGAATGCTTCTCTATGCGCAACACCATCCAAGACCTTATAGACAAGAAGGAATTCATAATCCCTAATGAGGGTGGTGTCAATGTAATAGAGGTAGGAGAGTTTGAAGGAACCACTCATTCGATCCCATTTGTGAATGAGGGCTCCGATGGCATGAATAAACTTGACAATTCTTGTTATGTTGTGACTTACGATGAGGTTATGAGGGAAGTCTTAGAGAATAGGAAGAAGAAGCTCCAAGGGTCCGTGAATGTGCTCACCCGCAGTGGCCGGGTAATAGCGAGCGCCTCGGTTCCCACAAATACAGCAACCAACACCTCTTCTAAAAGATCAAAAGCACAAGATGCACCTGAAGACCCATTATTGACACAACTCAAGAAGACGCAAGCCAACATATCCATCTGGGACCTTATTACATCATCAAAGAAGCACTGAGACCTCGTCATCAAAAACTTGGATGACACATCAGTCTCTCCCGACACAACTCCCGAAGACCTCACAGCAATGATAGGTCACATTCACTTCGGCAATGTCATCACTTTTGCCGACATGGACCTCCCGCCATTTGGGTCCGATCACAATGAAGCCATCTACCTCAAAGTAAAGGCAAGGGGGAGACCCATTTCAAGAGTATTAGTAGACGGTGGTTCAGCACTCAACTTAAAGCCTAGCCGACTCATGGGCATACTGGGGCTCAAAAGCTCCGATTTACAACCTTCTACCCAAGTCATTAGAGGGTACGACAGCACTGCCCGTACAGTCATGGGAATGCTAGAAGTTGATATCGAATTTGGAAGCATGATCATATCCGTCCCATTTCAAGTACTTGATGTCCCGTCTTCGTTCAACTTACTTTTGGGCCAACCATGGATCCACAGTTCCAATGCTGTCCCTTCCACTCTCCATCAGTGTGTCAAGATCAAAAATGGGGACGAGATAGTCACTGTCATGGCCGAGAATGTCACCATCCACAGAAATGGGGGACAACACGTCCACCAAGTTCAACACGGGATAGAAGATTCCACTCTCTCCGGCATCAACGCCATCGATAAAGAAGGGGGAAGTGGGCAATGGACCCTCGGTAATCCTAAAATCCTCCGCATGATGAGGAACATGAATCACTTTCCCGGTCTAGGCCTAGGAAAGCATCAACAAGGAACATTGCACCCCGTAAAGGTTCCTTTTGTCAGAAACAAGTTTGGTTTGGGATATGAGCCTACCGAAGATGACTTAAAATACGAGCAAGCGGTCAAGATTCAAAAGTCCCGAGCTCGCAAAGAAGGTCGACAATATGAAATCCCTAACTTAAGGCCTTACCGTAACACATTGAACGGTTATTTTGTTCGCCAAGGGGAAGATGTTCCGTACATGATCTTTCCCGAGCCATGGGTTAACGACAAGGGCGTCAGAAAGCCCAGCCTCAAGATCTTCACTGATTGTGAAATTCCAACACAAGAAAGGGAGCCTATTCCAATGTCACCCCGAGAGTGGTGGGGCAAGAAAGTGACTATAGAGTCCGAGGTAGACATTACCGTGGGGGAAGGACTATCCGATCTAGCCTCTATGTTTAAAGAATTTGCCATCATGAACGATTATCAAGTCAACGCCATCTCCGACAACACAGAAATGGAGAGTCCATCTATCAGCAAGATCCAGCCAAGCTACGAGCCAATCAACAACTGGTACTCTAAGAAGGGGCCCATGGTATCCTAGGAATTTTTAGTCCGAGAAATGGGTTGCATACCCCACACAGCAACAAAGGAAGAGCGGCTCACACTTGCTTTCGAGTCCGAGAGTGTTTCTAATACCCTCACCCAAGAGGATATGGAGGCCATAGCCGAGCGTGTGTTTCCTTTCTTTACTAATGAAAAATTCGATATTTCTGAGTACCCCGAGATTGCAAACATCATAAATGATGAATTAACTAATAACGAACTTAATGAACAAGTTAATAATGATTCAAATTATGATGAATTAGACCACGAAAACATAACATACCTAAATGAACTAGCTCAACAGGTTCGTTGTCGTGGTGAAAATGGTCCAGGAGCTGATGAGGAATTGCATGTTGTTAATCTGCGTACCAACGAAGAGCCAAAAGAAACGAAGATAGGCAGCTTCTTCAAGGAGGAAGACAGAGACAGGTTGACTGTACTGCTCAAAGAATTTATGGATGTATTCGCATGGTCGTACAAAGAAATGCCGGGTTTGGACAGAAAGGTCGTAGAGCACAGAATTCCGATCAGAGAGGACGCCAAGCCAGTAAAGCAGAAGCTCAGAAAGATCAAACCAGAATGGTCCCTACAAGTCAAAGAAGAGATTGAAAAGATCCTCAGTGTGGGTTTCATCAAAGTTATCGAGTATCCGACTTGGCTAGCCAACATTGTGACAGTCAGAAAGGCAAACGGCAAGGTTCGAGTTTGTGTGGACATCCGGGATTTGAACAAAGCTTCCCCGAAAGATGATTTTCCACTACCAAACATCGACATGCTCATCGATTCGATTGCCAACTATGAAGTCCGCTCATTTGTGGACGCTTTTGCCGGTTACAATCAGATTCTCATGTCCAAAGAGGACCAACACAAGACAGCTTTCACAACACCGTGGGGCACTTTCTGCTACACAGTCATGCCGTTCGGGTTAAGGAACGCTGGGGCTACCTACCAAAGGGCTGTTACGGATCTATTCCATGACATGATTCATAAAGAGATCGAGGTCTATGTAGACGACATGATCATCCATTCAAAGGGAACCAACGGTCAACATTTGATCGATCTTCACAAGTTCTTTGAACGACTCCGACAACACAACATGAGACTCAATCCCGCAAAGTGCACTTTTGGGCTCATCAGAGGAAAGGTTCTCGGTTACATGGTCACTGAGAGAGGAATTGAATCCGATACCTCCAAGATCAAGGCAATCATTGACATGCTGTAAGGATCCCGTCCCCGTTAATTTTAAACCAAACAAATGAAAATGTTTAGAGAAGGTGATTTCGGAGGTCACGTTACACTTTGGGAAGAACATATTTACGGTTCACCCAAAGTGCCTTGGAAAAACTGAGTCTCCCTTGTTAGTTTGAAAATGTGCATGTGTGTGTGTGTGTATTTAACGGAAAAGTTTTTGTTATTGGTTTTGTTTGGAAAAACTTAACTGAAAGGGTCTGTTTATTAAGAAAATAGGGATCAGAGGGAAAAACAGACATTTTTCCCCCTGTTCTTAACATAGCCGTATGGATGGACAGGTAGTTTCCTGGGATCTTACAGTTCAGTCAAGAACAGTCCAGTTTCAGAGCAGAAACAGAACATTCTGTTGAAACTGGACAGGACTGTTTTGATTCTAGTTTGTTTGAAATGCTTTATAATTTTAAATACAACATTACTATGCTAAATGATCATCACTTAGTCCCCAAAACAAGTATTTGGGTGTGATCATAAGCAATCTTTGGAGAAAATTGAGAAAAGTTGATGAACATGCCCTTTGGGCCAAAATTGACCATTTGGTGATTAAAGATTGAAACTTTATCACCAAGATGGAATTTTTAGGACTTATTAACCTTTAAGGAATCAAATTAACACATAAAGATTGAATCTTTGTAACCCCAAAGGGGACTTTAGAGCTAGATCAATGTTGGATGATAAAGATGGAAGCTTTATCATCCAAAAATGATCATCATTGCCAACAAAAGCATCATTTTAACTAGACAAGAATGTAAATGACAATCAACAATCCATGATCATCTAGGTTTGAACCTCTTCGACACAAGGCGTGGAGGGCACCTTGGATCATCTCATGGCCTGGACAAGAGAAATATAGAGTAATATATGTATATTTGCTTGAATGGATAAGTCTTGCATAAATGTAAAGTTGCTTGAATGGACAAGTCTTGCAAGTAATATAAAGTTGCTTGAATGGACAAGTCTTACAAGTAATGTAAATATCAACATAAAATTAAACAAAGATTAAAGAGAAAATAGAGTTATAGATGGAGAGAAGGGAGAGAAGGGAGGGGGACAAGGTGGCTTTACCTATTTTGGTTTAGCCAATATTCCTTTCTCTCTTTCACTCTTTGTTTCACTCTTCTCTCACACTACTGGAGTGATTTTGACAGAGTAATCTTTCTTATGTTGTTTCTCCCCCTGGAATGATCAGCAAGGGGTTCAATTTATAGGGGCTGATAGTGCCCAAAGTAGCCGTACGGCTCATGTTGGCGACCTTCTGGATTTTTCAATCTTTTAATTCCAGAACAGTCCCTGTGTCCATATTTTGTCTTAGTGAGGTCTTGGCCTATCATTTTATCCCTGAATGGTGCCTAGAATTCCTCTAAGCTGGTCAAATTCAGATTGGGGTACTTACAGAGTCCCTCGGCAACGTCGCATTTGAAGAAAGCGGGGTTGTCGATAAACGCATCCCAATCTGATGGGAGGACGGCAAAGGCCGATTTTATTCCAATGGATGGACCTAGATGTATAGGATTCCTACGTATCCCGTTCGCGGGGAATCAAGCCTAGCGTAGTTCGGAAGAGGGGTGAGAGATTTTAAGGCTACTCAAACCTAAGGGCGACCGTAAAAGGTCGGGTGGAGAACTTAGCGTCTCAAGCCTAAGGGCGACCGTAAAAGGTCGGGTGGAGAACTTAGCGTCTCAATCCTAAGGGTTTGGTCAACACTAACTACGAGATGGTTGAATAACAAGGATGGTCTTACATCATTTTGGACTGCTGGTTCTTTTCACACAAGTTTGGACTTACGAAGGACTGCCGGTTTTTTTCACACAAGTCTGGACTTACGAAGGACTGCCGGGACTTTTCACACAAATTTTAACTTCTTAACTGGACTTACGATGGAATACCGGGGCATGGTCAACTTGACTCTATGGGAGAGGGTTGACTAAATGGCTGGACTTACGAAGGACTGCCGGGGCAACAACAGATTTGACTCTCAATGGTCAATCCTAAAGGTTTGGTCAACTCTAACTACGAGATGGTTGACTAACAAGGATGGTCTTACGTCATTTTGGACTGTCGGGGACAACAACGGATTTGACTTTCACTTGGTCAATCCTAAAGGTTTGGTCAACTCTAACTACGAGATGGTTGACTAACAAGGATGGTCTTACATCATTTTGGACTGCCGGGGACAACAACGGATTTGACTTTCACTTGGTCAATCCTAAAGGTTTGGTCAACACTAACTACGAGATGGTTGACTAACAAGGATGGTCTTACGTCATTTTAGACTACCGGGGACAACAACGGATTTGACTTTCACTTGGTTAATCCTAAAGGTTTGGTCAACACTAACTACGAGATGGTTGACTAACAAGGATGGTCTTACGTCATCTTGGACTGCCGTGCCAAACTTTATCCTAAAATGATCATTCTGGGTCAAGGCTTGACTTGGGTCAACTCCATCTTTAGGGAGTTTGACCGGGAAAATTTTAACTTGACCTCTTTGGTAAAAGTTTGAACTTTGGTCAACTCAACTCTACGGGAAGGTTGACACACTTTCTTGACACCAGGGGAAGCCTATGGGTGACCTTTTAGACACATTATGGATGAAAAAGTGCAATCATTTTGAGGGACGATCAAAAGCATTTTGCTTGAAACATTGTTTTTTGATAAATGAGGCCAAAAGGGCAAGCTTAAAAATGCTTATTCCTAAAGGCAAATCTTTTAACGAAGCATGTTAGTCAAATTTGTTATTTTAACTTAACCATGAGGTTTGTCGTGCATAAAGTCCCTTGGAGCTTTGTCCATTTCTTAGCAGTGATCAGGTGTAGAGAACCCTTTTGTCATTGATATTGGGGTAGCCCCATGTCCTTCTCGCTGTTGATGTTGGAGGTAGCCCCATGTTCTTATTGGTGTCGGTGGTGGTATAGCCCCACGTCCTCATTGTCATCGATGTCGGGGCAGCCCCATGTCTTTGTGGAAGTATCCCCTATGTCTTTGTGGCGGTAGCCCCATGTCTTTGTTGTCACGACCCGAAAACCCGTCTCTATTTTATTATTAAATAATTATTTATTTATTTGATTATCTATTTATGTGCGTATTTTATATCTCATAATATTATTATGTGTCTAGCATTATTTGGTTGATTTTGTGTTAAGTGTGTTAGTAGGGGTGAGGGGGCCTAAGTGTATGTTTTTTTAAATCATACTCCTACTCCCTCCCTACTTCCCCTCTCCCTCACCTTCTCCCTCACTCTCTTCCCAGCACACCTTTTTCTCTCTCTCTCTCCTCCATTTGTGGAAAGGTAAGAACTCCCCTCCCTATTTCCTTCAATTTGATCATCTTCCTCTCATCTTTTCTTTGTGCTCATTTTATGAAATGTGTTTAGATCGTCGATAGGATTGTGTAGAGCCAAAAAAAATCGAATTCCGTCGTCTTTCATAAATTCAAGTAAGTTGTTTTTTCCCCATTTTTATGCTAAAATGTTCATCTTTAGTTTATGTAATGCTTTAGTTCATATATATGTCATTTTGATTGAGTTTGGGATTTATTTGTATTTTGTTCATCTTTTGTGATTTTGAGAATGTTGGGATCAAATCTTGGTTTTGGTTGTTAATGATGTTATATGAGTTATTTTAGACTCATAAGTTGTTCTAGTACCTTATTATACTTGTTAGATGTGTTGGATTTTGGATTGGTTTTGGTTGGGGTTGAGTTTTGGATGAAACCCAGGTAACTTGCCGAATTCCGGCAGTCAGGGCTCGTGGGCGACCGCCCATGATTGGTTTGGGCGACCGCCCATGATTGGTTTGGGCGACCGCCCATGAGATCAGTTCGTTCTGAATGTTGGAGTCAGGGTGTTTGGGCGACCGCCCATTAATGGGTTGGGCGACCGCCCATGGAGTCAGTCTGATGGGTTGTGGGTTAGTGATTTTGGGCGACCGCTCGGGCTGGTTATGGGCGACCGCCCATAGCAGCTGATCTGAGTATCTTTGTTTTTAAATGTTTTCGAAATCAAGCTTAGTCTAGGTTCGGGTACGACTCTAATTAATTTAATTAGACATTGTGGGATACTCTAGTGTTGAAAATGGTTCCTTCGTGAACAAATGTGTTATGAGATTTGATTAATTATTATTTGGAAATGGTTGAGCACTTTATTATGTGTGATTGGTTTTATTTCATCTTCTTGGTGATTTATTTGGAAAGGTTTCCTACTTTGGAACCATGAGTTGTTTATTTAAGCTAGTATTTATTACTTAGCATTTATTTGAAAGTCCAGCTGGTTACTTGTGTTCGAGTCAGGCAATGGATAATACTATAATGGCACAAGCCAAGTCCAGTATAGCGTCGTCCATTGGTCCTTGTTTCCTCATCCAGATTGGCCTTGGTTGGGATGAGCTAGCTTCCTTTGGAAGTAGTCTAGCTAACTTTTTGGGTTTTGACTTTGTGTCATTTCCCCCGTCCTTTGTGACATGTTACTATTGGTTATGGTTCCGGTACCGGGGGTTTTCTCTTCAGCTTTTATGCTGCTATGAAGATGTTAATTGGTTGATTATTAAAGCTGCGTAGTGATCCTTTATTTGGTTCTATCAGTTGGGAAACCTTGGCTAATATCCTTTGTTATTTGTTTATTTCCGCTGCTATCTGTTAACTGCTATTGCTATGTGCTATATGTGGTTTATTATTGTTATCTCACCCCCTTTCTTTTATCTTTGTTTTTCCTTAACCCCCCTCCCTAGGAGGAAAGGAATAGTACTCGCTGATCACGAGAAGGACGTCGAGTGTGGCAGTAGCTTTTGGGAAGGTTGTTTTGGTTTGCATTATTTAAATGTATAACCTTTGGGATAGTGTCACCAATCATTGACGTCATTAAGAATTGTGTATTTTGTATTTTGGAGTATAAGCTTGTGGAGTTTATGCTAGTTATATTTTGTTGTTGTCAAACTTGAATTTACAAAACTTGTACTATCATCTTTTGGTATAAAATGGAATTTTTATCTTCAGTATTTTGGTATTTGTATGTTAAGTCGACGTCCAGCTCGCGAGTCCTGGGCCCGCGGGGTCGGGGTCGCGACAGTTGGTATCAGAGCTATGGTTTAGCTCTAAGTTTAAGTATAGGTGGATTAGTATGACCTAGGAGGGTAGTTGTGTTCGGAGTGAGTAACGGTTGTTGTTTTATGCAGGCACTTATTCGAAATGGCTAGAAGAAGAGGTGGTGAAGGTAACGCCGGAACTTCAAATCAGAATGAAACAAGAGATGAAGCCCGTGCAATGTTTCAGGGGATGTTTTGAGGCGGCCATGAAGGCTATTCATGACCAAGGTCCGAGAGTAGAACAAGCACCACCACCCCTTTATGGTTTGGAGCAATTCTTGAAACTGAAACCGGCGGAGTATAATGGGGAACCCGATGTGAAGAAGGCCGAACTATGGATAGAATCTATGGAGAAAATTTACGATGTCTTTGGTTGCACTGGTGAGGATAAGGTTCGATTTGCGGCCTATAAGCTTGTGGGTGCCGCCGAGCATTGGTGGAAAGGGATTAAAGCAAGTTGGGACGAGACTAATACACCGTATGCATGGGAATTGTTTATGCGGAAATTCAAAGAGAATTTTATTCCGGTAGTTGATCAGAACCGGAAGGAGATCAAGATTCTCAATTTGGACCAAGGCTTGTTGTCCGTGGCTCAGTACTCGGCTAAGTTCACAGAATTAGCCAGGTACTGTGACTATCTTGTGAGGACGGTGGAGCAGAAAGCAATGAGGTTCATCCGAGGTTTGAAGACATCTATCCGGACTCAGCTTATAGCTCAGAGGATTCTGACATTCCAGGATGCCGTGGATCGTAAATACCTAATCGAGCAAGACATTAGGGAACATAAGAGGAAGACCGAGGTCGCAAACACGGGTAAGCAAGGAAGTCATACCAAATCACAACCACATCAGCGTTCAGATAACCGAAGTAATTCGGGAGGACCATCTCAGTTTAAAGGACAACCCGTACCAAGGAATCCAGGTACTACTCCGAGGAACCAAAATAGGAGAATATGCACCTATTGTCAGAGGGAAGGCCATTCAGAGGACCGGTGTTGGAAGAAACAGGGCAAGTGTATCAATTGTGGTCAGTTGGGGCATTTTGCAAAAGATTGCCCGAGGTTCATAGGCCAACCATCAGGGTCAGGAGCCGGTTCTTCTCAGGGTCAGAAAAGAGATGCTGCGGGAAAACCCAAGGTCCAAGGAAGAGTATTCGCCATGAATCAACAACAAGCTGCCGATGATCCTTCCGTTATTGGAGGTATTGTTTTTGTGTCTAATGTGAGCGCTCGTGCGTTAGTAGATCTAGGATCATCGCATTCTTACATATCTGTGCAATTTGCTTCTTTGCTAAATGCTGCATTTGAGTCTTTACCTTATGTGCTAGAGGTGTCGACCCCTATAGGAGAATGTTTGGTGACCGATAGAGTATTTCGTGCTTGTGATGTGCTTATATGTGGTCGTGTCTTGTGTGCGGACTTGGTAGTCCTTCCGATTCAAGACTTTGATGTTATTTTGGGTATGGATTGGTTGAGCAAGTTTCATGCTTCTGTTGATTGTCGTAAGAAAGTTGTTACTTTTTCTATTCCCAATGTGCCTAAATTTGTTTTTGAGACTAGTCCTTTGAATAGAAAAATCCATTTAATTTCTTATGTGAAAGCGAGAAAATTATTGCATCGTGGTTGTGAGGGTTACTTGGCTAGTGTGCTTGATACCAAGAAAGAATCACACGGTTTGGAAAGTGTTCGGGTAGTGTTTCCCCGTGGGGAGCACCGGTTTTGTTTGTGAGAAAGAAAGACGGTTCGTTGAGGTTGTGTATCGATTACCGAAAGTTGAATCAGGTAACGGTGAAGAACAAATATCCTCTACCGCATATTGATAATTTATTCGATCAACTTCAAGGGTCTCGGTATTTTTCTAAACTTGATTTAAGAGTGGGTACCATCAACTGAAGATTCTATCGGATGATATTCTGAAGACTGCTTTTCGCACTCGTTATGGTCATTATGAATTTTTGGTTATGCCGTTTGGGTTGACTAATGCACCGGCCGTGTTTATGGATTTGATGAACCGAATCTTCCATCCTTATCTTGACTCGTTTGTAGTGGTTTTCATCGATGATATCCTTGTCTATTCTAAATCTCGAGAGGAACACGAGCAACATCTGAGGACAGTTTTATCAGTTCTTCCAAAGGAACAGTTGTTCGCGAAGTTTAGTAAGTGTGAATTTTGGCTCGAGAAAGTTTCGTTTTTGGGGCATGTTATTTCTAAAGATGGGATTTCTGTGGATCCTTCGAAGATAGAAGCTATTGTTGATTGGAAGAAACCCGAGACAGTGACTGAGATCAGAAGTTTTCTGGGGTTAGCCGGATATTACAGGAGGTTTATAGAAGGGTTTTCACGGATTGCTACACCGATGACTCAGTTGACCCGAAAGAATGTTCCGTTTGTGTGGACTGAGAAATGTAATAACAGTTTTGAGGAGTTGAAGAAGAGGTTAACTACTGCACCGATTCTCGCATTACCGAATGGGAACGACGACTTAGTGATTTATAGTGATGCATCGAAGGAAGGCTTGGGTTGTGTTTTGATGCAGAATGGGAAGTGATCGCGTATGCTTCGAGGAAGTTGAGTCCGAGTGAACAGAATTATCCTACTCACGATATGGAATTGGCAGCTATCGTATTTGCTCTTCAGAAGTGGAAGCACTACCTCTACGGAGCAAACTTTGAGATTTTCACGGATCACAAGAGTTTGAAGTATCTTTTTCTCTCAGAAGGAACTTAATAACCGACAGCGTCGATGGATGGAACTTTTGAAGGACTATGATTGTAAGATATCCTATCATCCCGGGAAAGCAAATGTTGTAGCCGATGCGATTAGTAGAAAATCTTATGTGGCTTAGATGATGGTTCGAGAGTGGAAAATGCTTGAGGATGTTCGAGATTGGTGTCCTCGTGAATCGAGACATGTGGCTATTTTTGCGAATATTAGGGTATCTCCGACCCTAATTCAAAGAATAAAGGAAGCTCAGAAGAAGATCCCGAGTTAGTGAAAATAATGGGTAAAGTGAAAGAGAAGAACTTCGATGATTTTTCTATCAGTCCGATTGGAGTATTGACTTTTCGTGGACGGTTGTGTGTACCCGACGTTGATGGAATAAAGAGGCAAGATTTAGATGAGGGTCATAAATCGAGATATACTATTCATCCCTGTAGTACGAAGATGTACCAAGATCTGAAACAACAATTTTGGCGGAACAACATGAAGAGAGAAATAGCTGAGTATGTATCGAAGTGTTTAACTTGTCAGCAGGTCAAAGCCGAGCATCAGAGACCCGCAGGACTACTTCATCCATTAGAGATTCCGGAGTGGAAAGGGATATGTGACTATGGATTTTGTTACAGGACTGCCTCGTACCCGTAGGAAGTTTGACAGTGTTTGGGTGATCGTGGATAGACTGACCAAGACTGCTCATTTCTTACGATTGATATCAGATACTCGATGGAGAAACTTGCGACCCTTTATATTAATGAGATTGTGAGATTGCATGGGATTCCGGTTAGCATTGTGTCGGACCGTGATCCGAGGTTCACTTCTAGATTCTGGAAAGCGTTACAGGAAGCTTTGGGTACCGATTTGAGATTCAGTACAGCTTTTCACCCTCGGACCGACGGTCAATCCGAGAGGACTATTTAGATTTTAGAGGATATGTTGCGAGCTTGTTCGATAGACTTTTCCGATTCGTGGGATGTTCATTTACCTCTAGTGGAGTTTTCTTATAATAACAGTTATCAGGCTAGTATCGAGATGGCTCCTTACGAGGCTTTATATGGGAGAAAGTGTAGATCGCCTATCTGTTGGGATGAAATCGGGGAAGCAAAGGTATGGGGTATCGATTTGGTTCAGAATTCAGTTGAGAAAGTCAAAGTTGTTCGGGATCGATTGAAGACAGCCCAGAGTCGACATAAGAGCTATGCGGACCACCGAAGACGTGATCTTAATTTTCAGACCGGAGATTTGGTGTTCTTGAAGGTGTCTCCGAAGGTTGGTATTCGAAGGTTTGGGAAGAAAGGTAAATTGGCTCCGAGTGTTTATAGGGCCGTTTGAGATTTTGGAAAAAGTGGGACTTCTTTGCGTATCGACTCGCATTGCCAGCTTCTCCTGACCGGTTTGCATAGCGTCTTCCATGTTCTATGCTTCGGAATATTTGCATGATCCATCTCACGTGTTACCGAGGGTACCCGAGGATATAGAGCCTGACATGTCATATGAGGAACGACCGGTTCGGATTCTAGATACTAAAGTCCAAGAG
>JAOWBW010001675.1:0-140174 GCA_026119855.1 Campanula takesimana | reverse complement strand
GGGTGTCTACAAATAGCGTTGATGAAATGCATGGCTGCTAGTGAAGATGAAAATATAGGTGTATCTGAACCAGGGGTTGCACACCGGACTGATCAGATAACAGACTGAGATGGGAATGGTGTGACTGTGCCTGTGTCTGACCAGTTGCCTGTACAAGTGCCTGCACAAGTTCCTGAACAAGTGCTTGCAGATGTTAATCAGCCTGCAAAAATTGAGAATCTGGGTCGCGGACAGCATGCTAGGGTGCCTTCTTACAAAGTATTCATCATCAGATTATGTGTTAACTGCTAAAGTAAGCCCTTCGTCACGTTCATCCTCCCAACACAAATCTTCAGGTACTCATTATCCTTTATCACACTTTATCAATTGCACTAAATTTTCTGCTGCACATCTTTTTTTTTTTGGCTAACATTGACTCAGGAGTTGAGCCTAAACATTATGGTGAGGCGGTCACCTCTCCTAAATGGAGTGAGGTTATGAATAAAGAACTTGAAGCTCTAGCTCAGAATGGTACATGGGAGTTGGTGGATCCTCCCATTGACAAGAAGGTAATTGGCAACAAATGGGTGTACAAGATTAAATACAATGCGGATGGGTCCGTGGAGCGTTACAAAGCTCGGTTAGTGATTCAGGGAAAACCATCAAGTTGAAGGCGTAGACATAAAGAAACTTTTGCACCCGACAGACATCAAGATGGCGACAACTCTAGTTTTTCTATCTATTGCTGCAGTTCGTGGATGGGAACTTCATCAAATGGATGTGCACAACGCCTTTCTTCATGGAGACCTAAGTGAAGATGTTTATTTGAAAGTACCTTTGGGCCATCATGCTTCTTCTTATGGTAAGGTGTGCAAACTCAAGAAATCCTTGTATGGACTGCGTCAAGCCCCTCGATGTTGGTTTACAAAATTGTCCACATCATTGAAGAAATATGGCTTCATTCAGTCATGTTCGGACTACTCTCACTTTTCCTACAAGACTTCCGCTGCTGAAATACATGTTCTCGTATATATGGATGATTTGGTTATAGGTGGTAATGATACTAAGTTCATTCAACGATTCAAAGAATACCTTATTACATGCTTTCAGATGAAAGACTTGGGCCGACTTAAATATTTTTTGGGTCTCGAAGTTGCTACGCATCCTGATGGTATTTTTCTTTCTCAACGTAAATATGCCATAAACATTCTATCTGAGACTGGGCTTTTGGTGCTCAACCTTCACTTACACCTATAGAGCAGAATCATCGTTTGGCATTGACTGAGATGATGCCTTGTGTGATCCTGAGCCTTATCGACGTCTAGTGGGGCGTCTCATCTATCTCACTATTACGCGACCGGAGCTCTCCTACAGTGTGCACACTCTTGCACAGTTTATGACTAGTTCGAAGATGGCCCATTGACTGCTGCTTTATGAGTTGTACGGTATCTTAAAGCATATCCTGGTCTGTTGGGTTTTGTTGCATCATGCGGAGTGGAATAAACATCAAATCAAAAGCCCATGAGCCCGGATCCGTCCATGTTGATTAAATTAAATACAAGATGAAATAAACTAACCCTTGAAGATCGCATCCATGAACACGGACTTTAAGGTGCTAAAGCAAACACCCTCTATCGGTATCCACACGTCGAACGGACTCAATAACGCCTTCTTGATGCGACTGCTAGATCTAAAGGCTTGATGATAAAGAAACGCTTTATTCGTAGGAATTATTTTTCTTCATTGATTATTGTATATTGATGATTCTAAATCTCAAAATAAATAATCCTCTCTCTTTATGTTTTATTGTTTCTCAAACAATTGTTATTGATTTCTAAAATCAACAATTGAAAGCTGTCAATCCCGGCTGCATATATTTATATATGGGTTTGACCTAATCCGTTTGGGCTTGGGATTCCTTGTCAGACACGGAATCTGAACATTCTGACCAGAAACGCGTAAGGCAGCCGTACGGCTCCTAGAGAGCCGTACGCCGCTCTTCCAGCCGTACGGTACAATTCAAATTCCCAGATTTCAGCCTTTTTCAATTCGTTCTATTGTGTGTGACCCAATAGGATTATACTAAGTTGACAACGAGTCCGAACAAGTCAGAAACCCGTAAGTCATAAGCGGACTCTAGCAAGCCATTATGACTACCCAATTAGTATAACTTTGAAAGTCCAAAGTTACCTTATAGAATATAGCACAATCCCTTTGTCACGCGATATCATATTGGACATAAGTCATGGTCCAAGTCAATTTATGTTGTCAAATGCTTTCTCGATGTTGAGTAGATTGATATGAGCAAATGACATATATCACATTAATTCATTTGGGCCTGGCCATGCACTATCATCAATCTCACTCATCGAGTGGCCAAAGCAGATATCTCTCCGAAGAGGGACAAACCCCATCTTGACTTATCATTCTTCCCTAGAAGAATCCGATTATGCCAATCGAAGCCTTTATAACTACCCGGTTAAGGGTAGCGTTTGAGTACGTCAAACATAATGTTCATCATGTGGAAGACCATGATAATCTCAGGTTTAAGGATTTAAATGGAGTAATCTGCTTTTCTGCCCCTCGTACTATGGCCCCAACATCAATTTGACACTCGTACTGCTGAAACACTAATGTATGATGCGTACTATGGTTTTATTAACAAAATTAACCAATTTACTATTTAGTTGTTAACTTTTTCTAACACACGTTATTTTTTCTAACGAGCATTAATTTATTTTAACGAATGTTAATAATTTAACGGAAACCCCTCCCCACCTCCGGCGACAGAACTACCCCTAAGACCCAAACAAAACCCACCCTCCCCTCCCCCGCACACAACGCACACACACACTTTCTCTCTCTACCTTCCCCACTTCCGGCAACCCCTCCCCACCTCCGGCGACACCACCACTCCCCTAACCCCGGCGACCTTGCAGATCTGCTCCTTCTCCGTCACCGGCCACCCTTTACCCCATCTCCGTTCAACCCTCCCCCACCTCTTCTCTTTTCTCTCCGGGCCAACTCCCGCACTCCACCCTCTTCTCTTTCTTCCCTCTCCTGCCCATTCCTCCCCTCCACCATCCCCTTCATCCTATTCCTACCCCCTCTCTCACGTATCAGTGTAGAAATCGGACCTGGGGTTCAAAACTTCAAAGAATGAGAGAAATTGAGTTGCTTGCAATTGCAACCACAAAACTCACGAATTTCAGAATCATTCTATTTGATTTCTTCTACACCCTGAGTCTCTCTATTCATTCAAACCTTAACCCATTTCCTCCACCGCTCCATCTCTTAATTCGATTGACAATTCAATTTTGGGTTTTCAAGCCTAATGAAAGTTGGACTGTGCATGTGTGCAGCGTGTGAGGTTCTTTGATTTCAAAAATCTGGGTTTGATTTTGGAAAACAATTTGAGTTGTATTTTAGAAATTTGATTTTGGAAATAAATTTGATGTTTTGATTTCACCCAGATTTTGGAAATCAATTTGAGTTATATTTTAGAAATTTGTTTGATTTTGGAAATAAATTTGATGTTTGATTTTGGGGATCAAACTTGGTGTGGTTTGATTTGGGAAATGAATTTGGAGTTGATTTTGGAAATTAAACACTAAATCTGGAGTTTGGTTTTAGAAGTGTTGATGTCGGCGGTGCAGATGGTGGGGGCTGCATGGACGGAGATGTCGGGTGCGTAAGTGGAGGTGGAAGGTTGCAATGGTGGTTAAAGGAGTGGTGGTGTCCCGGAGGTGGGGAGGGGTTGCCGGAAGTGGGGAAGGTAGAGAGAGAAAGTGTGTGTGTGTGCGTTGTGTGCGGGGGAGGGAGGGGAGAGGTGGGTTTTGTTTGGGTCTTAGGGGTAGTTCTGTCATTTAGGTAAATTAAAAAGGTCTATATATTTCCGTTAAATTATTAACATTCGTTAAAATAAATTAATGCTCGTTAGAAAAAAATAACGTGTGTTAGAAAAAGTTAACAACTGAATAGTAAATTGGTTAATTTGTTAATAAAACTATAGTACGCATCATACATTTAGTGTTTCAGCAGTACGAGTGTCAAATTGATGTTGGGGCCATAGTACGAGGGGCAGAAAAACAGATTACTCGATTTAAATGGTATGACTATTATGATATTAATTATGACATTTGACAATGACATAAATCTCATAACGGGTCAATCCAATATCTTGTTCTCCAACAAGTACCCATAAGTTTAATTTGCATCCAATGCACATAATCATCATATGATCATCTATTAAACTTATACTAGTTCTTCATAAGTACTAGAGACAATGATTATTATAATAAACATGCAAAAGATATAATAATCAGGTTTGTTGTCTCTATAACAATGAAGCTATGATGTAACGCATAGGCCTTTCTCAAGGGCCTAGGGCATAATATCCAACATGGCCAAGGTATATTGTTGAAGAAAAATTCTGAACTCCGTCTTCGGGCCTTCTGTGATTCGGATTGGGCTAGCTGCCCACTTACACGGCGATCTCTCACTGCTTATTTTGTCTTTCTTGGTGACTCTCCCATTTCATGGAAAACAAATAAGCAGACCAATATCTCTCGTTCTTCGGCTGAAGCCGAATACCAATCTATGGCTAGTGCTACATGTGAATTGTTGTGGCTTCGTGGCTTACTACATTCCTTTGGAATTTAGCATAAAAATCCTATGATTCTTCTTTATGACAGCCAATCAGCCCTTCATATGGCTCAGAATCCCGTCCACTATGAACGAACGAAACATTTTGAAGTTGACTGTCATCGTGTTCTTGATGCTGTTCAGACAGGTGTCATCACAACTGGCTATGTTCACACATCTGCACAGCTGGCTGACATCCTTACGAAGGTATTGGGTAGTCGCCAATTTCTGCAACTTTTAGGTAAGTTGGGCGTTCGTGACCTACACGCTCCAACTTGAGGGGGGGTGTTGGGATATACCGAGATATGGGACGGATATCGTCAATATCTCGTCCATATCTTCTTGATTTATTTTCCTTTATTTGTAAATATTCCTTCCTTGCTAATACATGTCAACTTAGGTAGGATATTTGATAGGGTTTGTTACCATAATTATAGGGCTAGTTGACTCCTTCTTCAAGAAGGACTTTGTATATATATATTGGTGTATCATGGCATTAGAAAGCAAGAGAGAAATAAGATATTTTTCCTCCATGACTTTCTTCTCCTCTGAGTTCTAACTTGAGACTTAGCTTTATCACTGGGCCACTCCTTTGGGGACATAAAATTAATGATTAATGGTACGCACTCTAACTTTCCCATTCCTATCCAAAGTCCAAACAAAAAATATTTCGATGGAATTTGAAACTGTTTGTTTATTTTTGCTGCAGCAGTTTTAATGAGACATTTCAGATTCTTTCATCTTCCTTTGGTTGTGCATCAATGGTTAAAAAGTTAATTGGGTTCAGTGGCGGATCTTAGATTTCTAAACACCGGGTGCACAATTTACACTACATAACTTTAAACTAAAAAAAAATCGAAACGCAATTACATTACAATTCATAACTTCAAATACAATTGTCTCATAAAAGAAAACAATACAACTTTCTAAATTAAAATTTTCCCTTACGCGTTTTCATACCTTGAAAACGTTTAATAAAATCCTCCTCCTTAACTTTCTAAGCAAATCTTTTTCAATGAAACATAAAAGACAATCATTCAAAAATTGATCACAAATTTTGTTTCGTAACTCGTTTTTGACATAGTTCATCCCAAAGAAGCAAAATATCACCCATATTTAAAAATCATGCAATTTTTTTTCAATGAATCATAAAAGACAATCATTCAAAAATCAATGAAATAACCATTCAAACACATATATATTTAAAATCAAACATTTAATAAACACTCATATTGAAATCACCCATGAAATTTGAAGAAAAATATCAAAGCCGCAAAATAATATTCAAACCCTAGATTTCAATTTACTTCAATCCAGAGAATAAGATGAGGGACTTGAGGATACTTACAAGAGTGCGAATGATTGAGAATTGTTAGAGCAATAACAAGACTTGATAAGAAAAGCGAGCAATAACAAGAACACCAATTTACGTGGTTCACCAACTTGGCTACGTCCACGGAGAGGGGAGAGAATATTATTATCAATCTGGAGAAATGATTACAAGATCACACTATTACTGCTGCACGAATTATTGATCACAATAATTCCTAACTGTGCAACTGTAGAATTACAGACCTCGCTCTGAGCACTCTAATGATTTATCTGAGACTTTCGGCTACTTTAATCTAAAACTAATGGCTTCTATTTATACCAGTAAAGTCTATCTCAAAGTCTGATAGGAACTTGGAATTCTAGTACGAAACTGACTTGAAAACCTTCCCTTTTACGTCATTGCTGAAAACTTGCACGAACCTGGATTCTGGGGTCTTGGTCCGGGCGGGTGTTTCCCTTGGTCCGGCCGGGTGCCTTCCAAGGTCCGCCCGGATCTACTCCTCTCCATCATGCATTATTTTCGACGTGCTTTGTACTGCCTGGGTATTGAGTCTGGTGCGCCCGGACTCCTTAGGTTCGTCCGGGTCATATTTCAAGGTCCGCCCGGACCTTTCAAGCTGCTCTGCCAAGGAATTGCGAAATCTTCTCTGTTGTTTAATCCATTAACTTGGCGTCCCAAATTCAAAGGCATTAACCCAACATTCTCTACCTTGAATTTGAATCTCCATGATAACAAACCTTTTCTCCCCTCTCACCTCTTCCGCTATCTAATAGTTGCGAACATTCTGCAAAGTCCAAACAGTGTTGGAACTTGCTTCCCGTTACGGTTTCGTGAACATATCTGCAGGGTTGTCCGCCGTCCCTACCTTTACCTTTACCCGTTTCTCATCCCTTAAGAAATGATATCTGACACCAATATGCTTGGTCCTCTCTTGATCCTTGTCAAACAAATCGCGCTCAAACTATAGTAATATATAATAGCCTGATCCTGATGTATCCCAAGATTGCTGATCTTCAACCATATTCCTTCCTTGGCGGATTCTGTCAATGCCACGTTTTCTGCTTCTGTTGTAAACAACGTCACTGTCGCCTGCAATGTAGCCTTCCAACTGAAAACTGACCCACCAAGCGTGAACACGTATCTGGTCTTCGATCTTTTTGTATCAACATCACCCGATTCTGAGAAACCTTCGACTGCACATTCTGTCCCATCTCCATAGACGAGTCTGACGTTGCTGGTGTGCACTGTAGCGTATATTAACTACCAACTGCACTAGCATAGGGTACTCGAGCTATATACTCTTTCTCCTCAGACGATTTGGGCCAAACGCGACTGTCGTGCATTCACTGCACCCGAAGTATCTATAGCCTTAGCTGTTGACCTACCAAACCTCTCTGAAACTTTCTTGATGTATCTTTTCTGGGATAAGAACAGTTTCCGTTTGACTCTGTCTCTATAGATCTCCATACCCAGAATTCTCTTCGCGTTACCCAAACCCTTCATCTCTGCGACCAAGCCTTTCAGCTTCTGAATCCCTGACTTCTTGACTGCTGCTATCACATAGCTGTCAAATCTCTTGTACCACTGCCTAGGCGATTGCTTCAATCTACAAACTTGATCTTCTTTACCAGGAAATTGGAATCCTTCCGACTCTGTCATGTATATCTCTCCCTCTATTGCTAGCAACACTCTGATCGAAGTGTGTCTGACCACTGTTGAGAAGATCCCATACACCTCTTATCTCTGTGTAAAACCCTTTGCAACAACGCGAGCTTTATACTTGACCCCTTCTGCCGGTGACATCCTTTCCTTTTCTTGAAGATCCACTTGCAAGTCACAATCTTCCTGCTTTCCGGCCTTGTAGTCAACTTCTGAGTCTGATTCCTGTGAAGAGACTCCATCTCATCACCCATAGCCTCATACCACTGAGATGACTCTGAACATGTATCTGCTTATTGAAAGTAGAAGGTTCCATAAGAACGGGCTCAATTTCCTCAGCAACCAGAAGTGCATAAGACACCAAGTCTTCAAATTCATTCCTGAAATTAGCTCTTCTAGACCTTCCTTGTGCTAACCCATGTTCTTCGGGAACTGAACTTGAACTTTCTGGTGCTTCAGTCTTTGTCTCTGTTGGTGGATCCTGATCAACATCTGACTGTGGGACAAACTAACTCTTCAGTATCTTGTTGTTCCACCTGTGTTTCAACATCTGACTGTGGGACAACTAACTCTTCAGTATCTTGTTGCTCCACCTGTTTATCAACACCGCTAATACTTGAAACAATCGTGGAATTACCAGTCCATACCTCATAGGGAACTTTGAGGCCAATACCGGTATGAAGTCCATGATTAATCAAGTAACATGTTGTACTAAGCGTTTCTGCCCAGAAACGTTTAGAAAAACTCTGCATTGGAGAGCATGCACAACGCTCCCACAAGCCATGTATGATTCATCTGTTCTGTTACCCCATTATGCTGTGGCGTGCCTCTGCTGGTGAGATGTCTAGAAATCTCCACCTCTCTGCAAAACGAATCGATCTCAGTACTGCAGAACTCCAAACCATTATCTGTCCGGAGCTTCTTGATCTTCTTCTCTGTCTGGTTCTCTACTACCGTCTACCAGTCCTTGAAATTCCTTAGAACCCCATTCTTGTGCTCCATGATGACCACCCAAGTCTTCCTCAAATAATCATCAACCATAGACAAGAAATATTTGTGCCCCCTTAGAAATTTCTGACGTAAAGGTCCCCAACACTCTGAGTGGATGTAATCCAGAACGCCTTTAAGATCCTTGATCTTATGGCCATAAAGAAGATCTCTGTTAGTCAACTTATGCATCTCTCGAGTGCTCATGTGATCGAGCCTGATGTGCCACAGGTTAGAACATATCTCCCTCGTTCACCTTTTCTGATGCAGCCTTAGTCGACTCTGCAAGCGTCTTTCCTTGGAGGATATACAAGGAGCCCCGCTTAAGGCCTTTCAGCATCACTTCTGAACCATTATAGACACTAACTGCTCCACCTTTACCTTTGAAACTGAAACCTTTGCTGTCTAATTGAATAAGAGAAATCAGATTCTTCGTCATAAGCGAAACGTGTCGAGCCTCGTTCAAAGTGACAACCCTACCATCATGAGTCCTGACCTGATCGAACCAATACCGACAACCCTGCAGACTGTACTGTTGGCCATGCTTATATCACCGCCAACTATCTGCCTATAGCGGTTAAACCATTCTCCCTAGGACTGATATGGTAAGACATTCCTGAATCAAGAATCAACACATCAGATGTGCATGCTGATTCTGATGTTACTAGAGCATAATCCTCATCTGAACTGCAATCCCTGGCCGTCATGGCCTCTACTATGACTGGTGCCTTGCCTTGCTTCTTTCTGGGACAATCGAACTTCCAATGCCCATTTTCTCTGCACAAATTACAGATATCCCCAGGTTTCGAACCCTTCTTGTGTGAAGAATTACCTTGATTGTTCTTTTTCCCACTAGAACCCTGTTACTACTACTACCAACCAAACCTGATGACTGGGTACCTGACTCATTCCCACTCGCCTTTTGGCGCAATTCCCTCGTCTTGAGAGAAGTTTTCACTTCCTCTAGAGAGATCCCATCTTTACGATTTATGCACGAATTGACATAATGTTCATAAGATATAGGTAAAGATACTAAAAGCTGTAAGGCTGCATCCTCGTCATCAACCACAACTCCTATATTACGCAGTTCAAGTAATGCAGAAGTAAATATGTCAAGATGATCATTTATGGGCGTACCTTCAGTCATACGACAATCATATAGCTTCTTCTTCAGGTATAACTTGTTGGTCAATGAAGTGTCATGTACATATCTTCCAACTTCAACCAAAGATCACTTCCGGAGTCTGTTCCTGCAACATTGGTTAGGATCTCATCATCCAACTGTCTGATGATCTTGGCGTGAGCCTTCTGATCTAACTTCTTAAATGCCGCCACCTCCTTCGCTGCTGCTATCTTGTCCTTCTCTGACTGTTCTGCTGTACCTTCTGTGGTGACTGCCTTACCCTTCGGATCCTTACGATCCCTGATTGCAATCTCCAACGGTTCCCATAAATCTTGTCTATCAACAAAAGCCTTCATCTTGATCTGCAGAGAGAGAAAACTATTCTTCCCATTGAACTTGTCGATCGAATCTGCTCCTTGACCCATCTTCTTGTTCTCTGCAGCGGAATCCCTGAACCTCCAACCACGAACCAAAGCTCTGGAACAACCAGAGCTCTGATACCACTTGTTAGAGCAATAAAAGACTTGATAAGAAAAGCGAGCAATCACAAGAACACCAATTTACGTGGTTCACCAACTTGGCTACGTCCACGGGGAAGGGAGAGAATATTATTATCAATCTGGAGAAACGATTACAAGATCACACTATACTGCTGCACAAATTATTGATCACAATAATTCCTAACTGTGTGACTGTAGAATTACAGACCTTGCTCTGAGCACTCTAATGATTTATCTGAGACTTTCGGCTACTTTGATCTAAACTAATGGCTTCTATTTATACCAGTAAAGTCTATCTCAAAGTCTGATAGGAACTTGGAATTCTAGTACGAAACTGACTTGAAAACCTTCCCTTTTACGTCATTGCTGAAAACCTGCACGAACCTGGATTCTGGGGTCTTGGTCCGGGCGGGTGTTTCCCTTGGTCCGGTCGGACCCTTGGCCTTGGTCCGACCGGGTGTCTTCCAAGGTCCGCCCAGATCTACTCCTCTCCATCATGCATTATTTTTTACCTGTTTACTGCCCGGGTATTGAGTCTGGTGTGCCCGGACTCCTTAGGTCTGCCCGGGTCATATTTCAAGGTCAGCCCAGACCTTTCAAGCTGCTCTGCCAAGGAATTGCGAAATTCATCTCGTGTTGCTAATCCATTAACTTGGCGTCCCAAATTCAAAGGCATTAACCCAACAAGAATAATGCTTGGATCGGCTCTTGATCTCAGGCGGATTTGCGGCTCTTTCTCTCCGATCGCTCTCTATGTTCTCATTCGCATCCGCACTCCTTTCTTCCAGTTGAATTTTAGCCTGTTTGTGCTCCCGTAAAACACAAATAAGGTGGGTTTCTTATTCCATAGACAAGTTCCCCCTTAGAATATTCAAACTCAATTTTTTTTGGGGGATGCACTTAGTAAAATAAAAAAATAAAAAATGGGTTGACTGGGTGCACGTGCACCCCCTCCTACAATGTAAAATCCGCCCCTGATTGGGTTCATATAATACCCACCCTTTATTCAATCAATTTCAACCGCACAAATTGAAAAGAATTACTCAAATGCATCAGTTGTTGCGTTGGACAGGCAACGTAGGTCCATATTGATGGGTTTTACAATAATCCAACTAGATTTTAATAATTTATGTATGTTGGGGAATTGTGGTATATCCGTGCAGTTCATGCCCATACGATTCTGATAATGGTGAGACACAACAACCATGCATACGAATAATATGAAAGTAAACAACAAGAAAAGAACACAGTATTTGTTAACCCAGTTCGTCAACAACAATGACTACATCTGGGGGCACTGCCAAGCCAGGGTATTTCACTAATATCATAATCTGTGTCTGTTTACAATAAAACCTACCGCTCTATATCGCAAGGAGATAACCTCTCCATGTAAACAATCCCATCACACATAAAATCCTAGACATGCTTTAACCCATCCATGGAATGCCCCTAAGGCACCCTCAAGGGCTAGCACTACTTGGCTTTCTTTGTGACTTACAGATTCTCTCTTGCTATTTTTCTCGTGTGTCAAATATTATGGTGGCTATCATAATATATTTATAGGAATACCAAAACCTAATCCTGATCAAAACATAATTCACCCGAAATCCCTGAGACGGAAGGAGTATCATAAGAACAAGGAAATAATTCCAAAAGGAATTAACATTCCTTTTCTTTCTTAATGTCACGTGGCTAGTAAGTTAATTCTCACAAGGAGACAAACTCCTTTCAAAGTCAGTTCCTAAATTAACTCCACTCATGACCCAACTCCAATTTCCCCCAGTCCGGTCGGGTAGTTGTGAAGGTCCGGCCGGGTGACTCCCTTGACCGAATTTGCTAGTCTTCGCTCCATCCCGGTTTCGACTCTCTCGCTCCTTTGCGGTTTTGATCATTTTTTCTCGGTTTTGTCTCCATTCCCAACATTGTACACGTTGTTTTAAAATGAATGTTTTATATAGATAATGCACAAAATCATTGTCTAAACTTAAAAATTCACCAAACTTAAATATGATCAATTCATTATATTGTAAGTAGAAAACATAATTGGGCTTGATATGTGACAATCAAGTTGAAGGAGATTAAAAAGAATCGCTACTGCGTACGGTCTTGATTTATTCGCATCGTTCTGTTTTTTTGTGTCTGACTGAGATCAATTTAAAAATTTATTAGCATCATCAAGCTCAAAAACATTTTATCCGCGGAACGTAAAAATATGGTGAGGTGACTAAACCGAGCAAGTGTTGTTGCTGCAGGTCTGCAACAAACCCATTTCCAAATTAAAATGCACGTCTAGAAGCCGTCACCTTACTGGTGGCAGTACACCAACACAGCACTAGGAGTCTAGGAGATAACATAGCAAGTACCCTTGCACTTTTTCTAGATGTCTAAATCCCGAATTCCAAATCCAATGATTATAATCTTGACGGCCAAAATATTTTAATTAACCCACTAACTAACAAGATAGTTATCTTCGGACTATTTGTGATTAGGACAGAAGAAATAGTAGTCTACTAAATATTTTAAAGGTGAAAAGGGAAAATACCTTTTCAGGTAGTTGCATTTTTTAAAAAATTTGGTTGACCTTCTAATTATTTTTTTCTTCTTTTTTTTTCTTAAAAAAAAATCATTATCTTAAATTCACATGCTAAGGTTGGCATGCAGTGGATGCTGACGATAATAAGCTTTAAGATGTCATACCACACGATTGCAAACCAATTTTTACTTATTTTTCTTTTAATTTCTAAATTAGGATGTTTAATTATGATTTTGCGTTGATGATTGTTTCTTGAACGATAATTAATACTCCCTCCATCCCATTTCAAATTGCGCAAAACCGTCTTTGCACGAAAATTAAAGAAAAAGTGGAAATGTCATGTGTTGTGAGTGTTGATAGTTTAGTTGGAGAGAGAAAATGGGGGTAAGGAATAGTTAGTGGGTTAGTTGATGTGAGTGTGTAAGTGGGTTAAAACTTTTCATTTTTGGATTTTACAATTTTTATGAGACAACCAAAATGGCAAGTTTTGCAATTTAAAACGAGACCGGTGTAGTATTTGATATTCCATTTGTACTTCACATAAATAGATAAAAGCTTATGTGAGACCGTTTCACGGTGAGATGGGGTTATATTCTCCCTTTGAAAGTGTTACATTTTCACAATTTATAGAATATAGTAATAAGTATATATGCAATAATATTTTTACAAAGTAAATAATAAATAGTGAAAGGCATTGATAAAAATCATTTAAAAATAATTTTAATTTTAAGAAAAATATAGAAATAAATTTTGAGAATTTTTTTCTTAAAATTTGATTTTGGATAGCGGGAGTAATATATACCTGTCTAAAAGTAAATATCACATTTCCTTTTAATTTATCATAAATCAAGTGTCGAATTTCTCAACAAGAGAATGATCTTATTGCAACCAACAATGCATAAGTAAATAAAGACTAATATTTGTCAAAAAATAATAATTCAAAAAAGTTTGACAATTTATCTAATTACGACTTCTTATTATTATGAAACAACTAAGCATTGTTTCTATCCATTAATTAGCATTAGAACACATAAACAAGATAATGAAACACTAGCAACAATAATTGAAATAAAATGGTAAAATGAGATACAAATATTTATTATACGCGATGGTCATATGTTATCCTACTCAGGCAATGCTAGGGGCACAAAAAGATTTCACAAAATGAAGGATACAAAATGAGGTGACGATATTTTATTGGTTGTATCGATAGTGGACCCGGCACACTCTAATTAAAAACACCAATAAAATTATATTTACCCAACTCTCAAATCTCAATAATTAAGTTAACATTTTCTACCCATTACGCTAACAAGTGTGATTTCTTGAAAGGAGTGGCCCTTACACAAAGTGTTGACCAAATTCATGGTCAAAGTCTAGAAGAAAAGGACCCTAATTGATTCCTTCCTAGGGATGGCCAAACCGGACCGGAACCGGACCGGAACCGGAAAACCGGACCGGAACCGGACCGGAAAAGCCCGGAACCGGAGCAAACCGGGGAGTAAACCGGAACCGGAGTAACCGGAACCGTGGTAAGCGCGGGCCGGTTCAGGGTCACATATATGGCGAACCGGAACCGGACCGGAACCGGAACCGGATCGGCATTTCCATTAAAAAAAAAAAAAATCCCTTTTTTTTCAATAAATTTTAACATGTTTATTCATTAGTGTATTATAAAATAAAAATCTCTTGTTTTTTAATAAATTTTAACATGTTTATTCATTATTGTATGATAAAAAAAAATAAAAAAAGGTAGCGTGGACTGAACCGGAACCGGACCGGAACCGTACCGGAACCGGATTGTGATGACCGGAACCGGAACCGGTGTAAGCGCGGGCCGGTTCAGGGTCACATATATGCTGAACCGGAACCGGCGGTTCCGAACCGGAACCGGGCCCGGAACCGGTTTTGGTCATCCCTATTCCTTCCCAAGCAAGCTCATAATTTCATTATCTAATCTACCAAATCTCTCCATCTTCATTACGCTAACAAGTGTGATTTCTTGAAAGGAGTAGTTACAAAAATTATATACAAAATTTTGATTACAAATACAATTTTTAATAATTATTGGTTGTTATGTTAGTAGACCTCACTGCTCATTAATTTATTGTGATAGATGACCTAAATATTGAATATTCCCTCCATCTCAGTTTAAGGTTTTTACTTTCCTTTTTGGTCTGTCCCAGTTTAAGGTTCTTAGTTGCTTTATTCCATAAATGGAAAATAATGAATAGTGGGTTGGAAAATCTTGCCCTCAAAAAGTTCATTTAATTACAAAAAAACCATTACTTACATAACTTACTTTCACCCACTTGCTTCATGAATAATGTTTAGGAGATTTATATCCTTCACTCTTTACTTTTGGTTGACTCAATTCCTTTGTTTTTGTCTTAATTTCTTAATAAACGTGCATAGTCAAACTAAAAACTTTAAACTGAGACGGATGGAGTACTAATATATAAGCCACACAATACAATCAATTGTTTGAAAAAACTGAAACAACCTAACAAGTATTCCAATTACTACTATAGTTTGGCATTCCGTCATTTATTAGATCATTTATTAAGAAGAGCAAAATCATATTTTTAACCCTTTGCTTTCCCCATCAAAAATCATTACTCCTTCCGTCCCAAAATACATGCAGGTCTAAGATAAAATTTTTATCCCAAAATATTTGTAGTGACACATTTTGTCTAGACTGCCTTTATTTATGATAGATAGTTATCACTGTAAATCATTTAATTGCATTGATACTTGAAATATTCAAAGAGTAAATTAGTTTATTTGATAGTACTATTAATTATTTTTCTTAATATGTACTCCATCCGTCGCATTTTAAGAGTAAAAAAATGGGTGGGTTCAAGAATTAAGGAAAATGTGATGTGTTGTGAGTGTTGATAGTTGGTAGGAGAGAGAAAGCGAGGTAGAGAAGAGTTAATGGATAATTATTGTGAGTATAACATGTAGGACTCACTTTCTAATTTAGGGATTTTGACTCTTAAAATGAAACGTCATTATTTTAGAAAAATTTTAACTTTTAAAATGGGACGGAAGGGTATGCAAAGTACTATAACTATAAACTATACTACTCCCTCTGTCCCTAAATGAGTGTCCATTTTTAAGAAATCTTTGTCCCAAAATGAGTGTCTTTTTTTAACATAACTTTGTCCCTAAATGTTTTTTTTCGAAATTTTTTTCACCGGTTTCTTTATACGTGCAATACTAAATGTTTTGAAAGGAGATTACAAGATTATATATGAATCTTTGCTACCAAATTGTACAAAAAAATTGAGATTTTCAGTGTCCCTTAAAATGAAATTTGGACACTCGTTTAGAGACAGAGGTAGTAGTATTTAGGGATGGAGGAGGGAGTAATTTATAAGCATGTGTAAAGTGGCAGCAGCAAACAAATTCGTTGCCAACGTGGCCCCACAAACAACTTCCCCTCCCTATAAACTCATTTCCATGTCAACATTTGAATTCCATCTTCAAAGTTCAATTCCCCTCCCCCAATTTATTTAAATCTCTCCCTCTTTTCAATTTCCGACCACCAAAACAAACTCAAAAATTAGGCCGTAATGGATAGTGATAGTGATATGATTGTTAGCCTTAGCTTCAGCAGCTACTCCACCAACGGATTAGCTTCAATCGCCGTCAAAATCACCAACGAATTCAATGCCGCCGCCGACGATGACGATTTCGAGTTCTCGCTAGTGCTTGATGATCAATGTCAAATTTATCATGGTGATTTTCTCGATCGTAAAATGGAGGAAAAGGACGATTTCTCCATTAAAATGCCATTGAAGACATTGTTTGGTTACGATTCATCATCATCACCTGAAGAAGAAGCAGATGAATTAGAACTGCCGACGATTTCAGAAACGACGTCGTCATCGTACTGCTGCCTTTGGAGAAAAAAGAATAATAATAATGGAGAACGACGGCGTCATCATAAATCGAAAAAATGGAACAATAAGCTGTTTGATTTACTTCGTCGGAGCAACAGCGGCGGCGTCGGAGAAGGACTTTTGAATTCCGATGATCGGAAAATGAAGGCGGCTCCGCCGAAGTTTATTGGTTCGCCTTTGGAGGCGTTTTATGTGAGGAGTAAAGCAGAAAGCGAAGGGAGCAAAAGAAAATCGTATCTTCCTTACAGGCAACAGCTTGTGGGCTTATTCGCTACAACAACTGCTAAACGGAACGGAAATTGAAACGACGCCGTTGTTTCTAACATGCAAATTACAAACTTAGGTTAGTGAGAGTGTTAGCTAGGTGGGAATGGAAGAATTTTTATGCCCAAATATAATGTAAATTAATTTGTCTACCATTTTCTTGGGGAAAATAACAATCATGGTACCAAAATTTTGGCACATTTTCATATAATCTTGCTTCTCAACAGAGAAACGTAGACTTGAGTGAGACAGGATTAAATAATAGTGAGACTTGCCAGGCGTGGAGGCAGCGGAGCTAAATTATGGTGGGTCGAACTTTCGGCTCGTAAGTGTAAAAGTTTAGTTATGATATTATGATAGAATTTGAGTTTTCATCTCAAAACCAGTTGACGACGATAAGAGAAGTAACCCTTGATCTTTATATTTTATATATTGGATGTTTGACTTGTTAATTTTTGACATAAAATAACTGCTATTGGTTTAAGTCTCTCCGTCGTAGAGGTTTTGGATTCGATACCCCCTCCTGGCTAGAATTGTATTAAGTCGTTTAGGATTTCAAAATAAAAATAAATAAATAAACTCTACAACATAAACCCACAGAAAAATATGCAAAGATCCCAAAAATGAATGAGTAAACTGTTTTTCTGCCTCTCGTACTATGGCCCCAACATCAATTTGACACTCGTACTGCTGAAACACTAAATGTATGATGCGTACTATTGATTTAGTAACAAAATTAACCAACATTTCTAACATCAGTTAAATATTTAACGGATGAGCCCTAGTAGGCAATTGTTGACCAAGTCAATGCTAATACTCACCTTCTCCCCCAGATTCCGACCAACAATAAGCAAGACTGAATCTGTGAAATCATACCACGACCAGAGCAAGATAAATCAAAGAGACCAAAATAAATTTGAAATAGCTTTGAAACCCGAAGAAACTGACAGTGAAGAAATACATTGCAATTAATGGGGGACCATTATAGCACCACCACTAGTAGCTCTTCCTATGAAGAAGGTGGAGAACCTGATGGAGACTCCAATTTGAAATGGGTACCCGTTCTAATTTTGGATCTTTAGTACACACTGAGCCAATGGTGCGGCGTATCATCCACTGTCCGTTACTGCACCAACATCAAAGTCCGATGACGCTAGATTTTCATCAAGCTAGAACACCAGAAATGGGGATATGAAAATGGTTGTGAGTCATCGGGATCTGACGAATATTTTTGCTACCATCAAGGAGTACTTTGATAAGGCCGCCTCCGCCGGTAAAGAGGTGTCAGAGATGCTTGAAATCGGGCGAGCCCAGCTTGATCGGAGCTTTCGGCAATTGAAAAGCCGCCATTGGCAGTTAAGCACCGGTTTGAACCCAGTTAATCTAAGTGGAGTAAGCCGGATTAGGGTGAATATTTTGTCCAGTCATCTGACACGTAAGACCTGGTCAACAATTGCCTATTAGGACTCATCCGTTAAATATTTAACTGACGTTAGAAATGTTGGTTAATTTTGTTAATAAAACAATAGTACACATCATACATTTAGTGTTTCAGCAGTACGAGTGTTAAATTGATGTTGGGGCCATAGTACGAGGGACATGAAAGCAGTTTACTCAAAAAATGAATGGTAGGTATTATTTCCATCATCCCATTGCAATGCAAGATACTCCCTTAGTCTCATTTTAGGCTTCAAAAAATCTGAGTGCAAAAATTATAAAAATGAATGTTTTTATTATAAAATACAGAAAATGAGTAGGTTGTTGTGAGTATAAAAAGTAGGTAAGAGAGAGAAAGTTAGGTAAAAAATAGTTAGTGAATAGCTGTCGTGTGTATGTCACATGGAGCACATTAAATAAATAAATAAATATAAAATAAAATCTTATAAATTTTGAAGTTTAAAATGAGACGCTAAAAAAATTATTGAAGCATAAAAGTGGGATGGAGAGTATAGACCAATTTGCCCTTTTTTTGATGTATGCTGAAAGGAACGACCCGACTTGGAGATACGGGCTCCAAGATCGGTCCAACCCGGCCAAACCTAGATGGGTTGCCCCATTGCGTACTTGCCCAGCTCGGTGTATCACACCAACCAAGGAAGGAGGAACCACCAGAAACCGGGCTAGTACTAAGAGGATTCCTCAGTTACCATCCACTCTGCAAGCGAACTCAGCTCGGTATTACCGAGCTGAGTAGCTAGAAGCCATGATCACTCTAAAGGCCTCCTCGCTGGAACTCGCATACACACCCCATCTCTCAGGTCGGACCTCATCGTACATTTGCTAGGTCCAACGAGCTGGGACTTGGGGCAATTCCTACCACGAGTATGGGAATTATAGGCCTGGCCCAACCCAACGCCAAGGCCCACTGACGACTTCTAGAAATGTTGCCCTAGTACGGAAACAGTGACTCACTCATTTGGATAGACCCAAATCCCTAGATTCTAGGGATCAAATCTAGGTGATAAGGCAGCCCTTTGGTGGTATAAATAAGGGCCTCAACCTCAGCAAAAAAGGTTAAGTTCTCTCTCTCAACTCTCTTTCCTTTCTGAGTTTTTATTCTCTCAAACAGACTTGACTTATTCTCACGCCGGAGGGCCTTCACCGGTGAAGCCCCGGCTCAGTTCACGTTTGTTCTTCTTTTCAGGCTAAACAAGACATACCAGATATCCAACCTCGGATCCGGCACATTGATCTCATTTCTTGCGTGATCATAGCCTGTTTCAGTTACTACTCATTTTATCCAAGATCAATATTAATTTTTCAAATGTAAATTTGTTTACAAGGTATTAAATGAGCACTCATCTTTAACAATTTCACGTTGTAAAATATATCCACTTCGCTTGTCTCAAAATGACATATTTTGATTTTTTTTTTTTTTTTTTTTTATCAATTCGATTGAACTACGTCCAAGTATTTGTGAAGTTTACATTATTAAATTCGAAAGCTAAGAACTTAATAATACAATTAATAATTATTTTAAAATATAAAAAAGTATTTTCAAAGGTTAATCAAAATATGAATAGTTTGCATGATTCTATTGCAAATTTTCCAAGAACCTATAATGATTATAATTTGATGGCTAAAGTAGTGAATTCAATCAACCCACTAACTAAAAAGATAACTATTGGTGGAAGAGTAACTGGATTCAAATTCCAGAAGAAGATCCATTAAAGTTAAAAGAGAAAAAGGAAATACCCTTTTTCAATAAGCAACTGCATGCCTAATTATTTAACATGTTTAATTTGACAATCGTGACTTTCTTTATTCTTCTTAATTTACTCAATTCACTTGCCGAATTTGTGATTGTGAGCTTTTATATGATATTGTTAGAGTAATAAACAAGACTTGATGAGAAAAGTAAGCAATCATAAGAACACAGATTTACGTGGTTCACCAACTTGGCTGTTCACGGGGAGGGAAAGAATATTATTATCAATCTGGAGAAACGTTTACAAGATCACACTAATCTTTGCTAGCACGAATTTTGGTCACAAAATTCCTGACTGTGCTAATCCCTATATCTAGAATTATTGATCTCTCTCTGAGCACTCTATTTTCTGAGGTATGAATTTGTGTTAGGATGACCCCTCTATTTATACTAATAGGGTCCTAACCCTGAAGACATAAGGAATAACTTTTATTAATCCCTAAAAGATTAATAATTCATTCCTGATAATGATTACAAAAGTCTTTGTCCCAAAAAGACTAACTAATACTCCCTCCGCCCCCGCACAAGTAGGACTAGAGGAGTGAGCACAATAATTAAGAGAAAGTAGTGAATCTGTGGTAGAAAATGAAGAGAGATAATGAGTGGGGTAAATAGTAGTGTTGGTTGAATAAAATGATTGGTGGAAAATGGAGAGAGAGAATGAGTGAGGTTAAATAGTGGGGTTGGTTGAATATAAATATATTATAACATTTCCATTTTAGGCAGTCTCAATTATTATGGGACGGCCTAAAAGGGAAAGAAGTCCTACTTGTGCTAGGACGGAGGGAGTAATCCCTAACTCTGAACCAATAAGGAGTACAAAAGTCCTTGTCCCAAAATGACTAACTAATCCTTATTGTAATCCTGCTCCGTCATGGAATTACGAAATTTTATGTTGTATAATCTTCTAACTTGGCGTCCCAAATTCAAAGGCACTATCCCAAAAATCTCCACCTTAACTTTGAATCTCCATGAAAACAAATATTTTCTTCCCCTCGCCTCTTCTGCTATCTAATAGCTGCGAACATTAAGCAAGTCCAAATAATGTTGGAACTTGCTCCCCGACACGGGTTTTGTGAACATATCTGCAGGGTTGTCCGCCGTCCCTACCTTCATCACCTTTACCCGTTTCTCATCCTTTAAGAAATGATATCTGACATCAATGTGCTTGGTCCTTTCATGATGAACTTGATCATTGGCTAGATAAATCGCGCCCAAACTATCGCAATAAATAATAGCCTGATCTTGATGTATCCCAAGATCTCTGATCAATCCCTTCAACCATATTCCTTCCTTAGCGAACTCTGTCAATGCCATGTATTCTGATTTTGTTGTAGACAACGTCACTGTCGCCTGCAATGTAGCCTTCCAACAGACAACTGAACCACTAAGCGTGAATACATATTCGGTCATCAATCTTCTTGTGTCAACATCACCCGAATAGTCCGAATCTGAGAACCCCTCGATTGCACATTCTGCTCCACCTCCATAGATGAGACCGACGTCACTGGTACCCCGAAAATACCTAAACATCCGCTTCACAGCGTGCCAATGTTCTTTACCCGGATTACTCATGAACCGACTAACAACACTAAATGCATGTGCAAGATCCGGCCTAGTGCACACCATAGCATACATCAAACTACCAACTGCACTAGCATAGGGTACTCGAGCCATATACTCTTTCTCCTCCACCGACTTGGGCCCAAACGCGACTGATAACCGTGCATTCGCTACACTCGGAGTATGCAGAGCCTTAGCTGTCGACATACCAAACCTCTCCAAAACATTCTTGATGTAACCTTTCTGGGATAAGAATAGTTTTCGTTTGGCCTTTTCTCTATAAATCTCTATACCCAGAATTTTCTTCGCGCTACCCAAATCCTTCATCTCAAGCTCTGCGGACAATAAGCCTTTCAACTTCTAAATCTTTGACTTCTTGACTGCTGCTATCAACATATCATCTACATAGAGCACCAAATAGATGTACGACCCATCTACCAACTTATTGTGATACACATAACAATCATACGGGCTCCTCGTGTATCAGATCTCTGTTATATAGCTGTCAAACCTCTTGTACCACTGCCTAGGCGACTGCTTAAGTCCGTACAAGGACTTCTTCAACCTGAAAACATAATCTTCCTTTCCAGGAACTTGGAATCCTTCCGGCTGTGTCATGTATATCTCTTCCTCCAACTTTCCATGCAAGAAAGCTGTCTTGACGTCTAGTTGCTCAAGCTCCAAATCCCTTTGTGCTACTATGACTAGCAACACTCTGATCGATGTGTGTCTGACCACTGGGGAGAATATCTCGTTGTAGTCCACCCCCTCTCTCTGTGTGAAACCCCTTGCAACAACGCGAGCTTTATACTTAACCCCTTCTCCCGGTGACATCCCTTCCTTTTTCTTGAAGATCCACTTGCAAGTCACAATCTTTCTGCCTTCTATCCTTTTGGTCAACTCCCAAGTCTGATTCTTGTGAAGAGACTCCATCTCATCACCCATAGCCGCATACCACTGAGATGACTCTGAATATGTAACTACTTCCTTGAAAGTAGAAGGTTCCAAAAGATCGGGCTACACTTCCTCAGCAACCTGAAGTGCATAAGACACCATGTCTTCAAATCCATACATCTCCGGAGGCTTCCCGAAATTAGCTCTTCTAGACCTTCTTTGTGCTAACCCATGTTCTTCGGGAACTTAACTTGAACTTTTTGGTGCTTCAGTCTCTGTCTCTGTTGGTGGATCCTGATCAACATCTGGCTGTGGGACAACTAACTCTACAGTATCTTGTTGCTCCACCTGTTTATCAATATCTGCCAGTGGGACAACTAACTCTTCAATATCTTGTTGCTCCACCTGTTTATCAACACCGCCAACACTTGAAACAATCGTGGATTTACTAGTCCATACCTCATGGGGAACTCTGAGGCCAATACAGGCGTGAGGTCCACTATTAATCAAGTAATACGATGTATTAACCGCTTCTGCCCAGAAACATTTAGACAGCCCTGCATTGGAGAGCATGCACCACGCTCTCGCAAGCAATGTCTGATTCATTCGTTCTGCTATACCATTTTGCTGTGGCGTGCCTCTAATGGTGAGATGTCTAGAAATCTCCACCTCTCGGTGATGTGATTTCTACAAGGATTAGGATCAAAATTACCTTGTAGCCCAGGATCGTTCTAAGGAAAGTCGTTCGTAGGTGTTAAACCGCACCCCCTACCTAAGAAGATAGGATACTTGGTTTAGAAGTGCCACAACCAATACACCTAAGTTGGTTGATAAGCTAGGAAGACGCCACAAGTATAGAAAATTACACTTGATAAGTCTAAGTTTTTGAAAGAGCCAAAGAGTTGAATAAATCTCTCAATTAAGATAGACAACGGGTCAAGGTTCCACCTTCCATCATCTTCACTTATACCGAGGTTTGTGTCTCTAATAGGCGTTAGGTCGAGGTTCCACATATCGAAACTGAGTTAGAATGATCCGATAATTCCGTGTTTGATTTGGGTCTAGTCATCCTTGGCTAGGTTCACATCTCTCTGCAAAATGAATCGAACTCAGTACTGCAGAACTCCAAACCATTATCTGTCCGGAGCTTCTTGATCTTCTTCTCTATCTGATTCTCCTCTACCGTCTTCCAGTCCTTGAAATTCCTTAGAGCCTCATTTTTGTGCTTCATGATAACCACCCAAGTCCTCCTCTATATTTTAACCCTTTACTTTCCCTAATCAAATCCGTAATTTATAAGAGTCCAAATCGTCTGTGCCACTTTGTGTATCACTTCATGTGCAAAAGTGATCTAATGGCTCACAGTTGTTGAGATTGACGTTATATTAATATTATCCAAACATGTGAACGGTTAGATTATAAGTGGTATATGGAGTGGCACACAAAAGTGCTACAAGAGATCTCAACTTAATTTATAAGCATTTGTGAAGTGGCAGCAAACAAATTCGTTATCTCCGTGGCCCCACAAATAACTCCCCCTCCCTATAAATTCATTTCCATGTGAACGTTTGAATTCCATCTTCAAATTTCAATTCCTTCCCCAATTTATTTAAATCTCTCAATCTTTTCAATTTCCGACTATCAAAATTAACTCTCAAAAATTAGGGCCTAATGGATAGTGACATGATTGTAAACCTTAGTGTTAGAGTATGACTTTGAAGAAGTCAGAATCGAGAAGACAAAGAAAATTCGGAACAGCAACAGTTCGGTCAGACCAGAAACAAGACCCGGCCGGACCAAGGCAAGTCGGAAATTGGCGTTGGTCAAGAAGCTCGAGATCCGGGCGGGTAGCAAGCTGGGCCCGGTCGGATATGGTGAGATCCGGCCAGACATGTCCCTAGACCCGGTCGGACTCTGTGGTTCCGGGCTTGGTTTGGTTTTGGCTTGTGCAAAAAGTTAATTAAAGTCCTTTTAGAGTTTAATTAAGGACTTCTTTTGTCTTCTCATTTAGGTCTCTAGAATATAAATATTAGTCATAAACTAGTAGCCTCTGTGTGTGATTCAGTAACATTGTGAGAATGGGAGATCAATAATTCTTGATCTAGGGTTTTGCATATCTAGGAATTTTGTTATCAAAATTCATGCAAACATAGATTAGAGTGATCATCTTCTTGTAATTGTTTCTCCGGCCATATTAATAATATCTGACTCCCTTTGCCTGTGGACGTAGCCAATAGGTTGTTGGTGAACCACGTAAAATTCTGTGTTCTTGTTTGTCTATTTGGTTTCATTATTTTCTGCTATCTCTTGGTGTGATTTACTAACAAGTGGCACCAGAGCCTAGTTAGTTGAAAAAGATCAAGGTATTCCGCTGCGATAGAAGTGATAGATTCTGAGATGGACCAAAAGATTAACGAATTTGACGGGAAGAACATATTTATTTTATGGTAGAAGATTGTGCATTGGACGTGCAGATCGTGTGCAGAAAACATGCAGAATCCACGTGCAAGGTCCGTGCAAAAATCTGGGTGTCTTGGTTGGACACATCTGGTATTGTATTTTGTTGAGTTCATTCAAACTACTAACTGAAAACTTGCTAACTGATGTTGGAAGAATAACCAGATTTCCGAGAATTCGTTAAAGTTAATGGAAAAAAGGAAATACCCTTTTTCAATAAAGGATTGTATTCCCTAATTATTTAACTTGTTTGCCCTCGGGATTTTGGGGCTGTTTAGTTTTCCAATTCATCATTGAATTCAACCTTCATGTCTGGCCGAATTAGACATTGGCGCATTTCGAGCGTTTTTTTTCCAGATCTAAACACCTCTTAAAGGCCCCTTAATGTAAAGATGTAAAATCGTCACTGATTTTTAAGTGAGCGTCTCTGAATTGTGCTATGGATAAAAACGTGCCCATTAATTTTTCTTATTTCTAGCGTTACTCTTGTGTTTGATGGCGGAATCAAAATTAAGTTATAAAGAGGGTAAAATTATTTTAAGATTCAAAAATTATTCAAATGTATTTTTTAAAATGGGGATTGGATGAAAAGGGGAGCTCGCGCTCTCGACGATCCGCGAACCGCCACGGGCGAGCCGTCGAGGCAAAATTATAAATTTGTTTATATTTTGTCGGAGATAAAGGGGTCAATATTGGTAAATAATAATAATAATAATAATAATAATAATTTTAAAACTAGCAAGTCATTTCTTTTATAAATTTATAGTGATATTTTGTACAGTTTGAAAGATACTAAATGATATCCGACTACAGTCAAATTCTTATAATAGTTAAGTTATATTTTATAGTATACACGTTACACATTATAATACATATGTTACGTTTAATTGGGAAGCGTGAAATGGAATTACATATTTTATTTTAAGAGTTATGTTATATATGAGTTACATTTTATAAAACATAAAATTGACTTTTCTACTAATTATATCAATTCATTTTGACAGACAAAACCACACTTGTGAAGTCTCTCGTCCTAAATTGTGGCAATGGGGATGATAATGATGTCAATAATGGTCGTGAAAGTGGAAGTTTTGTTGATGAGTTTGTCAGTTTTTCGCTTTGTTTCAAGTCGAACGATGACTGTGATTATTTGGTGACTTTGATTGATAGATACCCTAGGGAACATAGATCTCTCATTTGACGTCACTACATCTCTCCGTCTGACAGATGGTGTGTTATTGTTGTGGACTGCATCGATGGTGTGCATATGCATACGGAGAGGTTGCACCATGAGTCCCTTGAAGAAGGGATCAGTACTATTTTGATTCTGACTAAGATAGACAGATGTTTCCTCGAACTGCATCTTGATGGGGAAGAGGCATACATAAGATTCCAGTGCTCAATTGAGAAGATTAATGCCATCATTCACTCATACCCTGGAGCTGCTGAATTACACACTAAGAGAGGAAATGTTTACTTCTCCGCAAGACTGCACAGTTGGGGGTTTACACTCAAAAGCTTCGCGAAGATGTTGTCATCCAACTTTAAATTAGATGAGCCAGTAACACTAAACAGGCTATGGGGAGAACATTACTTTGATCCCGAAACCAAGCTGTGGGCTGACTATAATACCGGCACTGCAACTTGCAAGCATGGATTTGCTTGTCTTTGCTATAATATTATCAATAAGATTATCACAAATATTAATAATTCATGATATTGTAAGTAGTAAACATAATCGGTCTTGATATGTGACAAACAAGTCAAAGGAGATTAAAAGGAATCGCTATTACGTACAATCTTGATTTATTCACATCGTTCTGTTTATTGTGTGTAGTTGCTAAGATCAATTTGAAAATTTATTAGTTTCATCGAGCTCAAAAACATTTCATCTGCAAAACGTAAAAATATGGTGAGGTGACTAAATCGAGCTAGTGTTACTGCAACAGACTGTTTCCAGATTAAAATGAACGTCTAGAAGCCGTCACCTTACAGGTTGCAGTACACCAGCACAACACTAGGAGATAACATATCAAATATCCTTGCACTTTTTGTCTAAATACCAAATCCAATGATTAGAATTTGACGGCCAAAATATTTTACTATTTTTTTTAGGGAAACTAGTTCCACCATAAGGTATAAATTGTTCTGTTTTATAGGGTTTAAAGTTTAGTTTTCAGGGTTTAAGGTTTAGGGCTCGTTTGGTAAGCCGACTGGGATAACCATTCTTAATAATACACGTAAAAATAGTACCCAAACTATTACTCGTCATGATAAATAATCACTACCAACAAAAAATAACCAATTTAAACTTTCAAGGATAATCAGTATGATTATAATTTTTTCCAACAATACCCTCACCCATTATCAATATTAAAGAATAAAGAGCAATACTCCAATCATAGGATGAACCCAATTAATCTAATTAAATTAAGTAATTGATATATTTTAACAACGTAAATCATATCATTGCTTTAAAAGAAAAAAAAAAACTTAAGTCTTATGACAATAACACACTTTAGAAACTCAAGAAATCAATCACTGTGTAATCTAATTGCATCGAAGTTACGCCCCATGTTTAAGGCAAAGAGATGAAAGAATAAGATCAGGGCCAAAAAAAATCAATTTGAAATCCATTTTTATTTTGACATCCATGGGATTCCATATATCTCACCACATCGTTGAATCAATAATTAGAATCCACAATAAAAATTGTTTCAGATGTAGTCTGCATGCTATCTATGTCTAACCATTAGAGAGTGAAGGAGAAAATATAAGCATGATAAAGAAAGAAGAAAGCATGAAGAACCAGTCACATTCGGAGAAAGGGAGATGGCTCCGCAGTCAGCTAATGAGCTAATGAAAAAAGAGAAATCAACTCAACTGGAGTGGAGTTAGGTGTTTTATTTTTCGGATTATGCGAGGGTAAATTTGGAGATTAGAATTGACGAACGTGTTTTATTACGGGTATAAATAAAACCACCCCCTTAGATGAGATAAATAATACGGGTATAAATAAAATCCTACCAAACAATTTTATTAGTGTTATTTATCCTCCTATCCAGTCTTTTTTCCGGCCTACCAAACGGCCCCTTAGAGTTTAGGTTTAAGGTTTAAGGTTTAAAGGTAATACTAATATTAAAAAGTAAACTTTTTATAACTTATACAGAAACTAGTTTTCTTCAAAACATGCTCAATATTTTAATTAACCCACTAACTAACATGATAGTTATCTTCGGACTATTTGTGATTAGGAATGCAAAAATAGTACTCCCTCCGTCCTAGAGTAACTGTCCACCTTTCCTTTTTAGTATGTCCCAGAGTAAGTGTCCACTTCCTAAATTTGATCAAGAGCAAATTTAAATATTCATTTTGAGACAAAGAATATAATAATGTTTGGATTATAAATACAATTGACAATCATTAATTGGAGGCAATGAGTATTGTAGATAGTATCTTAGCAAGTTAGCATCGCTCTTTAATTATGAGTGTCGTTACATAATCTCGTAAATTATTGAGTATACCCGTATTTATATTTCTTACAAAAATGTTATTGTAAAAACTGACTATACTAATCCTCTTATCCATTTCTTTCTCCCGGACATCCCTTCTTCTACCCGTCCCTCTCTCTTTCTCTTTCTCTCTTTACCTCACCATCCACCCAGTGGGCGTCCCTTTTCCACCAGTTGGCCACCTCTTCTTCATTCTTTTGCACTTCTCAATTCACCGTGCATAAGGTAATTTATTACTCCTAGTAATCCTCTCCATACCTTTGAAAATGTCTTAGTTGCGGGACTGGGAGGGTGTAGGAGGGGAGTTCAGATCTCCTGTACCATTCTGTGTGCCCTTCCCTGTGCCACAAGTGATCCAACGGCTCACATGTATAGATGACATCATTATAAGTTTATAACATTAGTCTTAACAACTGTGAGTCATTGGATCACTTGTGGCACACGGAAGGGAATACAGAGTGATACAAGAGATCTGGACTTGTAGGAGGGGGCGATGAAGGAAGCTCGTCCAGTGAATGTGGGTGGCTGGAAAATGGTGAAGGGCAAAAACCTTGCTTATGGGCAGTGGCGAGGCGAGGCTAGAGCAAAGGGAAGGGGGTCACGACCCCCTTAAATTTTGAAATGTGTTAATTTTAGTACCTTCAAAATTTTAGAAAATGACATTTACTAAAAAAATAATGATGAATTTATTCATTTTGACCCCCTTAAATTTGAGAAAAAAAATGCACTATTCGACCCCTTGTATACTAAATTTGTAAACCTCAACAATAATAATTATCCCCAAACAACCTTGACCCCATTTTCGAAAAATCCTGGTTTCGCCACTGCTTATGGGCCGGAAGTTTCAAAGAATAAAGGGTAAATCGGGGAAGGCGATAGGTGTGCCTAGCGTTGAATGCAAGAATTTTGGGGGAAACTTAGTAATACGGGTATACTCAATAATTTTACGGTGTCTAATTATTAAGGGCATGGATGTCATAATCTGTTAACAAAGTTTCCAAATGCAAGCTCCTGACAACAGTTTGGGGGGGGGGGTTGTACTTAATATTATAGTAAAGGGGCTTATCCGCACTAATATAACAACATAAGGGGGTTCCCTACATTTTTTTCTATATTTTCTATGTGGCTTCTCTTCCTCCCTCGAATTATCCAGCAAACACAATACCAGCTCCAACTCCCCGTACACTCCACCTCTCACTCCATATTTATTCAAAGGGCAAATGACAATTTAGGGTCCAAAGTTTGGGGGGGTGTGCCAATAGGGGTCTGATGTATCAATTTTGTCAATTTAGGGTCCAAAGTTGCAAAAGTTGTGCAGGTTAGGGTTTTTTAACGATTCTGTTAACGGAATCCAGTTAAGTCACACGTGTTTTGACATGGACTTAACTGGAGTTTGTTTTGATTATTTGCATGAGCATATTGTCATTTCAGATGAAGAAAATTAAAAAAAAAATGAAATATTAAATTTTACTACTTTTTTATATTAACTTAACTAATAATTAAGACGTCATTTACCTAAAATATTTTTTTAAGAAATACAGTAAAAATATGTATTTCATTAGAACCACTATAAAAGTGGGGATTTGGACAAAAAAAGTGTAAAAAAATATATTCCAAAAAAAAAAAAAAACCCACTTTATTTTTTTAGAAAGAAGAAAGTGGGGATTTGGACAAAAAAATTTCTGTGGTGGTGGTTAGTATTGTTTCATTATTAATATTAGTATTCCAATTATTTTATTTTATTCATAAAATTATTTTTTATTTTTATTATTAATTTTCCTGGTTTATAACTTCATTATTTGCGGTTTCAAAAAAAAACCACTTTAATTTTTTATTTGCTTATTATTTTATTTATTATTATTTTTGAATTAATTAAAATTATTCGAAAATATAATAATAAAAGTGAAAGAAAATTTAGGGTCAATTGTATAAGCGGTGTGTGAAATGACAGCCCAGGCAAACATCCAAAACTAACTTCAGTTAAGTTTTTCTGTTACTTAACTGGATTTTCTTTGCAACTTAGTCCAAAAACCCTTAATTGACTAACGTTGTTAACTTTGGACCCTAAATTGACAAAATTGATACATCAGACCCCTATTGGCACACACCCCCCAAACTTTGGACCCTAAATTGTCATTTCCCCTTATTCAAATCTATACATACAATCTCCTGTATCTATACACATTACCATAAACAAACATGAAAATTTACTCAAATCAATCATCAATAAACCCTAGATAAAGAAAACTTCAATTTAAATTCATCAATGGCGTCCATGCAATTTCCGAATTGCAGTCACTTTAGCGGCCGATCGACGTATAAGAAGATGAAGAATGGATCATATTGTTCTGTGATTTGTGGAAGAGATTCGTGTTTGATCAATGGAGGAGGTATTGCTGTTGATTTTGGGAAAAGGAGAGGATTGTTTTGGGGAGGTTTTAGGGTTTATGCGATGTCTCCTTCGTCAAATTCAAAGTTTAAGATGAATTTGAATGAGTATATGGTTACTCTGGAGAAACCTCTCGGCATTCGGTTCGCGCTCTCCGTTGATGGCAATGTGTTCGTTCATTCTCTTAAGAAAGAGGTAAGTGCTGTTAATTTTTCAATCGCATTCTATTTGTGGAGATGATGATTACTTGTATTGTTCATTAGTGGATTTTTATTGCTTGTTTTCAGTGATTGCGAGTTGCGAAATGCTCTTTTCGTCCCAAATTGAGTGTCAATTCTGTTCATAATCATGAACAAAATCGGACGCTGGTTATGAGATGGAGCATTTGATTCTGTAAATTATTTAAATAAATTTCATTAAATTGTTAAAAATGTGCATTGTGTAATGTAGGGTAATGCGGAAAAATCTAGGATAATTATGGTGGGGGACACTCTTAAGAAGGCTAGTGTATCAGCTGGGGGAGGATTAATCGAGATCAAGGACTTCGGTGATACAGAGTATTTGAATTTTGAGTAAATTATATTGCTTGATTTCTCTCAGTTTCTTTCTGTATCGGTATGCTTATATCTATGTTTTTCTTTTTAATCACTACAGAAAGATGATGAAGGAAAAGGCTGGACCTTGCAGTCTTATCCTTGAAAGACCATTCACCCCCTTTCCGATACACCAGCTCCATCTTACAAGTGATATTGACATGTTGTTCAATAGAGGTCGTGTTCCAATCACAACTTGGAACAAAACAATACTCGCTTCAAATTTGAGAGCGTCTTCTGAGGGTAGTGGTAATTCAGGGTTTGCGATATTCTCCTCAAAGTTTCTAACCACCAAAGGATGGGATTCTCTGATTAGTCATAATGGACAAGCTAAAAGACCACTACAAAAGAATACTTTTGGTGAACAAGTTAGTCAATTAGTAACTATTTTCTCCGAGGAAGAATCAAGTGGTGAATGGGGACATGGGAGCTTTCCTCTGGAGGAGTATATTAAAGCATTGGACAGATCTAAGGGAGAACTATACTACAACCATTCTCTTGGTATGCGCTATAGTAAGGTGTGAGGTTTGACATACATTTATTTAACACATTATTTTCAGTGGTATTGCTAATCATTCACAATCTTGATTTTCTTGTGTATTTATCACTACCTCCATCCCAAAAATGAATGACCAGATTTTTTTTAAAAAAAATTGCTCTTGAAGAGCAAATCTTAAAAAAAAAAAAATGATCATTTATTTTGGGATGGAGGGCGTACTTTGTTGATTGATTCAATTGTTTAAGAACTTCATTTTTTCAGGAACAAAGTTATCCTCATTGATATATTCAGTTGAACTCCAGAAGTTTGTGACACATGTTATCATTTTTCACACACCTGATCCGTTTAAAATTGTTACTTATTAGATCACGGAGCAAATATACGTGGGATCATGCATACAGAACAAAGGGGATGTGGAGACCTTGTCTCATGATGTGGTAAGTGCGTCCCCACCTTGTATTAGATTGGCAGTCTACTTTATTGTGCTTTGTGCTTTTTTATTTTTTCTGGGGGCAGCCTGGTGCACAAAGCATCCCCGTGTAGCTAGGGTCCGTGGAAGGGTTCCCACTAGGGTGAAATGTAAGCAGACCTTACCCTGCATAAATGCAAGAGGCTACTTTCATGACTTGAACCAGAGACCTCAAGGTCACAGGGAAACACCTCAAGATATGAACGTGTGACCTATAGGAGATAACCGATCTGCCACAATTTTTGTGCTTCCTGCACAAAATTGTTGCAGTTCGATTATCTCCTTGTTGCAAGTTCTTTCTAATCTATTTTAATTGTTGAGCTGGGATATTGTTGTTAATAGAAGTAATCGGGCTAATGGTTTTTAGATGTTACTACTTAATATTGCTTGCGCCAGTATGTTGTTGAGTGAAGAGTTCTAATAGAGCCGAATGTCCTAATCAGGGAGTGACAGCTGTGCTAAACTTCCAGAGCGGAGTAGAAGCAGAAAATTGGGGAATTAATTCTAAGTTAATCAATGAGTCATGCCAACAAAATAATATCCTTATGATCAACTATCCTATCAGGTATATTTATTGTTGAGTTTTTGTCTATTGGGGATTTCTAGTCATGTCATCTTTTTCTTGTCTCTTCAAATAATCATCTTTATTTAACACCTGGTGTACAAGTCAGCACACTCTTTCACTTGATAGACTATGATAATTGCATTGCGGCTGGTTGCTAAACTGAATAGTATAAACTGCCTTAATATTATTCTCCATCTATTTATAAGAGTTGTCGCCCCAACCTTGATTTCACGGTGATATATAACGTCTGTATACGTACATACTAATGTTAATCATTTCCTAATCCTTGTTGCTTCCTAGCTGGTTATGGATATCAATGGCTTAGCACGTCTGCATTTTATCTCTTTTACAGGGAGGGAGATTCATTCGATATGAGAAAGAAACTTCCCTTCTGTGTGGGCCTTCTTTTGCGCTTACTAAAGAAAAACCATCGCGTTTATGTCACTTGCACCACTGGTTTTGATCGTTCTCCAGCTTGTGTGATTGCATATTTACACTGGATGACAGATACTTCCCTTCAAGCGGCCTTCAATTTTGTTATTGGGTTGCATACATGCAAGCCTGACAGGTTCACCTCATGTCTTACCACCATGTCTCTATGCCTCTGTATTTATTGGTATTAAACATTCAACACCAAAAAAACGCTTGATTAGATATTAAACTTAAAAGCAAAGATTGTGAGTTGAAAAATGTTCTAGGTTCTAATGTACTCCCTCCATTTCAAAATACATGTCGTTTTCGGAGTTACTTTTTCTTTTTCCAAGATACTTGACGTTTCATTATTTCCAAGACTTTTTTGATGTTGTATGTCAATATATCCTTATTTATATAGAGAACCATCTCTTGCACAAGCAATTAATTGCCTAGGTAATTGAATTATTTTAGAGGTACATGAGACTTTTTCGCATGTATTAATTGTATTTCTTAATTTGAAGTCTAAAACGGCATGTAATTTGAAATAGAGGGAGTAAATATTTTTATGCTGCAAGTCTTAATGAATTTATAAATCTATGTTACCTTGAATGCAGACCAGCCATTGCCTGGGCAACATGGGATCTCATAGCCATGGTTGAAAATGGCAAACATGACGGACCGGCAACCCATGCAGTAACCTTTGTGTGGAATGGACATGAGGTTATTATCGTATATGACCCTTACAGTAAACATTTTCTATATGTTTCCAATCTACATTAGAGAAAAAGGCAATTGAGCTCCAAATGGCGTCACTCCAATTTATTTTCAATGTGTACATATAATTTGGAGGGGAAAATAATCTGCTTACGGTGCAATTCTCTGCTATATATTGTGAAATTCAAATTTCAAAGTTACTCCAAACACACTTTAATGTTATTGGTATGAACATTTTTCAGACAAAATAAAAACCCCATGCATATTCATTTTTATAAATGCAGGGGGAGGATGTGGAATTGGTTGGTGATTTTACTGGAAACTGGAAAGAACCAATCAGGCTTGTTCACAAAGGTGGCCCAAGATACGAAGTTGATGTTAGAGTTTCACAAGGGAAGTAAGTACCGTGGCTTAGCTTTTATTGAATCCGTGTCTGATGTTGTGATGGGGAATGCTTTCTAAACTTGTGTGCTTTAATTTCTTTACACCACATGCAATGGTGACAAAAATGCTACTTTTGATGAAACTTTTGCTATTTTCGCGATTTGTGATTTGACGAAGTTATATATGCTACTGCATCTCCATGAAAAAACCAACTTTTGAGAAGTTAACTGTAAGTTGTTTTGGTAGACATGGGAGTGAACTGGTTTTGTCACGCATTGATTTTATCCTCTTTTTAGCTGTATACAGTGTTCGATAACTCTTGTCAATGTATTGCAGTTCAAGTGATGAATCTTTTAACATCTTTGAAATAGTTGTTCCATGGGTGTTCTTGATTATATTATTTACTCGAGGTAGAAAAGGATTTTTATATTTTAAAATATCTAATACTTGTTTACATAATTAACATGTACTCCCTCCGTCCCATAACAAGTGAGACTATGCAAAACAAACTTTTATCAATTCTTTATTTAACGGAACCCACTTATCAGACTCACAACAACAATCCACTAATTATTCCCTACCTCACTTTCTCTCTCATACTTTACTTTTCGTACTCACAACACTCCCTCCACTATCAATATTATACTCCCTCCGTCCCAAAATGATCTTCCCATTTGACTATTTCAACCTTTTTAAGAATGTAACACTTGCTTCACTAGCCATGTTTTGTTTATGCATTTTCATGCCCAAATTGTAGAAATGGGTAGAACATTTTGAGACAATGAGAAATGACAAATGTGAAGGTTATTTTGGGACCGAAGGAGTACTACTTTTTCTTAATCCTCATCCATTCTACTTTGGTCTCACTTGTTATGTGACGGAGGGACTATAGAACTGTGCTTTAACTTTAGCTTGTCTACTCTTGTTGGTGTTTGCAATTTCCTTACAATTGTTTCATGGTTTATACTTATTTACATCATTCTGTAGCAGTTCATTGCATAACTTTGACTAGTTACTCTTCAAAAGCATTCTATTTGACAACTAACAAACATCATTTAAAAGATACTACCTCCGTCCCAGAATGAATGCCCAAATTTGCTCTTGATTGAGGGAGTAGTAAGATCTTCAATGTGGGCCCGTGGTTATCTCACTCTTACAATTTCTCTATCTCCTTCAGGTACTACTATAAGTTCATTGTTAATGGGCAGTGGAGGCATTCAACAACTTCACCAACAGAAAGGGATGAACATGGTAATCTTAACAACGTAATTGTAGTTGGTGACATTGCTAATGTGAGGCCTTCTGTTCAACCACAAAAGAAGGTATGAATGCCTCGTATACCCTTACGTTTTATATTGTAAAGAAAGCTGATATGATACCCTTGGCTATAAAATACCATCAAAAAGTTCATTACAACATCGTACATTAAAACATTAATGATCCATTTTTGGTCATTACACAAATTGTATAAAAAATCAACACAAATCTTCCTTGTTACCATTTGTATGCAAGTATATATTCTCGAGAGATTTTGCAGTAAATGTTTTCATTGTTGTATGCATATATACAGTGTCGAAACCTAAAATTTTGAGAAAGGGGGTGGGTTCAAAATAATATAATAATACAAATTTTATCATAAAAATAGATGAAAGGGGTCGAAATAGATAGAAATAATACTTTTGGTGTCCTTTTCCCAAAATTTAGAGGTACTAAGAAGATATTTCCCTAAATTGAATGGGGGTCAAGCGACCCCCATCACTTACTTCTATGTTTGCTTCTCCATGCCATGTATATAAGCATATGTTCACATATTAGTCCTCATGATCTCTTTATATTCTTTGTTTCAGGATGCTAATATTATGAAGGTGATTGAAAGGCCATTGACAGAAAACGAACGGTTTATGCTGGCAAAAGCAGCTCGATGCGTGGCATTCTCCGTTTGTCCTATAAGGCTTGCTCCTAAATAATTGCACATTCAGCATATTTGCTCCCCGAGAGGTTTATGATAGCATCACTTCCTTTTCCATTCAACCCGAATAATATCAACAAAAAACATCATTGTTAAGGTACTATTCTCAACCTATGAACTTCTAGAAACGCTAAAATTGCTTCGCCCCGCTTTTCTTATTAACATCACAAAAGGGGAGTTTCTCGTAATCAGGGGTGGATTGGGTGCAAGTGCACCCAATAGCTCGTGAGCATTGTTACTTGTAACAGGCTCAAGGTCTTTTGTGATTACTTTGATGTAATTATAAAGTAATTTCATAGTCATTCCTAAATACGAGGTCTGTATGTTTTGTGTTATTGCACCTTGTACACAAGGTACAACACTATAAAGCATCCGAAATCCATGTTCTGAAGATAAAGTTGACTCTAATTGAAAATTAGCAATTGTAGTACAACTTGGGGAACCTTCAAGCATTAAGGCCATCTTCAATGTGCACTAAATATTGCAACAATTCATCAAAAACGCACTAGTCGCATCTCCAATGTGCACCATTTCTTGCACCAATTTTATTTGTTTTAAATTTTTAGTTTTTTCAATTCATGTTGTTAAGACTTTTTAAGTCAACTGGTGATTTTAGTTACATTTTTGTCTTATTTTCTACCAAACATTAAATAGACTTGACAATAAAAAAAGAGAAAACTCCGTTTTGGTCCATTGTACTTTAGGGCGTGTTTCATTTTTACCATCGAACTTTCTTTTTTTCATTTTTACCATCGTACTACAAACAATGGTGTCATTTCATACCAAATTTTGGTGTAAAATGACACCATTGTTTGTAGTACGATGGTAAATTGAAACAAATTTGGGTATAAAATATCGAATTTGGCATAAAATGACACCATTGTTTGTAGTACGATGGTAAAAATGAAAAAAATAAAGTTTGATGGTAAAAGTGAAACACGGCCCAAAGTACGATGGACAAAAATGGAGTTCTCCTTTTAAAAAATGACAAAAATAGTTAAAATAAATCATACTCCCTTCGTCCCAAATTTATCTTCTCGTTGACTATTCAAACTTTTTAATGACATGAATACTTGTTTGATTTGCCATGTTGTGTTTATGCACTTTTAAGCTTAAAATGTGAAGAACTTTTTGGGACAATGAAAAATGGGAATAAGGAAGATCATATTTTGGACGGACGGAGGGAGTATTTTAAAACAATTTGCAGTACAACTTAGGGAGCATGTAAGCGTTGAATTAGCTATGATTTAGGATCTAGTCTACAATTGATCCTCATCACCGCGTGAAGATCAACGGTCAATCAAACACTATTTTATCTTCTGCTGCACATGGGCATTATTTTTACATGATCATTTAATCTCGATAAGTTCGTGAAGGTCAACCGGTCAATCAAACACTATTTGTTGTTGTTTATATACTAATCCATAGTACATGTCAATTTTTCCTTTTTAATCTGTCTCACAGTACATGTCCACTCTAAAAATGGCAAATAATATTTACTATTCTTCCCCTTCATTTTCTCTTCTACTTTACTTTTATAATCAGAATACCAATCAACTTACTATTCCCTCCCACTCATTCTCTCTCCTAGTTTACTTTTATACTCACAACAATTACATTATTTCCACCATTTCTTAATCTCCGTGCAAATGATAGGGTAGACATATACTATGGGACGGAGGCAATAGTTTTTTATTAATGAGATTCACTTGTTATACTCACAATAATTATTTATTTACTACATTCTACCCTACTTTCTCTCGTTCATACTCACGACACCTACTTATAAAATATTTTTTTCTTAATTTTCGTTCTTAAAATGAAATCGGTCGTTTGTAACGAGGCGGAGGGGGTATGAAATTACATAATCACCCATCGCATAGCAACTTGGTTTCTAACAACTATCAACTTACCATTTTCTACTCCACTTTCTCTCTCTTATCTACTCACAACACTTGCTTTAATACTCCCTCCGTATCAGAGCAAGTGTCTATCCTTCTAAATGCACGGATATTAAGAAATGGTGGAAGTGTTATAAGTATGAAAAGTGAGATGAGAATCAGTGGCGGAGCCAGGAATTTGTATCTACGGGGGCAAAGATTACACAATAAAAAAAAATTAATTGTATTCCATCAATGGGGGAAAAAAAATCTAGTGCATTATTACTTTTATGTCAAAGAGAGCAAGTTTCAATAAATTGCACTAAACCCCTCAAATTTTTGTAAAATTTGCACTAGGAATTTAAAAAAAAATAAAAATCAATGGGACTCCGTCACAGGTGAGAATAGTAAGTTGATTGGCATTGTGTGAGTATAAAATTAAAGTAGGAGAGAGAATGAGTGAGAGGAATAGTAAAAATTCTTTGTCATTTTAAGAAAAGGTCACTTACTCGAAGACAGACTCAAAAAAAAAGGTTGACAGTTACTATGAGATGGAGAGAGTAATACTTTTATTTAGTTTTTTTTTTTAAACTAAAAATTGATACTTTAATTTTTAATAATGAGATGGAAGGAATATATATAGATAGATATATATACTCCCTCCGTCCCACCTCACTTGAGACTTAAGAGGTGGACACAATAACTAAGGAAAAAGAATAAAATAAGGAAAATGTGTGGTAGAAAATAAAGAGAGAGAATGAGTGGGGTTAATAGTATGTTGGTTGAATGAATTGTGTGGTGGAAAATGAAGAGAGAGAATGAGTGGGTGGGGTAGATTGAATTTAAAATTATAAAAAGATTACCATTTTGGGAAGTCTCAAGTGAAGTGAGACGGATTAAAATAGAAATAAGTTTCAAGCGAGGTGGGACGGAGGGAGGGAGTATATATATATATATATATATATATATATTTGTGTGTATATATAGTAAGGTTGCCTATGATCTGATCTCCATTGCATATTCAACCACTAAACTAGGTAGCTACATAATAATAAGATACTTGTTGTGTATTAGTAGGAATTAAGAGAATGGAGAAGAAAAGTTGGAAAGGTTTTGCAATCCTTGTAATAGTAATAATGGCAGTGATAATACATGTTAGGTAAATTTTCAATACCCATACAATATATTGTTTGTTTGGTTGCATGCAATCAAGACAGTGATGATTATAAGGCTTTGGAATTAAGTCAGTCTTTATAATCTTGATCATTCCATTACTCATTAGATGTATGTATAATCATATTATAACTCTCAATTAAAAGTCATATTTTTTTATGAGAGATTAAATCAGAATTATTGAGTAATTCGTGCAGTCGAACTGCTTTAAATCAGTGTTCATACATAGCCTTTTGCATGCCCAAACGGTTCCGGAACCGGCGGTTCCCGGATAGCCAGAACCGTATTCGAACCGTCCTAATCTGGATCAGGGTCCTATCCGGCGGTTCCAGCCAGTTAACCTTTTTTTTTTTTCCAGTTTAGTCCAAATCCGTAAGAAAACCGATTCCGGTTCCAGCGGTTCTAGAACTGGAAGGCTTGAAATTGAGGTAAGTGACTGTTGGAACCGTTCGATTCCGGTTCTCGGATCCAGTTCCCGGTTCCGTAACCAGCGGTTCCACGGTTCTAATATCTTTGGACCCGTATTCGAACCAGCTCTGCAAGGTTCCCGGTTTGGTTTCCAGTTCTGATGATTCTTTGGTATAGCCAGTTCCCGGTTCCAGCTCGAACAGCCGGTTCCGTCAGCTCCCGGTTCTTTTTGCGTGTGTCTAGTCTGTGTCTATCGACATGCATATTCACGTTTCCATTTGAACACTAATTGTATGGAAAATGCTTGTAAGGTGTTCCATGAAATAAGATACTCATTCCGTGTCAAAATGATTTTTTTTAATTGTTAATATGAAGGTATTTTGAGCTACAAATTTTATTTTATTTAATTATTATCCTATTAAAAAAACTATCATTATTATAAGTACTATACATACCAATTTTAGATGTTTATTAGAATACTAAAAAATTATTAAGGGTTAATTATAAATTAGGGCCTAACATCTCGTATCAGGTCCCCAAACGGGGCCTGACTTTTTTTATTTAGAGAATTATGGCCTGAATTGACATTTTTTGCCCATGTTAGGGCTTTTTGATGATGTCCATCCAAAAATTCCGTTAACACGTATGTTGTCTATGACTTTGAATGAGGGTTTTATTGTCATTTAACTTTAAGGCTAGTACTATAAAGCGTGAAAATGTCCTCATATGGTCAAAATTAACGGAATTGACAATAAAAAGTCATATGCAATGTACGTGTTAACTTAACGGAATTTGTTGAAGTCCTCTTTAACTTCTCTGCAATTTCATTGTAATGAAGCCCCGTACATCCTTAATGGATATCTAACCAAGCCTTGAACGCAAAATGACAAAAAACTCTTCCTTCAAAGTCATATGCAACGCACCTCTTAACTTAACAGATTTTTTGGATGAAAATCGTCATAAAGCCCTGATTTGGGTAAAAAAAAAATATCAATTTAGACCCTAATTCGCTAAAATAAAAAAGTCAGACCCCGTTTGGGGACCTCATACGAGACTTTAGGTCCTAATTTATAATTAACCCAATTATCAATCAAATTACCTTCGTATCAGCCACAAACAACCACAATGAAAATAGGAAAATCCTGATGAAAACGAGTCCAAATCCTATGTACCACTTCATCTGCCACAAGAGATCTAATGGCTCACAGTTACTAAGATTGGTATTTTCGTAATACTATGCAAACATGTGAACGGTTAGATTGAAAGTGGTACATGGAGTGGAACACAAAAGTGCTACAGGAGATCTCAACTCGATGAAAACAGACTTAACATTAGTGATACTAACTTTTAATTTTTCTTTCTATTTTGCAGGTAGTTGAGATGAAAATGTGTTATTTTCGACATGAGATAAGAAGATTGTTTAGTATTGTCAATCTAATAGTGTTTGTTTGTTGTTGTTTTTTTATTTTGACTAAAACTTCTATGCGACCGTCTCACGCCGTGAGACGCCCCCCCCCCCCCCCTTTTCCCCTCTTTTTCAAAGTCCACGTGTGTGTTAAAAAAAAAAAAAAAAATCCAATAATTTTAAAATGCTATATCTTGAGATTTTGAAGTCAAAAAAAAAAAATTAAAAATACCGTTGTGTTCGTCTCGATAAGGCGAATAAAACTACATAGGTCATGATATGGCTTATTTTTTTTTAAAAAAAATATTTTTAACATACAAAACAAGTGAGCTGCTCGTCATAATAAAATGTAACACTTTCTTATGAAGAAAGTAACAGTTTGGTCTTTAAAAAGTAACACTTTATTGTAAGATGTAACAGCAATTTCGCAAAATAATATAAATAGTTTTTGTGGTTAGAAATGTAACACTTTCTTATGAAGAAAGTAACAGTTTGGTCTTAAAAAAGTAACACTTTATTGTAAGATGTAACAGCAATTTCGCAAAATAATATAAATAGTTTTTTTTTTGAAAAAAAAAGTGTTACGTATGAGAAAAAAGTGTTACATTTCCTTATAAAAAGTGTTACATCTGGTATAAAAAGTGTTACTTCTGTTGGCCAGTAAAAAAATGGCGGGGACCGTCGCATGGTAGTCCACCCCTTTTATTTTTTGTTATTTTTTGTGTGTAATTTATTTTGATATTAAACGTCAACCTTGTTATTTATATTCCGCTACGTTTTATGTGTTTCTTGGGTTTTAGAAATCGTGTGCTACTTCGAAAGTGTCAAAATTAATTAATGTTACAAACTGTCCGCCTTAATTACAAAGTGCCAATCATTCATACCTTATTTATAAACATTTTACTCAATTAACAATTTTGGAAATATATACATATACAGTATAACTTTTAAGGAAAAATGTTAAAATGTGTTGACACTAGTTTTGGTTCTGGGCCATATACTCTGGATTTGAGTAGCAAAAATGACAAAAGAATGTGGACATCCTTATTTTGCTGTTTATTTTGTTGTAACATTTGAAACGAAACTTTAATCTAGTGAATGAAATAATGTCGTCATTTTAAAATAACAAGCCTGCATATAAAATTGGGTGACCAAACTTGAAATTTCTGCATCTCTCCTCCCTCCTCTCTTTCGGCCAATCTTTGTTTTCAGTTTTAAGTGAAGAACCGATTTTCATATGGCTCCGGCGGCCAGCCCATGTATTTTTGGGAAACATAAATGGTGTTCTATTAGTTATTTTTCTCGTTTTAAAATAAATGTTCTACTTTGATTTTTTTTTTTTTATCGACTTGATTGAATTTTGACTAAAATTAAATTTAAAATTTTCATGAAACTCTAAAAGTTGTTATTGATGATTCCTAAAAATTATCATTGATAAAAATTGTTAGAATTTTATGAAAATGATTAGAGTTTTGTAATTTTTTTTTAGTCAAAATACAATCAAGTTGACTAAAGAAATCAAGATGCAACATTTTTACAAAACAGATGAACTTGAATAAAGCTTTATGTTATGTTGATAATTTAAAGTTTAACGAGTCGAGCTCAAGCACATTAAGAACACGTGTACGCATATTCACTAGTATCGAATAAACATTCAAAAGAGAGCTCAAACCCGATACTATTTGCTTAAGCGACCAAAATCCCTTTTTCTTTTTCTTTTTCTTATTCTTATAAACTCAAACCCGATACTATTTGTTGAACCGACCAGAACCCTCCACTCAAACCAACCACCGGTTCGGGTTGCACTGATCAATCAGAGGCCCATGAAGTTTTAGAGATAGAAAACCTTATCTCCATCATGGGTTCCCCTCCATTAACTTTCCACCCACTCCCACTCATTATCCATTTTCCACCTCAAAAAATAGAGATGGTGGTTTAACCTTAATTTCTAACCTTACACGTGTCATCCCATCATCATCATCAACAACAAAAATATTACTCCCTCCGTCCCGTCCCGTCCCGGAGTAAGAGTCATACCCCTCATTTGCACGCTTATTAATAAATATTGGAAGTGATGTAAATGTTGTGAGTGTATAAGTAAAGTAGGAGAGAGAATGAGCGGGAGAGAATAGTGAATTGATTGGTGTTGTGAGTATAAAAGTAAAATAGGAGAGAATATGAGTGGGGTGAATAGTAAAGATTCTTTGCTATGTAAGGAATAGGACTTTTACTCTGGGACGTACCAAAATGGAAAGTAGGACTCTTAACGGAAGGAGTAACATTGGTACATCTCATACTAATCACTTACCGTCAAATATACTGCACTTAACTTGCCAATTTTTATTTTTATTTTTAAAAAATAAAATTACGGAACGCTGTTTTCCTCATTTATATATAGCGTTCACGATATATGAAATTGTGAACGCTATATATATTTTGCTGGTCACACATTTTAACTGTCCAAAAATATGAAGACGAAAAATGATTTTTAAAAGGAAAAATTTCCCAAAAGTCCTTTAAACAAAACAATTTTTTTTAAATAGGACAGATAATTTCATTTATTTTGCTCAGGTCCACTAGATGGAACATTTATTTCCATTAGGTCCATGGTTTTTTTAATGAAATATTGTGATTCCGAAATTACCCCTCCCACCCAACCCAAACACGCGAACCCTAAAAATCCTCAAACCTTGAAATGACCCCATCGTCTCCTTCCCCATCTCTCTATTTTCTTCTCTTTCGGTCGTCCTTCATGTCACCATCCCGTCCATCGCCCTCATCCCCACCCATCTTCGTCAACAACCGTCCCCCTCCACGAACAAGAACGCCGGTTCTGGGCTGCGAGAAAATGAGGAAAATACATCACAACCACTGCACCGCCACCACCCATCTCCATTATCGCCACCTCACCAAAATCAGACCAACACGATTAAATCACTGCACTATAACCACAATTAAAAAAAAGTAATGTCACCCATGACACCTTTCTCCAAAATCCCATTTGAAAACCCATCATAATTTGAAATCCCACTTGAAAACCCATCTGAAAATCCCATGTGAAATCTTAGATCTAGATCTGGGTATACATTGAAAATAAAAAATAATTGAAATCCCATTAAAAACCCATCACCTCCTGCAAAAATAATAAAATCATACACCTACACATACACCTATTGGATTTAGATTTTGACCGGATGAAAAAAAAAAAAAAAAAAACAGAGAGTAGGAGATAGGGAGAAACAAGTGAAAAAGAGGAGGTGACGAGGGGAGGTGGAGTAGGGTGGGTAGGGATGGTGGTGGAGATAAGGAAGGCAAGGGTAGTGGTGGTGGGAATGGTGGTTGCCGGGTTTTGACGGAGACATAGCAAAAAAAAACGGTGGTGGTGATGGGTCTTCTGAGTTATGCTCAGGGACCACATGGAAGGAGGGGGGTATTTGTATAATATTACTATTTAACTTTAGACAAAAACTTGTATGAGGACACCATGACCCGTCTCATAGTAGAGACGGGTCATTTTTTACCCATAACCCGGATCCATGACCCACAGGCCCAAAAAAATGTTTTTTTTAAAAAAAAAATATCATTATTTTTGGGTTTTTTTTTCGGTTTGTCAAAAGTAATAGTTACTATAACTAATTATAACAAACGTGTTACTTATATGTAACAATTTGTATACATAAAAGTAATATATATACAGAAAAGTAACAGCATTTTTTTTTAATGTTTTTCTTCGTTTGCCTAAAGTAATACTTATTACAACTAAAATGTAACGAACGTGTTACTTATATGTAACAGTGTTTATACATAATTGTAACACATATGTATAGAAAAAATAATAATTCAACCATTTACATTTTTAGAGCTAAAAACACTTGATTAGTATTACATGTAAAAGTATTACATTATCTATAGAAATACGTTATAATTTCTTTTATTAAAGTGTTACATTTACTTGTACAAACAATTACATTCATGTATATGAGTTGTTACTTTTCAAATGTTACTTTGTTTCAAAAAGTTAAATCAAAATACACAATATTTTCATTTTTGCAAAAGCACTATTACATTTCAGTATAAATGATAATTACATTTAGATATTGTTTGGGTTACACGTAATTATAGTTAATATTACATTTGAAAAAAATGGGTAAAACGAGCTTTTATTTTTGTAAAACAGGTGTTACGTTTACTTATGAACAATGTTACTTTATTTGTATACAGTCATTACATTAAGTTATGGTAACTATCACTTTTGGTAAACGACGGAAAAGCTGAAAAAAAGAAAAAATAATGGGGCCAATGGGTGGTTGCCACGTGGCAGGTTATGCCCAAAAGGTCATGGGTCGATCCGTCTCTTCTATGAGACGGATCTAGGTGTTCTCACAAGAGACCACCTCTTAACTTTAAGCCTTTTTACTTTAGAAAAATATTGTTAGGGTGCATGCAATTTAATAATTTACACATTTACCCCCTTTATTATTTTCAACTAAGACTTGAATATTTTTTTCAATTTCTTCATATATATTTTTTTTGTCCTAAGAGACAGTAGCATTTTTACTTTGAAAGTTAAGTCTCAATATTTTTATAGGTTTGTGACATGACTCTCAATGTTTTTATAGGTATATGACATATCTCTTAGTATTTTTTATAGGTCTATGACACGTCTCTCAGTGTTTTTAAAGGTCTGCGACACGTCTCTCAGTCTTTTAATAGGCATGTGACTTGTGTCTCAGTGTTTTTATAGGTCTGAGACATGGCTCTCAGTGTTTTATTGGTCTGCGACATGGCTTTCAGTGTTTTTATAGGTATGTGACTTGTGTCTCAATGTTTTTATAGGTCTGAGACATGGATATCAATGTTTTTATTGGTGTAAGACATGGCTATAGGTCTGTGACATGTCTCTTAGTGTTTTTATAGATCTGTGACATGGATCTCAGTGTTTTTATAGGTATGTGACTTGTCTCTCACTCTTTTTATATGCCTGCGACATGTCTCTCAGTGTTTTTATAGGTATGTGACATGTCTGTCAGTATTGTTATAGGTCTGCTACACGTTTCTCAGTGTTTTTATAGGTTTGCGACATAGTTCTAAGTATTTTTATAGGTATGTGACATATCTCTCAGTGTTTTCATAGGTCTGCGACACATCTCTCAGTGTTTCTATAGGTCTGAGATATGTCTCTCAGTGTTTTTATAGGTCTGAGACATGTCTCTCAGTGTTTTAATAGGTCTGAGACACGTCTCTCAGTGTTTTTATAGGTTTGAGATGTCTTTCAGTGTTTTTATAGGTCTGAGACACTTGTCTCAGTATTTTTATAGGTCTGTGACATAGCTCTCAGTGTTTTTTTATGTATTTGACATGTATCTCAGTGTTTTTATAAGTTGGAGACATGACTCTCAATGTTTTTATAGGTTTGAGACATGGATATCAATGTTTTTATTGGTCTACGACATGGCTCTCAGTGTTTTAACATGTGTAAGACATGGCTATAGGTCTGTGATATGTCTCTTAGTGTTTTTATAGATATGCGACATGGCTCTCAGTGTTTTTATAGGTATGTGACTTGTTTCTAACTATTTTTATAGGTCTGCGACATGTCTCTCATTGTTTTTATAAGTATGTGACATGTCTGTCAGTATTGTTACAGGTCTGCAACACGTTTCTCAGTGTTTTAAAGGTTTGTGACATAGTTCTAAGTGTTTTTTATACGTATGTGACATGTCTCTCAGTGTTTTTATAGGTCTGAGATACGTCTCTCAGTGTTTTTATAGGTATGAGACACATCTCTCAGTGTTTTTATAGGTTTGAGATATGTCTCTCAGTGCTTTTATAGGTCTGAGACACTTGTCTCAGTATTTTTATAGGTCTGTGTCATAGCTCTCAGTGTTTTTATATGTGTGTGACATATATCTTAGTGTTTTTACAAGTCGGAGACATGACTCTCAATGTTTTTGTAGGTTTGTGACATGTATCTCAGAGTTTTTATAGGTCTGCGGTATGACTCTTAGTGTTTTTATAGGTTTGTGACATGGCTCTCAATGTTTTTAAAGGTATGTGATATGTTTATAAGTGTTTTTATGTGTATGTGACATGTCTCTCGGTGTTTTTATAGGTATGTGACGTGGTTCTAAGTGTTTTAATTGGCATGTGACATGGTTAAGTGTTTTTATAGGTATGTGATATGGTTCTAAGTACTTTTATTGGTGTGTGACATGGTTCTAAGTGTTTTTATAGGTATGTGATATGGTTCTAAGTGTTTTTATAGGTATGTGACATGACTTTCAATGTTTTTATAGGCATGCGACATGTCTCTCAATGTTTTTATACGTTTATGATATGACTTTTAGTGTTTTTATAGGTTTGAGACATGATTCTCAGTGTTTCTAAGAGTCTGAGACATGAATCTCAGAGCGGGATGAAAATATGACTTGAAAATATTGCCTGAAAAGGGGGAGCACCCTTATAAGGGGTAGTTAGGGGTATTCTTGGCTATTTTTGTCCCTTGAGTTTTTGAGCAATTAGAAAAATATTTTGTCTTCTTTAGAAATAAAAGTTAGAATGAAGGGCTTTTAGGAAAATGTCACTTTTTAAAAATATTTGGGATTGAAATGAAGGTATTGTTTGGTTATCATTCTATGTGGCCTTATCCAGAAATTAGTATAAGAATGTGAAGAACGAACCATAGAATAGTGACCAATGTCGACCGCAACATTCAACAGCGCCTTCCTTGCCTCTCTTTCTCCTTCTTCTTCTTCTTCTTCTATCAAGAAATCTTCTGCAGCACCATCCACATTACGCCCATTCATCTTTGCCACCCTTAACAACTCCTCATCTAGCAACAACACTGCTCTTCCTAGACTCATCCGTAACGAGCCCGTCTTAGCCACTCCCGCTCCCATCATCACCCCTACTTTGGTACGTACATTTCTCCATCTCATTCGTCTTTCACACACACGCGCGCACACATAAACACAGTTGCAAATGTATGTGTATGCATGAGTATGTACTGAATGAAGGTAGATTATAGTCCGTGACAATCTGTCTGGCTAGCTACTTGCTTAACAAGGAAAAAACCTTCTGTACTTTTATCAACATAATTAAATTAAATTTTAATTTATTTTACGTTTACAGTTGAAGAAAAATATATAAATTCATAATTATTTTTAACAAATGAAATTATTTTTATGAGATGGAGAGAGTATTATTAACTTTATATCAAAAACAAATTTTATAAATAATTTTGATAATCAGTTTTTTTATTTTAGAACAATTAATATTTTCATTGAAAAGTTAATCATCAAGCTATTATTGAAATAGTATACATTTTTTTATTTTTTTTTAGAAGTAAACAAATTCAACGAGAGAATTTTCAATGAGGTGGTCTCCCATGAGAACAAGGGGATCCGTCTCATGCATGAGACGGGTCGACCCATGACCCATGGGTCATGATCCGCCACGTGACAGCCTCCCAGAGGTCCAAACAATTTTTTTTATTTTTTTATTTTTGAGTTTTTATATTATTTTTTCGGCTTTTCAGCCGTTCACCAAAAGTAATAGTTACCATAACTTAATGTAATGACTGTATACATATAAAGTAACATTGTTCATAAGTAAACGTAACACCTGTTTTACAAAAACAAAAGCAAGTTTTACCCATTTTTTCAAATGTAATACTAACTATAACTACATGTAACCCAAACAATATCTAAATGTAATTATCATTTATACTGAAATGTAATAATGCTTTTGAAAAAATGTAAAATATTGTGTATTTTGATTTAATTTTTTGAAAGAAAGTAACATTTGAAAAGTAACATATGAATGTAATTGTTTGTACAAGTAAATGTAACACTTTAATAAAAGAAATTATAACATATTTCTATAGATAATGTAATACTTTTACATGTACACTAATCAAGTGTTTTTAGCTCTAAAAATGTAAATGGTTGAATTGAATTATTACTTTTTCTATACATATGTGCTACAATTATGTATAAACATTATTACATATAAGTAACACGTTCGTTACATTTTAGTTGTAATAAGTATTACTTTTGGCAAACGAAGAAAACATAGAAAAAAACACTGTTACTTTTCTGTATATATGCATTACTTTTATGTATACAAACTGTTACTTTATATGAATACAGTCATTACATTAAGTTATAGTAACTATTACTTTTGACAAACCGAAAAAAACCAAAAAAAATATATATATAAAAAAAAATGGGCCTATGAGAGGCTGCCACGTGGTAGGGTCGACCCCTGGGTCCTGGAGCCGGTTCAGTGGGTCGGGCGGGTGGGTCAAAAACCGACCCGTCTCATGGATGAGACGGGTTGCTGTGTGCGCACACAAGTCTTTGTCATTTTCAATTTTCACAATTCTGTGATTAACAATTAAAAAACGAAGATGTACTTGAAATCTAAGCTGGTAATAAAATGATTTGGCATGGAACATTAAACACAAACCGAAAATTACTAGTATTGGGAAAGATATGTTGTATTTTGGAAAGAGAGGGTAATTTGGGTTATAGAATTTTCATGAGGAGTGAATAAAGGCATGTTTCTAAATAAGTGAGTAAAAGTGATATTTTCTTGGCTTTTTAGCTTTTACTTATTTATGCTATAATTGACTTGTACCTTACTTATGAGCTTTTAGCTTATAAGTCTAAACAAACACTACATTTATAACTTATTTTAAGCCAAAAGTCAAAAGCTCTCATAAATAAGTGGAAACAAACAAGCACATAATCATTCATCCGTCCTTATGAAAGGTATATTTTGACTTTTTAAAAAACTGTAAAAAAAAAAAAAAAAACGAGTGGAGTAATAAACAGATACTCCCTCTGTCCCAAAATGATCTTCTCATTTGCCATGTTTCATTGTCCCAAAAAGTTTTCATTTCTACAATCTAGGCTATAAAAGTACACAACCAAAACATGGCTAGTGAAACAAGTGTTCATATCCTTAAAAAGTTTGAATAGTCAAACAGGAAGATCGTTTTTGGACGGAGGGAGTATCACCTACTAGTAACTTTCCTTTTTGGGCGTTATTTATTGGATTCTAAAGCGTAAGCAAACTATGCAGAATATGGGAACTGAATCCTACGAGGCTGCCATTGCAGGACTCAAGAAACTCCTCAGGTACATGCTTTTCTGACACTGGCTAACGACATTAACACTAGCAAAACGTACTCTCGTCAGTTCACTACTGACAAGAACTGACAACGTACAACTGATGTACAACTGAGTATACGTCAATAGTCGTCATTTTGGTCACTGAACATCTGACTGTATGTGTGCATGCAGTGAGAAGGGAGAACTAGGACCAGTGGCTGCAGCAAAAGTTGAACAAATCACAGCTGACCTTAAATCAGCTGAGGGAGCTGCAGCTGTTGACCCCAAAGTGTTTAATGCCTCCGAGAGGATCAAATCCGGCTTCACCAAGTTCAAAACCGAGAAATATGTGTATGTACACAACTTTTAACGCTTAACCTATACATACGGATACATACACATATACTCTATCCCTCAAAGTCACCTTTTCTCTCTCTATAATTTCTTCCTATAAGAAGAAGGATTCTGAATTCTAACCTTTTGAATCTTCTCTGACGTATCTGGATAACAGAACGAATCCAGAATTGTACGGTGAACTTGCCAGAGGACAGGCCCCTAAGGTATAGCAGCTTAATCTGTAACAGAAACTAACATAAAGATCAGTTAATTAGAATGCTGGGATTGAATTTCTCACGGCTTGTACATTACTTAAATTTCCCAGTTTATGGTGTTTGCTTGCGCTGACTCGCGAGTCTGTCCGTCCCACGTTCTGGATTTCCAACCGGGAGAGGCTTTCGTTGTCAGAAATGTTGCCAACATCGTCCCACCGTTCGATAAGGTCAGTCAATCTCCATGGGATTTTTTTTATTTTTTTTTTCTATTTCTCAACATAATCAATAACAAAATTTACCTATAAAACAGACAAAATATGCAGGAGTAGGATCTGCTGTTGAATATGCTGTCCTCCATCTCAAGGTAATAAAAAGGAAATAAATTCCCGAGCGTGATTTTTTTTCTCAGACTTTTTTTAGCCGAACATATGTTTTTTCAGGTGTCGGAGATTCTGGTTATTGGTCACAGCGCTTGCGGTGGGATCATGGGGCTCATGTCTTTCCCAGATGAAGGACCTCACATTACGTAAAACCCTTTCTCTTAACTATTTTCTCTTCAATTTTCTTCCGTTAAAGATTTCCCTATTTTTCATACTCCCTCTGTCCCTGAAAATTTGTCTCGGTTGACTTTTTATGGTCAACCCATGTTAACTTTGACCATACATAGGTGTCAATTTAATGATCACAATAAAATTCTCAAAATTGTTATTGGTTAGTTAATTAATGATTTATCAATTACAATTTTTAAAATTTCACTAAGATGATTGAATCGACATTAATGTTTGGTCAAAGTTCATTTGTGTTGACCATAAAAAAGTCAAATGGAAAGATCATTTTGGGACGGAGGGGGGGTATCATGTAGTACAACAATCTTCGTGTCCTAATCTGACTCTAATACGCAGTGACTTCATCGAGGACTGGGTCAGAATCGCAACCCCTGCTAAAAAGAAGGTAGTTGCTGAGAATGGCGATAAATCATTCTTGACTCAATGTGCTTATTGTGAGAAGGTAAACCTCAACTTTACAAGTTCCCTGCTTTACTATCTTTCTTCCCTTTTGTAATTTAATTTCTTAAAAAACAACTGTCCGTGTGCGTGCAGGAGGCCGTGAATGCATCACTTGGAAACCTTCTAACCTACCCATTCGTCAGAGATGGTTTGGTGAAGAAGACATTGGCTTTGAAGGGTGCTCACTATAACTTTGTCAATGGATCCTTCGAGCTCTGGAGCCTTGACTTTGGCCTAAGTCCATCTACCTCTGTATGAAACTGCGTCAAATATTAAAACTATGAGCTACCCACCCGTCGTAATAAACTTCTCTCTCCTCCCCCCCTCTCCCTCCTCTCAAACCCTAATTTCATTTTCCTTCCGGTGAATGTACTCATTTTGTAAATCTATCTGCCTACGAAGAGCAGTTCATTAAAATTTATATATAACGCGGGTAGTTACTTCTTTCTGTAATAAGGTAATTGAAATGGTTACTGGGATTTTTTTTTCGGTTTTGCTAGGTTAAAGATGTGGCCACAATACTGCATGGAAGCTATTCTAGCTTGTCCTGCAAAAATGAGGCTCTTCCTAGCTCGAATAAGAATGTGTAACCATTTATCGGGTTTATATATGTAGAGGGGCCTTCGACTCTAGGGCCCCTGAGCTCAGATTCAAACCCAAATAAGGAAAATCCAGATGGAAAATTCCTCATACACCCCTCACTAGCAAAATAATGTAAGAAGACTAAAATACCCTCATATCTCTTCCCAACTTTACTTTTTTGGTCAAATTTTAGTCAACTCTTATAACTTACACATAATTATCATATAAGACTTTAAAAAAATTATTTTTTTCAATTTTTTACAAAAAAATAATAATTTTTTTTGGGTCAAACTTGGTCAAACAGCAGTCAAACTCTTATAACTAACACATAAGAGTCAAAATTTTCACTTTTTCCATTTTTTTACGAAAAAAATAATATATTTTTTTGTTAGACTTGGTCAAACAGCAGTCAAACTCTTATAACTAACACATAAGAGTCAAAAATTTTACTTTTTCCATTTTTTTTACAAAAAAAATTAATAATTTTTTTGGTCAAACTTGGTCAAACAGCAGTCAAACTCTTATAACTAACACATAATTATCATATAAGAGTTACAAAAATTACTTTTTTCACTTTTTACAAAAAAATAATAATTTTTTTTAGTCAAACTTGGTCAAACAGCAGTCACACTCTTATAACTAACACATAAGAGTAAAAAAAAAAATCACTTTTTCCATTTTTTTTTTACAAAAAAAATAACAAAATTTTTTGGTCAAATTTGGTCAAACAACAGTCAAACTCTTATTACTTACACATAATTATCATATAAGAGTTACAAAAAATACTTTTTTCATTTTTTTACAAAATAATAATAATTTTTTTGGATAAAATTTGGTCAAACAGCAGTCAAACTCTTATAACTGACACATAATTAACATATAAGAGTCAAAAGTCTTATGAACATGTCCATAAGACTAAAGTCTTATTTTAAGATGTTTATAAGACTAAAGTCTTATTGAACCTGTTCATAAGATTTTGCTCTTATGAATAATAATGTGTATTATAAGAGCTATTTTCAGTCTCATTAAAACATGTTCATTTGAACCTATGTTCACAAGACTAAAAGTCTTATTGAAGCTGTTCATAAGACTTTTCAATCTCATTAAAACATGTTCATTTGTATCAAAATAGGTTCAATAAAACTTTAGTCATATGATCAGGTTCAGACAATGTTCATGAGACTTTTCAGTCTTGTTCGAGCAAAAAGTCTTATATATTAATAGTGTAGAGTCTTATATATTACTCGTATAAGACTAAGAATCAATTTTTTTTTTTAGTCAGTGGACCTATTTTTCATAAAAATAAAATAAGTCTTATATAGATGCATATAGTTAAACTTCATAGGCTATAGCTCAGGTGTGTACACTGCAGAATCATTCATCTAGTGAGGAGGAAGGTGCAAGTCAAATGCGAAGATCATTTTAGGACGGAGGGAGTAAGTTTGCAATGATTTCACGAATTCATGTTAGTGCAGAAAAGGTCAACAGCTCAGAAAAAAGAAAAAGGATAGATTTTTTTGTAATTATTATCATCATTTCTTGGTTTGATCATATCCATTATCCAGTAAAACATCTTTTCCTAAGAGAAAATCTCATTTAATTTCACTACCTTTGGGACACTCAAGATGAGAGCAGCTTGATCCCAAGTAGCAGCCGTGGATGTAATGCGATAGACCGATAGTCAACATCCCATCGTCTATGGATCCTCTCACTTGGATACAACAAATCAAGCTCCACAACCTCCGGCGAAGCCAACAACACCCCAATCGGTCCCAACTCCGGGCACTCAACGGGTCAAATTTGGTCATATCATTTTCGACTTTCAGATCTGAACAAATTTGGAAGATCCCGGCCAGATCTGCACGGATCGGAGACGTTTATTTCGTCGGAGGTAGTCGGAGAAGCCGGGGATGAGAGAAAGAAGATGCCGGAGTGCTCTCGGCCGGCGACTGGCGACAGAGGAAAGACGGAGGAAGGGACAATGGGAGAGAAAGAGATCGTGTGTGTGGGAGAAGATCTGGAGATGAAACGACCACTTTCGACCCTGCCGTCGACGTCGCCGGAGACGATGAGAAGCCGGTGATTGTTTGGAGATAGAGAGAGAAAAATAGAGAGAAGGAAGTGTGTGTTTGTGTGTGTGTTTAGAGAGAGAGAACGTGAGTTGGGACTGGGAGGAGGGAGGGGAGAGGTGGTTTAGGGTTTTGTTTGAGGGGTGGGGGTAATTTTGGTATATATGTGTTTAATTTGACCAATCAATGGAGGAGGCTAGGGGTGTATGGGGAATTTGGATCTCAGCCCAACTCCTTATCTGGTATTTGGTCTGGGCTGGGATTTATGTGTAATAAAAGCTCACACCGGGGGCTCTTGGGGAAAAATTCCTATGTAGAGACAAGTGTCCATCTTTACTTCTATCAGAATGGAACTCCATCATTCGCCTAATAAACGTTTTTACATACACTTCTTCTTCTAGTCCTATATTCCTTTTCGTATCTGGGAAGTTGACTACCTATATAAGACTACAACGAGCCACAAAGAACTTTACCATCTACTAACTACTATCTACTGATTATTGAAGGCATAACAACGTACAAAGCCCAATGAATCCTATTCAAATTCAGTATATAATTTCAACCATGAAAAAGAACAAACAAATCAACTCATTAGAGGGAACCACAAAAGGCAACAACCTTTAGAACATTAAGCATTCGCAGAGTAGGAAATGAACTAGAAGTTGAAAACAGATAAGAAACAGGGGTGACCGGTTAAAAGTTGAAAGTTTAGTAAGAGAAACTAAGATCTTAAGAAACCTACAAGCCCAAATTCTGAGCCTCAAGACAGGTGACCGTAGTATGTTAGTTGAAAACGTAAGAGAAAAAATGCGGGCCTAAAAAAGGTGAAAATCAGGGGGGGGGGGGAACAGGGACCAGATTTGTCACCCCTCCTACCCTTGCCATTTTCCAGGATAAAAGCCATATAAATGTCAAACAGAACCATGCTTAAGAGATAAGGGACCTTATCTCCAACATCCATGACAGAACCAGTGGTTGTGAAAACCTCCAAAAGAACGACACCAAATAGTCACATCACTTTATAGGAGCCTGCTTGATCGAATTGTTTGCTAGATCACCTTGAAACTTCCATCATGTCAGCGGTGAGATGCATACTGAATAATTTCCTCTATTTAGTGAGCAGTTACTGAAAGTAATGCTATTAAGAAGAAGAGCGGCGGTAGAATTGACTGAATCTTAAGTCTGATTAGCTGAAGTGTGCAAATATTAACACTAAGTTTTATGGAGTAGGAAATAAGCCACAATGGAACTTGTTTTCCTTCAAGAAAATTGAACTGAAAATTAAATTAATTAAGTACATAATGAGAAAACAAGTGACGGTCTTTCTAAAACACTTTAAGCTCCACATCTCACGAATTATCGGCATATGATTTACAACACCCACCACCAGGTCACAAGTTGATTCCAAAGGAAAATGTTGTGCATGTTTGGTCAGGAAACTCATTGATCTGCCTAAGACAGCGTAACTATCCTTAATCCCCTTTATCATTATATCTGGTTAGTGAGTGCAAGTGAGTGAGGATATATTTCAGCAACATTGGGCTCAAAACTGGGCTCTTAACATGCGAATCCTGCTTCCAACCCAGTTTTTGGATTGTGATGCGTTTCAATGGCTGCGCAAGTTCGCATTCATGCATCAAGTACAGTGTTGCATTGGGCTAGCTATACTATCATCAGACGTAAGTTCAATTTAAACCCGAATTTCACTAGATTGATTGGTTGTTTATGGATGTTTGAGGTATTCAAACAAATTTATGGGTACTGGGTGTCCAGGTATTGGTCTGTTTGGTGGCAATTTTTTTTTTTTTTTTTGTCAAGGTTCAATTGCTGCAAGTATGTGTAAATGCAGACTCGAGTTAAGAAGACCATTTGGATGGTCAAAACCTTTCTCTTCCTTTTTTTTTTAACTTAATCCGTTGTGCAAGTATACTTGAGGTTCATGATTCATATTTAAGAGGTACAGACTCATGCCCTCATCGAAGGATTTACATTGCTAGTTCCAATAAGTCCTTTAATGGGCAGAATCCACTAGTAGTCTCCGTACTTTGTCAGTCACACAAATAGTCTCCAAACGTCACTTATGCATATTTTTGACCCATACTATCCTCTTTGCGATGTTTATACCATCTAAATCCATTAATTTCTTACAATCATGACATTGTCAAGATGGTCCAAACATGCAGTCCATCAGAAACCATCCATGTGCATCAACCACTTATATTGCTCCGTTGGAGCTTCCGTGAGTAGTAGCAGAGATACCTTGGGGAAATGTCAAAAGGTGGAATCAACAAACTTAATTCAATCCTACAGATCGACTATACTGAACCCCAAATGAAATCCCCAGGGTAACATCTTATGTTTGAATTGCAATGCTGCTAATATTAAACTTCTTTAATGAACTTTGACTGTTACAATTGTACGTACAATATGATTGATGTTCGTTTCACTTAACCCACCAAGAAATTGTTCAATAAAGGTGCTTCTCGTATTACCCCTTTACCTAATATGAAAAGTTTAAGATTTGTTATAAGTTGAGTAAATGCTTGGTTGAAGCTACCATTTTGAATTTTGCTAGATAAGAAAAAAAGATACCTAAGGAAACTAATGAGCATAAAGTCTGCAGGGAATATGAATGCCAAGAAAAATACAAAATATCCTCTTAGATATTTAATCTTAAACCTGAAATGAACCAAGTGACGTTGCCATGAAAAGTCCACCAGGTAGATTACAAGCAACATCCAGCTCAATGTTGACTTGTGCATGTGGTGGTGGGTGTTGGCTTGGCCTTCTCAGAGACTCTGATGCTCAGACTCTTTGGTTTACCCCGCCGTACCCGTGTCGGACACTCCTATTTTAGTGTAGTCAACACGAGTCCGGCGAGGTCAACCAAAGAGTCCGAGCACCTTAGCTCAGAGAGACGCATTAGACATTTCAACATGCAAGTGCTGGTGTGTGTGCTCATGCACGTGCAAATGAACATGCTTGGTAAGAGCATCACAAAGATCATAATGCCATTGCCTCCCAAAAAAAGGCAATCATCCATGTTGGATGGAGAGGTGAGTGCAAAACACGTTGCTTGCCCTTTAACATAACATCCTTAAAACGTCAATTTCAGGTGAAGCTTCAAATATATTTTCACATGAGCAATCCTAGGGACACAAAATAAGCTCACAAAATCTTGCTCACAACATGAGGTGACGATATTTTATTGGTTGCATCGATAATGGACCCGCCACACTCTAATTAAAAGCACCAATTAAATCATTACACCTAGGATTTTGTAAGCAAGATTTTGTGACTTTTTTGTGCCCCTAGAATTATTCTTTTCACATTGATGATCAAGTGTCTTCGTAAAAAATCATACTGTAACTGAATTCAAGCGGTACATCTATCCGTGACACACAAATAAAGTTATCACGATCATATTTCAGAGTGATGCCTTACAACAGTACCGAAGAAGACAAGTATACAACATTGGCATGGTATATTTTTTACGACTGAGTTAACACATCAAGCTAGACTATGTACAAGAGGCTATATCATGGACAACAATAACAAAAAAAAAAAAAAAAAATTGTTTTGAATAAATAAGATTTTACCATCTGACCTCATTTGAGGACTTATGACTCGTCAGCCTTTGGTTCAAGGACTACTGGGATCTTCTCCATGTGATCACCACGCAGCACCTCTACAACAACCTGAACATCATAAGAACTAGCATTAGATATTTTTGGATGGATTAGATTTATAGTAGACGCAGTACATAATTCACTTCAATTAAGAAGTCCACAGCTTTGTCCATAACAAGGTCCCTCCAATTCCTTCCTTAGCATAGCTATTCTAGGAATTCAAAAAAAAAAAAAAAAAAAAGTCTTACGTTTGCATCTTGACAAATGTTTCGAGCATGTGACCGACTAGACTAGACATCACGTAAATTAACATGACTGAAGTTGGGTGCAAAATTGGAAGGTTTTTCAGGGATTCGATCGTTTTCCTTTCTGAAGTGTTACGACAATCGAGTCCTATTTTGAAATTTAAGCTAGCATACTCGTGTCTAGAAACAACTCAGAGTTGCCCCCATGGATTTACCCTCAACTCAGCTCAAACTCAGACTTGTATCACTTACCAGTTTTGGCTAGTACATTATCTAATCAATTCCTTAAAATATTTGAATATTAGGGCTCCGTTTGTTTCACCGTAAAATGTTTTACGGAAAATGATTTACATGTTTTCCGGTGTTTGGTAAAAAAAGGGAAAAAAAGTCAATGTAAAATATTTTATGGTCAATGGAAATAAGCTAGGTTTTCCGTAAAACAACTTACGGATTTGTAAGGATCCCGCCCCGTGACGAAGGAAACGAAGGGTTTTCGTTTCGAAGGGCGAAAAACCAAACACGGTTATCACGCAAAACATAACGGAGTCGCCACATTTGTTAATTATTTAACCCAACAAATGGAAAGGTTAGAGATTCTATTAGTTTGGAGGTCAGGTTAGGCCTTGTGAAGAGTTTTACGTCACCCAAGTCGCCTCGGATAGGACCGAGTCTCCCTAACGTTAGTTAACAAACGTGCATGTGTGCGTGTGTATTTCAAAGATGGGAGAAACTGACATTTTAACAAAACTGGTTAATTATTTAACAGAAAAAGGTTATTTTGCAAACATTTCAGTCAGAAAGGGAAGAAACTGGAAAATGCACTCCCTGACCAAAGTAGCCGTACGGCTAGGAAGAGCATTCCAGGGGTTTTTGACAGTTTATCAGAAAACTGTCCAGTTTCAGGCAAAACAGAGTGTTCTTGCTGAAACTGGACTGTGATGATCATTTTCAGTTATTTTCTTCAACAAAAACATGGATTTAATCATCCCCATGTCATTGATCACAAATTAGACACCAAAAACAAAGGTTTTGGGTGTGATCAAGACAATCATTGGGGAAATTTTGAGAAAGTTGATGAACATGCCCTTTGGGCCAAAATGACCATTTGATGAGTAAAGATTGAAACTTTACCATCAAAATGGACTTATTATGCAAGATTAAATCTTTAGAAACAAAAATGTAACATAAAGATTGGATCTTTATGTCCCATACTTGGTGATTTTATGGCTAGGTCATGGTTGGGATGATAAAGATTGAAACTTTATCACCCAATCATGACTCTCATGGCCAAACAAGAACAAAATCAACATAAAACTTAACAAACCATGATCATCTTTAGGTTTTACCCCACAATCATACACTAGGTATGAAGGGAACCTTGAATCACCTCATGATTTGGTTCCAATGTACATATATAATCATAATACATATATATATAACAAAAATATATATAGCTTGAGAAGACAAGACTTGTATAATATATATATATAGTGCTTGAAATGGACAAGACTTGCAAGAAATGTAAAGTGCTTGAATGGACAAGGCTTGCAAGAATAATAAGAAATAACACAAAGTAAACAAGTAATATGAACAATAACAAAAAGAGTTTGAGATGAAGAAGAAGATGGGGAGAATGAGGCTTCACCTATGATGGTTATGGCCTATCTTCCTCACTTTTCACTCAAATGTGTATCACTCACAGTTTTTGCTCTCAAACTGGCAGAGTATCAACACACAAAACGTTTTCTCCCTCCCTGAAATGATCAGCATGGGGTTCAATTTATAGGGACTGAGGGTGCCCAACATAGCCGTACGGCTCAACCCCTCAAGTACCCAAACCATCCGTACGACTCGACTTGGCGAGCTTCTGGATTTTTCTAAGTTTAATTCCAGTTCAGTCCTGGAATATTAGGTTTATCCTAGTGAGGTCCTGGCCCATTGGTTTATCCCTAAATGGTACCAAGAATTCCTCTAAAGTAAGTCAAATTCAGATTGGGGTACTTACAGGATTTCTCCTCCGTAAGTCATTTTACGGAAAATGTTAACTCCCTCACTCACACACCCAACTCCCCCATACGTTTTCTCCCTCCCTGAAATGATCAGCATGGGGTTCAATTTATAGGGACTGAGGGTGCCCAACATAGCCGTACGGCTCAACCCCTCAAGTACCCAAACCATCCGTACGACTCGACTTGGCGAGCTTCTGGATTTTTCTAAGTTTAATTCCAGTTCAGTCCTGGAATATTAGGTTTATCCTAGTGAGGTCCTGGCCCATTGGTTTATCCCTAAATGGTACCAAGAATTCCTCTAAAGTAAGTCAAATTCAGATTGGGGTACTTACAGGATTTCTCCTCCGTAAGTCATTTTACGGAAAATGTTAACTCCCTCACTCACACACCCAACTCCCCCATACAACCCCACCCTACCCACTCCACCTCCACCTCCAACCCCATCCCCACCCTCCAACCTTACGTTCCCTCACCTCATCCACCCCAAGCTCCCCCCACCCCACCACTCACCCACCCACCCCCCACCTACCCACCCACCAAAAAAAAAAAAAAAAAACAAACTTTTTTTTCACTCATATTAAAATTATCTTTCAACACCCATTGCCTCCGCCCCCTTTACCCCCACCCCTACCCCACCCACCCCCACCCCCCCAAAAAAAAAAAAAAACTTATTTTTCACTCATATTAAAATTATTTTTCAACACCTCCCCCGCTCCCAACTACCCCACTACCCTACCACCCCCACCAAAAAAAAATTTACTCTTATTAAAATTATTTTCTAACAACTCCCACATTCGCGCTCCCTACCCCCACTTACCCACCACCACCACCACCCCCCCCCTAAAAAAAAAAAAAAAAAACTTTTTCACTCATATTAAAATTATTTTTGAACACCTACCCCACCCTACCAACCCACCCCCCCCCCCCACAACCACCCATCCCACCCCAACCCCAAACCCCCCACCCACATTCAAATTTTTCTCATAATAATTCTTTTCCTCATATTAAATTATTATTTTTTTCATATGAAAACATTTTCTTTAGATTTACCAAACAACCAAAAACATGTTTATGTCATTTTCCGGAAAACAATTTCATTTTCCGGAAAACATTTTACGGGAAATCATTTTCCGGAAATTGTTTTACGCGAAACAAACGGAGCCTAGGTATGGACTCCAATCTAGTGATAAAGGAAGTACAAAGAAAATAACAACGGGACATGAAAGCCAAATCCAAGGTATCAACATCATCAGCAACTTCCATTTTCAGCGATGCACTAGATTTACTAAATATTTACCATACTAATTATAGGGGGTGGCTAGAGAGGACAAAATACTGAATTTAAACTGTATTCACCGACGTCCTCCAGTGCTGCAGCAACTAAAAGCAAGTTGATGTCATCAAAATTACTTGAACCCTTCAAAACCAATGTTTGGAAGAATAGGTTGGCAAGGATATGTGATCAATTATATTTCGTAATCTATAACGTCAACTTCGTTTTACAAGCACTTTGGAATTTCTAACTGCAAAGAGAGGATAGATAGAGAGAAGAACAAAGTGAGAAAATTTGGCATGCATACCGATTCACCAACTTTACATTGGTCAAGAATTCTGTACAAGTCGCTACCATTAGAGACTTTTTTTCCATTTACGGATGTTATAATATCACCGAGTATAAGTCTTCCATAAGAATCACGTTTAGTTGGTAGCAAACCCTACATAATTGAGATGAAATAGGCTTAATTGAAAGGAACAAAATAACCACCAAATCAAAGCAACAGCATAGAAGATGCATCTTAGCTTTACCATGCACAAGCTGAAGCCAAAGTGAAAGTGAACATACCGCTTTGCCAGCTGGACCATTTAATGGAGCATCTAAGACAAGTACCCCACTAACTCCTAGTTGCTCAACAGACTGGTCAGGTGCGAACTTTATTCCCAATATTGGTCTTGTAACTTTCCCGAACTGCACCAATTGATCAACAATTCCACCTACCTGGATATTATACAGATACGATGAGAAAACCCGAGTCCTGCCACTAAGTTTGAATAGTACCCCCACAGAAACCCTCCTTTCATATCAACAAAAGGGTAAGCTAAGTAAAAAGAACTTACAGTGTCAACCGGAATGGAAAATCCAACACCTGAAGATGCACCAGATGGAGAGTATATAGCAGTATTTATTCCAATAAGGCTTCCAGAGCTATCAAGAAGAGGCCCTCCGCTATTTCCAGGGTTGATGGCAGCGTCTGTCTGGATAACATCTTGGATAGGGCGACCAGTTGCAGCAGAGCTAATTTCTCTTCGAAGACCACTACAATGAATATGAAAACAACCTTGATAAGGTAAATACATGAACTTCGCTAATCATCAAGAACCACAAAACTGTGATCCATATACTCACTTCCCAATTTCATCAACAAATTGTTGAAATAAACATAGAATGATAAGTGGGAACACAAGAAGATGTGATATGTTGCTTTTCTTTAGTTGGTCTTTCTAATAACTATGTCAGAGAATAAATACATAAAGATCAAAAACCAGAAAATGGAGGCTCCATTCATCAACATAATAATGTGATATGCTTTAAAGTTCGTTATCCGAGTGTAGCTTGATTTGATAACAAAGGAAATGTAAACTTTTGAAGATCCATAATATTCTGAGCATCTTCTCTGAAATCAAGTGCAATAATTTGTGATATACAAACTCAATACCTGATTACTCCAGTTGTCAGGGTATGGTCAAGCCCAAACTGCACAGAACAATAAGATGGAAGAAACATCAAAATAAACAACAGAAAAATATGGTCTGGAAATCAACAGACATTAGCTTGATTGCACACTTTCCAAAAATTTTCTCAAAAACTGCTATTATCATATACTCCCTCCGCGCCATAACAATGTGCACAATTTTGAGTGTGCACGGGAATTAATGAGGGAATAGTAGTGAGTAGTTGTTGTGAGTATGAAAAGTGAGTTAGGAGAGAGAAAGTGGAGTAGGGAATAGTAGTGGATAGTTGTTGTGAGTATGACAAGTGGGTCCCATTGAATAAAGAAATATATAATGTTTCCATTTAAAGAAAGTGTGACTTATCAATGGGATGCCCAAAATGGAAGTTTGTGCACATTGTTATGGGACGGAGGGAGTATACACAACATTAATAATCTTCTCAAGATGCAGTTGTAATGTACTGGGGGAGCAAAGATAGGTAGGGGGAGCTATATTTCGCTAGAGTAACAAGTTGCTAACAAGGTTGGGTAGAAGGAAATCAACTTATCCATTCACTGTGCAAATGATATCAGATTATCACAGTACTGAAAATAAATGAAAGAAACACACATTTTCAGACTAACTAAGAAACACGTAGATAGTCAATTATACAGACCCATCCATTTATTCACTTGGTTCCACTCGTTGATCAGTAAGCATTTTTTACAAGGAAAGAACTATGATAAGAAACTAGATAGATTGAAAGTTTTTGACATTATTCAACTAAAAGATATAAATTTCTGTTCCATCACTCACAGGATTTCCAATTGCGAAAACTTTTTGGCCAACCAACAAATCTGAAGACACGCCAATAGGTATGGGTCTCAATTTGTCTTTTGGGGCATCAATACGTAACACTGCAACATCTTTGTCTTGGTCAAAGCCAACAACTTTTGCATCATAAGTGGTCTGGTCAGCAAGAGTTACCCTGAAGACAACGACAGTTAGCCTAATTACAGCATACAAACGATAATGAATCTTTTAACAGCTTAAAAGATAGAAACTTGTCAAGGATAAAGGTTGTTGTATTATCACACAAGCAACAGTCATTTATAAATGAGTCCCATCCTTCCACAATATAAATATAAGGGAGGAGATAAAGAGCCTCTTTTCTCTATTTCAACTTAGATCACCCCTCTTCAAAACTAAATAAAACTCCGCCCAAATCTAAGTAATGACGTTGCCATGTGCAGTAACAAGTGTCTGTATAAAAAGAAGTGCAAAACTCCACACCTAATGTCAACGAAGTTTCTTCAGAGGAACACCTACATAGCTGAACTAAGGAGAGACCACATCCTGGATTCCTAGAGGCTTCCTACTTGGTATTTGAATGGAGTTTTCCTAAACTCAAAGTAAAGATATCTTCTATGTAATGATATCGCTGAGTGAACTGGAAAGTGGCCGTTGTTACCTCTCAATCAAGAGGCTTATCTAATTTAGAATAAAACTAGTAACCATGGGTAAAATATCCCAACGAATCAAGGTTATCAGTCTGTTATAAGTTTGGTAGCTGGATAAGTAGGCGAATTTTAATTGATGGTGTATTAATTTTTAGGTGTATTCTTTTCATCGGAGATAAAACTATCCCGATGCTTATAAAAACCTCTTATCAGGCACAAAATAATACCTTGCCCTCTTGTTATAATTTAATCCTGGATAATAAAGCAGATAACCCTTTGATTTCAAAACTGCTTTTTTGCGAGATAAATTAGTCTTATTCATGTTCTAACAAACGCTGGATAACTCCATCGGGAGTAATATAATCTCGGATAAAATGATCCCTTTTTACGTTACCAATTAATGTTATCCGGCAATTATACTAAACGACCCCTTCATGTGTATGAGTGAACCCTACTTAGAGCCTTAGATCACATTTTTTGTAGGATAAATGCAAGTGGGATGATTTGAACCTTGGTGTCATGATAAGAGTTATAAACTTATCTAAAAGATTAAACTATTAGAGAGAGGTTAACCAATGGATATCATGGCTTTCAAAAAATTCAACACAACTGCTCAATAAATTCCGTAGATCCATGATTAAAGATACAAGGGATAATTGATGAAGCAAATCATCCGTTGATCCATAAACGAACCAACCTGAGATCAGATGCGCCTCGAATCACATGATAATTTGTGACCACATGACCTTGCTTATCCCACACAAAGCCTGAACCAGAACCTTGGGGAACCTCCAGCACATCCAGGGTAAAAGCATCCTGCCTACAACACAACCCACCATTCTTTAGCAATCCAATCCAACCAATAGACAGTTCAATAAAAATGAGCATAAATGCATAAATTCCAAGCAGAAGCCATAGATCATCACGCCACATACTATCTATAAAACAACTTCCTCACTGAAATCAATTGCATTCTATGACATTTAGTAATTCATACAACAAGTTCCTCACCATAATCAAATACTCACTGAGTTGTGATTAAATCACCACAAATTACACTAAACAAATCCTTAAAACCAAAAATTAACGAAATCGGAGAAAATAAAAATCAATTTGATGTACCTGGAAGCGAGATTGGTAATGTAGACAACGGAAGGGGTATTTTCCTGGAAAAGACGAACAGTAGCGAGCTCATCCGTCTGCAACTTCCGAGGCGTGGTGACCACAAACGCGGCGGCGGAGTCCACATCGGTAACGAAGATAGAGATTGACAAGGCAACGGAAGCGCAGACTACGAATATTGAGTCCAATAGTTTGTTGATTTTGAAACGGCCGTCGTTATCGGAATCAGGCGCGAGGGAGTTGCTCCGGCATGTCGTCCGGAGAGCGGCCGGGACGATGAGTTTGCGGAGCGGGAGAGGCTTGTAGAGAGGGAATTGAGACGAGGAGGTTCTGGAAAGAGTCGGAGTAGGAGAGAAAAAGTATGTGGAAATGAGTGAATGGGCAGCCATTCCTTTTGGTCAGCTGCTCTGCTCTGTGACGACTCGCCAAGTGTTATTTATATTTAGAATAAGTAGAAGAGCTTTTTTATTTTTATTTTTATTTTGATTTTGATTTTATTTTTTGAGTGGAAATTTTTGATTTGATTTTGATACCAACATAATTGAAATATTGTTTTTTTTTTAACAAACGACACATAATGCTTTCTCGTTTGCTCAAAAAAAAAAAAAAAAAAAAAACGACACATAATTGAAATTTTATTAAAAGTTCATGAAAGTTTAATCATCCTAATACAATCTTAAAGATTATAGTTATTATAACATTATAAAAATTAATAATAACAATTTTTAAATTATGAAAAATAAATATTTAATCATTAAAACTAGTCGCTAAAATAAAAGTAAAACTGAAACTATCTTTCCGTGAAGAGGATTGAGAGATTATAAAAATGCACACTCGAATTACTATAGTAAATGAGTTGCAAGTAACATAAATCTGACTTTTTTGTGCTATCAGACTGGACAAACTCCAAATCCCGTAGAAAAGTTGTATACACCATCCATATACTGAACCCTACTAGATAGCGGAAACAACAAATATAATAGCGGAAGCATGGGCTTTCAGGAGTGGTCTGATTTGTACTCGAGAACTTAATATTAATGATATTCATGTTGAGACTGATTCCCTTGTATTGTTTAATATTTTATGCAGGGAATACACACCACCATCGGGGGCGTTAAGTTTAATTATTGCTGCAGGAAATTGCTGGAAGCTTTTGACAATGTTTGGTGTTTGTTTATCTACAGGGAAGGAAATGGTGTGGTGGACTTTTTGGAGAAAAAAAATGCATCACAATGTAAAAGTCTAAATGACTCTTTTGTCATCCCTCCTTGTACTTATATCCATGGTTAGTGTTGGATGAACAAGGTTACTCCCTATCTAGGGAGGTGTCTGTATATCAGTGTGAAACTAAGTGCGTAAGATAACTTTGTAAAATATTTGGTTGTGTTTTATAAATATGTTGTGTGTTGAAAAAAAATATACTCCCTCCGTCTCAGCCTAAGGTTCTTACTTTCCTTTTTGGTCTGTCTCAAGGTTCTTAGTTGTTTTATTACCTAAAATGGACCATAGGACCCACTTGTCATTCTCACAATAAAAACTCCCTACTCACATTATCTCTCCTACTTTCTCTTACTTACTTTTTCATACTCACAACATTTACTTTTTCTTAATCTCCGTGTAAAATCAAACTAAGAACCTTCCTGAACCCTAGAGAGCTATTGAAATTTCCAAACCTGGTCTAGTAGATATTCAAAGGCAACTTGAGATTGCAAAATCAATTGAAGTCAACTGGTCCAAGTTTGTGAAAGGAAAATATAAAAGAATCTCATACCATTCTGTTGCCTGCTTCTCTATTTTTTTTTTAAAAAAAAAAAAAGCAAAGCAAAATTTACAAAATTTTGCCCAAGGGCCTTAGTATGCCATCAAAGTTGCCGGAATTAACGTCTGATTGTAGCATTGGCCTCGTGCCCATTTTCCACTGTATTCCTTCTGCTAGATGCTCCTTGTTTGGTGTCAGCATTACAAAATTCGGATCCGCCCTTTGGTAACTGTATTTTCCAATTCCACGGGGAGAAAAATATTAAATCAAATACTGGTTTATTAGCTACATTACCAAATGTCAAGGTCGTGACCAAACTAATCATAAAAAAAATAACACTAGCTACATTATAAAATTGGAAATGATGGATTAAGACGAACCTTGCTTCTCTAACATTGTCAACGTGGAGGCCGAATCCAAAGCCTGTCTTTCCATCTCTACGATCTCTGTTAGCTGTGAACCAACAACAAAATAGAAATGACAAAATTTGGACTTCAATTTACATTTACATTTACTCCATACATATGATGGAAGGATGATATTCCCTCCATCCATAATGAATATCCCAATTTTTGTCAGTTCCAATACGCTTTGTTTTTCTAATTAGGGAAATAGTCTTACTACAAGTTCGCCGTGTTACCAGCAATGTTCAAACAAGTAAAGCACATTCCTTACATTGACAAGTCAACTACGACGCTTACTATGTGGGAAACATAGGTCAACTTATAAAATAAAAAACTCACATGAAATTGTACTACTATGGTATAGTGATTTCATATTTGGCCTTCGAGATTCTCAATTCCTATGTGCATGAAACAACTACCAACTAGTAAGTACCTGAAATACTGAAAGTGAAAGCAGGTTTCCACCATGACTTGAATGCTAAAGCCATAGAGGAACCAAGGGGCCCCACCTTTCCCTGTGAAAAGGTGCAACGGCATTAGTATATTAAAACATGGCTCGTTAGTGCAAGCTAAGAACTGAAGCAAAGAGGGTAACCTTCAGCAAAAAGTTTTTATTGGCTTGCCAAGATGCAGCGACCTGAAAAGTGGAATCTTGGATGTTGTTTGATTTTTTGTCATCGTCAACTCTGTTAAAATATCATTAATGATTCAGATCTTTAGACTTAGATAGTTACTATAGTAAACTTTCACATACCTCGTCTGCAACTCGAAGCCAAAATCTATGTAATTGGTGATCCCAACCACCTCGTTTTCTTCAAGTGGATTCTTTACCTATTTAATTAAATTAATTAATCAGCTTTTGTCAGTGTAGAAAGTGATTAAATGGAAGATTTCCACCTTAAGTTGTACAATTACTCTTAACAATATTTCCCTTTTAATTGGTAGCCCACGACAAATGCTTCATGGCATTCATTATAAATGTACCATGAAGCATATAGATTCCACAACAGTGCCTTTTCTCTTTCAAGAGTGACATGCTATAACAAGCCTATCACAGAAGCTGTGATATCTTGACAAATTAAAAAGCGTTATGGACACCAATCACACTGCTGGGGAAAGATATATTTACCAAAGATACACATGCACGGTAGAGAGAGAGAGAGAGGAATACCCTTCTTTGGACAACCACATGCTGATAGAACGAGGCTATGAACTGCAGTTCAAATTTAAGGAGAAATGAGTACCTAACTTTCTACAAAAATATAAATTATGACTCAGCACTTCAAAAAGTAAGCCAGTACCCCTACATGCACTTGACACGGAAAACACTCACAATACTGCATGTGCATGTCTTCTCTGGGAAACTAAAATGAAGTACAATAACCACGCAGGCTAAAAGATTGAAAATGCCCCATAAATGCACACTCCCTCCGAGTTTTTTATTTGTTCACTTTTTGCCATATTGGATATCCCATTTGATTGTTCACACACCAAAAAAGAAAACATAATATACTTTGTTCAATGGGGCCCCCACTTGTCATACTCACAGCAACTACCCCACTCACAATTCCCACCCAACTTAGCAACACCTACTCCACCATCAATATTACACTTCCCATAAACACACATGTGTGTACCAAAGTGTGACCAAAATAAAACTGACCAAGGGAGTATAATATAGGTGGACAAAGCAAAATCAAAGTTGGAGCATTAGAACCAGTACCAAGCACCTTATAATTTCTAGTGATCAATTAGTCACCTATTCATGTTAGTAAAATTAGACAAGGAAAGAAATAAAGGGGGAGAGGATAGGCTGGAACAGTAGTTAGCAATGAGCAGGTATCAGTCCAAAGTTCTAAACAACGTCAAATACTTTGCATGTTCAGAGCAAAAGTTGTAACAAACTTATAACAGCAAGCAAAGTGTTAGGATTAATGCCTTTGAATTTGGGGACGCCTAAATTTAAATGAGTTAAATTAACAAGTTCGTAATTCAGAAACAGAAGGAGTAAAAGAGATTTTTTGGCAAAGGCTTGAAGCTAGGGCCATAAAAACAGAGGTTGTCAGGTTGTCTACGTAAAGAATGGGCCGGCCAATTTGTGGGTTATCGGCAGAGACTTGTTGAAAGTCAACAAGGATTGTATCCTTATCAATTAGTATTAGGCTACTATTAGGACTCCTCATTCTTACGAATTTGCTATGGGATTTAGTATATACGTATTATGCACTCCCTCTGTACCGAATTTAGTTGCTTGAAAAAGTAACTCAGTTTGCTCAGTTTTACACAGAATAGAGAGATCAATAATTCTAGATCTAAGGTTTGCACAGTCAGGAATTTTGTGATCAAAATTCGTGCAAAGTAGATTAGTGTGATCTTGTGTAATTGTTTCCCCAATGATAATAATATTCTCTCCCTCGCTGTGGACGTAGCCAAGTTGGTAAACCACGTTAATCTGTGTTCTTGTGATTGCTTTATTTTCTCATCAAGTCTTGTTCAATTGCTCTAACATGAAGTATTTAAAATACATTCCTTTTGGCTGATAAAATACATGCTTGTACAACTCTTGAGCCAAGTAAATCCATTTGAAGCAGCAAACGTAAGAGAAGAACCCAAAAATAAAGATAACGCAATGGATTAGGCCTATTAGAAGCAGCAACCAACCTGTGAATTTTTTGCAAGTTCAAGACCAAAATTGAATGACGGGCTCAATGGACTGCCTGATCCTAGTCCATAACCAATGGTACAACTCCAGTTTTCCATATTCTTGTATTTTTCTCCATCCTTCTTTCCAACTATGTAAAGAAGAAGAAACGAAGATAACATCTCATATTAGTCCAAACGACTCAGTAGATGCCACATGCATGCAGTGATGGCATTTTATGAAGCAATTTTCCCGAGGTCAGCCGTATTAAGGATTTTCTCGAAAGCAAAATTCAGTGAAGGGTGTATGTATGTGTGTCAATATATCAATAACGTATACTCCCTCCGTCCCAAAATGATCTTCCCACTTTTTTCGCCGTTATTATGAATGAACTTTGATCAATAATTATAGGTTTATTTAATTATACTAATGAAAATTAAAAACTTGTAGATCGCCATCAACAATACTATTAATAACAAGTTTTAGATCATTAGGATAATTAAATCAACCTAAAATCATTGCTAAAAGTTCATTCGTAGTAAGGAGAAAAAAGTGGGAAGATTATTTTGGGACGGAGGGATAATATATGTTCTCACAATTACCAAGCCAGAGTATCCAAATGGAACAACTTCAAAGTGCCCAAGTAGAAACATATGACACATTGAAGACAAATTTTCTTCACACCCGAGGACTACTACAAAGAAAATAATAAATTCACTTCTATCTCCTCCTGGAACAATAAATCATCCTGAAATTCTTTAACATCCAATCTAAAGGCAGTTGCCAGTAAAAGGAAAAAAATAATAGGTCGTATCCATCCATTTATCAATGGTAAAAACATGGCAAACTAAACCCACTAACAAAATAACATGTCAAATGGCTAAGTCGGACTGATAGAGGACCAGTACTCACGAAAGTTAAAAAATTAAGATCCAGCAATCATTCAAAAATACAGAACAATTTGCATAAATGGAATTGCATGAGCATAAGATGGAGGCTAAGAATCTTACATTGAGGCTCATATTGAACTCCAGCAGTTAATCTCCCAACCCTGCTAACCAACCATGCAGTTTTCGGAACTTCATCACCAGCTACATAGAAAGCAATAGTGTTACAAGAACATTCATCGAATATCTTTTTCGTACTATTTAGAGCAAGGGTAAATATAAAGTCACAAAAAAGTGACAAAATTTGGTCTACAAAATGATGTGTCAAGATTTTATTGGTGTTTTTAATTAGAGTGTGTCACACAATCGATGCAACCAATAAAATATTGCCACCTCATTTTGTATCTATCATTTTGTAAACTTCTTTTGTGTCCCTAGCATTGCCCTTTAGATCAATCAGCTACGTTAATAACTGAAAAATTGATAAGCTAAAAGGTGTTAATAAAGAATCATATATTTTTGTCAAGATGTCGTGGTACACTAAATGAGTTACTCAAAGGACCAACATGACAAATATCACATCATAAAAACCAACAAAAGAAGAATCTTATGTATACGAAAAAAGCAAGAGAAGTGTTTGAGTCTCAGTCCAGGTCACACACCAGCAAATGGCATTAGCGTGGCGCCCATTGACAAATTAGTTGAGCCATATCTCAAACCCATCACACCAAAATCTTCAGACGATACTCTGCAGAGCATGTCAGTTTGCTAACATAATACCAGACTTGAAAATGAACAACAAATTAATACATAAGGCATATAAGCTTGCTTCATAAGGAATGAACAAACCTTTTCTTTCTAAGTACTGGGATAATTCCAAATGCTCCAAATCCATATTTAGGGTAGTATGCACACGATCTCATTAGTAAAATTCTGCATTTAACACAGTGCAAATAAATACTCCCTCCGTCCCACCGAAAATTGCAAAACTTACCAAAATGAGCGTCCCATAGAAATTGCACATTCCATAAATGGAAAGTTTTTAATACTTTTTAATTAGTGGGTCCCACTTCTCATACTCACATCCACTAACCCACTAACTATTCTCTACCCCACTTTCTCTCTCCCACTCAACTATCAACACTCACAACACATCACCTTTTTCACTTTTCCCTTAATTCTTGTGCCATGATTTTTTTTTGCAATTTTCGGCGGGACGGAGGGAGTATTCAGAAGGTGATAATCCTCTGATGTGTACAAATTAGAAATTCATATCAGACAAATGCTTACGGTTCAGAATTGGATACAAAAAGATCCATGAATGTGTGTGGATCATCTACATCACTGTAAACAAAACATGGAGTCAGTAACTGAGAGTTTACTTGACAAGAACAGTATGTCAACACTATTGGTTTCCCCTAAACCAACCCACCCACCAAAGAAAAGCAACCGAAAAGAGGAAGGAGGAGAAGAACGGGAAGAAAGCAAGTGAAACAGTATCTTTTGAATACCTTTGCCATCGAAATAGTGCATTTCCTACAATTGTCTCCTCGGGTTTGTTGTCAAGTGGGCCTGAAACCTGAACTGTGCTAAGGAAAGTTTTGTGTCCCAAATTGTACAAAACAAATGGATAACTCATGTTGAACCAGAAATCAAATTCAATATGCTCTGAAGACAAAACCATGCAAATGTGCAGGCACTGAGTTGAAGCACCCAGAAGCACTTTAATTCCCCATGATAAAATAGGTAACAGTTGAATGCCCATCGTTTCATAAGCCCTACGGAGATAATAACTCCAACAGCACACAAATTAAGAAAATAGAAAATGATAAGGTTTTACAGACTCCCACCTTCCCATCACAAGAGTGTATCACGATCAATTTTCGCTAATTTGAACAATTGTCAATTTCATCTATATACAGTATGGGCATGGGCACAGTATGGAATCAGTAATTTCTGTAGATGTGCACGCTGCCACCATGAGATGGAAAAAGAAACTGTTGGGACAGTCTAATCATGGAAGATTGTCATTCTATGTTTAATAAAAAAGCAAATATTTTTTAAACTGCAACACATTCCATGGGTGTGCACACAGCTTCCGCGCAGCCTTCTCCAAAGGACAGTTTCGCGAGAGAGCCACCATTCCACCTCCACCACCAGCCCCTACACTGGCATTACAACCCATTCAAGAATGGTTTCTCACGAACCATAGGAGCCACTTAATGAAAGCAATATGTACCTCTTTCCGCAATGAATTCCTGGACTGAATCTCGACAAAGAAGCGGCAAAGGACCCAAAACAAAATCACTGATTTTAGCAGATTTAGAAATCAAATCAGTGAATCCCCATAAAACTATTATCAATTTAACGTCCTTTGAAACAAAAGCAAAGATGCGATGCGAACAGCTTATGTAGCACATAGCAAATATCAGGGTAAACTTCTCTGCTATACGCTACGTACAAATTAATCTCCGCCAATAACAAAAACAGAGAGAAGAACAAGACATACCATGGCTAGTATAATGGAAAATTTATGAACTAACAGTAACAGTTAGAAACTGCAGATTGCTTTGATGGATACAGTTGCTATTAGATCAACATGAGGATCATCAATAGGCTTAAGCATGATTCTTGTATTGAAATGCCTTGCTTCTTCAAAATAATCCTCAAAGAGGCATCTTAAAGCAAGCTTCCCAAACAGCAAATTATATGATGACTCCAACATCCTGTATCACTTGCAAATCGATCAATCATAAGCACTTCACACACACAACATGCGTATCTAACTAACAAAATTATGGACTAACAAGAAACTGGAAGGACTACTAAAACACATTTACTTTTTTTTATAGACTACTAAAACACATTTATCTGGATTAAGAAAAGTGTTGAAGCTTGAAATATGCAAAAGAACTAGCAGAAGACCAACTCCTAAGAGAAATTGCACTGTAGCGCTTAATTTAAGGCATCAAGCTTCAGAACAGATGATCTTGAATTCATAATACTTTGCTGCTAAGTGCCTGCACATAAATAAATTCCTCAACAGAATGAAACATGTCCATCTACTGCCTGATCTCATATCGGACTATAATCTATATTATACTGCCCTCATTATAAAATAAGTGTCATGTATCAAAAATTTACCCCAAAATGAAACTCATTTTAATAAAGAAGTTATCAAAATTCACACTTTTCTACTGTCTTTTTTCAATATGAGCTGAAAACCTACAATTTGGACACAAGGGGTACCAACTTAAAGTTAGTAGCAACTAAAAGAAGACAGCTTGTTTTGGGACCGAAGGATACCGAAATAAAACAATGAAAAGTTAAGGCATAAAAGAATTTCAAAATTTGGGATCTAAAATCCTTGTTAACAATCATTGATTGGTTACTCAGTCTATAAGCCCCTCACTAAGATGATAACCAATTCAAAATGTACCATAGTTACCAGGATCATAAACATCCTTGTTAACAATCATAAATGATTGGTTACTCAGTACATTATACTAATCCCCTCACTTAGTGATGATAGAGCGACGTTAACCTAAGCGTACCAACTAAACGTTCCTCGTTCCCGTACCGAAAAAGACTATGTTCTGTACAAAAAGTTGCAACTTTTTATGACTTTAGCACTACTCATGAAACAAAGAGAGGCAGCAGGAAAACGAACTTAAATAAAACCTGCCCTCGGCCTCAAATTGTTAAGGTCAGCTACATGAATGATTTTCGCCATACTATTTGGTCCAATGCAAGATCATCAAACAAACCCAAACGGCTGGTACACTTCCAAATCTATCCTTTTTCTGATCGTGTTAGTTCAATATACATAATTAGGTAAATTTATTACGCGCCCCCTCTGTCATAATACATGTTTCCCTTTTCTTTGTTGTCGGTATCAAAATAAGTGTCAAATTTCAAAATTAGGAAACAATATTCAAGCTTTTTTACCATAACACAAGCAATGTAAAAGCAATTAAACACATTTCTTAAAATAATTTGCTAGTCAAATGACACATTTCTTAAAATGCACACTTATTAAAAACTTAAAAGAGAGTATTAAGCGCATGTGATTTGAAATTTTGAATGAATGATAATTTGAGAACTATGCCAAGACATTCCAAATTTGTAAACAAACGAAATTTAAAACATAAAATGCATATGAAATTGAGTGAAAGTAACCTGGTACGAGCAGCGAGGGGAGGGAAATCGAAAAGCGGTGGAACTAACACCATAGGCGGTGGCGGTTCTTTCACCGTCGACCATAAATTCCCCATTTTTTTGTGTTCTCGATCGGCTAGGGCAAAATTGGGTGAAGAAATTGAATTGAATTTAATTGAATTTCAGTTCTGAAAGCTGCATGCAAAGGAGAGTTGTTGATCTAATTTGAAACAGGAAAGCGAGAAAGTGTGCGAAGAAAGAGAAGAGAGATGTGATTTGAGAAGCGAAAGTTTATGAAACAAACCTCGCCACCGCCACCGCCACCGCCCCCGCCCCGTGCGTTTCTTTGAACGACTCTTTCCAATTCGTTATCGCCCCCATTCACTGACATGTCACAACTAGAAGTGGTGTTCTATTAATACGTGGCCAAAATCCCTAACCCGGAATAAATGTCGTACTTTCTATTTTTCGTTTGTCCCAAAATACGCTAACTATTTACGTTTGCCAAAATACCCTAACTATTTTAATTTAAAATACATAGATTTTCAAATAAAATTATTATGTTAATTTATCAATTAAAAACATCAAAAAAAAAAATACAAAAACATTAACAGAATAGATTCCTGTGCGGAACCTACTAGTAGGGTATGAAGTTTGGTGATCTTCATATACTACAATTTCTAATAGGCACACTGTTATAGAAGGTATCACACTACTCATATGGATAGATTTGGACAATCATGGAAACATAATTAAAAGCTTAAAAACATTGATTTGTCAGAGTTAAAAGACCCTTTTAGTCCTTAACCTATTAAACTTTTTTCTTTTTCGTCATCAACCTTTTTTTTTACCTTTTCGTCCTCAACGTATGTATTCGTGGGTTTATTTCGTCCTTCCGTCAGTGGGCTGTTTATTTCTCCGTTAACTGTGTTGACATGGCTTAATGACGTCACCATTTTTAGCTTTGGTGGAATTATACATTGAAAAAATTCTAATGTGGATATTTGAAAGATAAAAGTGCAATAATATTAATTAAAAAGGGGTTAAATGTAAAACAATATCAACCCCATCTGACGTTGCCTTCCCTACGCACAACCCCAGTAACATTACAATTCAAATACACAACCCGGATTAAAGACCCAGCAACCATTATCCTCCCGGCTCCACCTACTCCAACTCCGGCAAGATCCACCTGCAAATCTGTCGAGATCCACCTGAGTCACATCCCTTCCTCTCTCTCCTGTAAACCGCCCCTCCCTCCCTCCCTTTTCCCCGAAGCTGACCCTTCCTTTCCCCATTCCCCTCAACTTGCCTCTTCACATCTGAAACACTGAAATCTGGGTTCGATTTGAGAAAAATCCGCCTTCGATTTCCGTGTGCTATTTTTGTTTATGATTTTCGTCACATGAAAAAGGAATTCCCACACTAATTACAAAACTATTTTACACATGATGATACCATATTAATTGGGCATTACTAATCAATTTTGAAAATAAATATTTGGTTTGATAATAATAAGGATACTCAAAGTAAACCGGCATCGTAAATTCAGTCGGGAGTGATTTTATTTCAAAGTCTCTAGTGTGAGAGTAAAAATTTATGATAGAGTACATGAGAATTTGTGTGTTTAATTGTACGAGTAATACTTGGGACACAAAATGCTCACAAAAATTTAGTCACAAAATCTTAGTTGTCATTTATTAACTGGATGCTTAAACTGTGGGCCTAAGTGTTTAATAATTTCAACTTCAATCAATAAATGACAATTAGGATTTTGTGACCAAGTTTTTGTGAGCATTTTGTGCCCCTAGCATTGCTTGTACTGGACTTAGTAATTAGGGCTCCAACTACTATAAACATAAATGCTCTCTTGCATAAGTGGATAAGCGTTCCATTTATACCAAATTTTAATAAATGTTCTTGATCGAGCCAAAATTGTAATCAATGTAAATGTTGTTGGACCCTAGATGAATATTTGAAAAATTTTACGTAGCCTGAAAATGAAGAACAAACGTAAATTAGGCCGAAGACCCTCCGATGTAAGAAGTTAAATGTTCTTGAGAGAAAACAAGGTGTGAAAAACAAAACTTGGGAAAAAAGAGGTCAGGCCTCAAATAGGGTTTGAGACCCTTATTTATACGAAATAGTTGACTTGCATCCCAAGTTGTGGAAAAAAATTGTAGGGGTTTGAGTATATTCTGATATGGAAAGGTGGCTTCTTTCTTTTATCTCTTTGTTTAGAGGAGTCTTCATAGCAAAGACTCCTTATCTGACTAAGTGTCCTTGCTCGTATACGACTCCTACCAAAGTCACTCTCGTTTATTCTTTGACTGTATGCCCTCACTGCGTCGTTCCTTGTAACCAGGCTAACCAGCTCGACTTAACCGAGCTAGTGGAGACTGATCAGCTAGGATAGGCTCGTCAGCTCGGCGATAACCGAGTTGGATGTCTATCAGGGGTTTAAGCCGAATGGGCTTTCTTCGTGGTGGGCTTCTGTTCGATCCATATCGGCAAGACCGTTTGGCCAGATCGGTTTGTTCCTTTCCGTTCTGTTCCACATCAATATCTCTTTTAATTTATTAAAATAATTAAAAATAATCTAAATTTATTGCTTAAAATTCATTCACATTTTTTTTTTTTTTAAAAAAAAGACTAATTTGCTGACCAGGGGAGTATCTCAAAATTAAGTTACATTTGGGCCCATCAAAGAAGGTAGTTTTGCCCTACCCAAACAGACACAACTTAAAATAGGTCATAGTCAAGTGTAGACCGTAGCCAAAATATGGAGATCTGGGACCCTCATGGAATGAAACTACCATCCAAGTATTTTTACTGAGAAATTGCTCCACCAATCATAATACCAGCCACTTAATTTAATTCAGATAGAGGCTACAATTTCTTTTCTCATTTCCTAGCCATTGAAGAAATTTTATGCCCCTTTGGTAGGTTAGGAAGCCAATTTACCATAACCACAAAATAAAAAAATAAAAAAGAAAGATATAGTAAGCTCTATTTTTTTTATTTTTTTTTTGACAATGTCCACACCATAAGGAAGCGATGAGAGGGATCGAACCCTTGCGCTCACCGAGGGTAGACTTGACTTTACCACTGGGTCACTCCTTTAGAGACATAGTAAGCTATATTTTTCCCAATTAAAACTACACATATTACTACTTTGACTGTGCCATTAGAAAACTACAATATACATTTTCAAAAATGGAAAGTTATACTACTTTTTATTTAATGAGACTCGCTTCTCCATTCACAACATTTTTCACTCACTATTGCCTACTTTTTTTTTTCTTCTTACATCTCACTTTCATATTCAAAAACTTTAATCCATTAACACTTTTTCTTGATTCTCGTACTCTAGTCAAAATGTATAATTTTAGTTGGGATGGAGGGAATATGAATATTCAATCAGTGTAATTTCCAGCTCAGCATCAAAAAATTTGAGGAATCACGTATTAATCAATCAAATATTGATGGGAATATGAATGTTTATTAATCAGTGTAATTCCAACTCAATATCAAAAAAATCAGATTTCAAATTTTAGATTTCAACTGCTGTAGCAAAAAAATTATGAATACAATATTATAATACAAAAACTTTAGTGAAACGGTCTCACACATGAGATAAGTCATATTAAGAGAGTAAATGGTTTTCCTCCATGAGCAGAGCGAGGCAAGCCCGTTTTCTCTCTCATCGAGACTCATCTCATGTGTGAGACCATCTCACACATTGAAAGTATGCGGTAGTGATACATTGGAGGTAATGCTAGGTAAGAGGACTATAATTCATCCGCTTCCAAAACAATTTTTCATTGTCAATTTTTAAAAGAAAGCCACATTTTTGTTACGAAAATAGTAAGTTTTTATGATCAAGTTTTGTAAATGGTGTAGACAATAAGTATAATAAAAAAAATGAAATATCATTATTAAAATATTTAATGTATCAAAGAAAACACCTAGTAGTATTTTACAAATAAAATAAGATTTTTTTCGTCTCAAAAGATAATTTATTTTTAAATTTTAATTAATATAATTTCTTTAAAAAAATACGTTATTAATATAAATTATTTCAAAAATATAATTAAAATAAATTTACTGAAGAACTAATATCAACTTTATCCTTTTAATAACATTTTAAAATTACTATGAAAATATTATTATTATAAATAATTAATAATAATTACTAAATTTACTAAAATATTTAAATTAAATAGGGGGACTGAGGCAGTAGTCAGAACAAGAAGTCAAAGAGGGATGGCCGCCAAGTTGTTCTCTGAGAAAAGAGATGGCCGCCAAGTTGTTGTGGGGCCATGGGATCAGCCATGCCAAGATCGCGGGAAAATGCATAACATAGAAAAATGAAATTGTAAATCATAATAAAGCCCCCACCCCTCAAACTATGTAAAATTAATAGCTCAACCCTACTCTATACTACTTTGCTAGTGATCACCCTCTTCTTTACACCTATTTCCTCCATCCCATTTTAAACTTCAACGTCAATGCGAAAATTGTCAACCTCATTGCACTTTGACCAAGATTTTGTAAAAAAATTGATTATTCTAGTGAAAAACTAAAATTATGAGAGTATTATTAATGATGGATCAATAACACTTTCCAGAATTTCATCAAGATAATTAACTTGTTTGTAAGTTTTTAGTCAAACCACAATTAAATTGACAAATTTTGTTTTGACTTTGAAGTTTAAAATGAGATAGAGGGAGTATATGACATGGAATAGTTCAACATGTGACTATCGGATTTACAGTTCCTTGAAAATAGTTTAAGAAAAATGTGTAGTAACACTCAGTGGCGGAGCCAAAAATCGAAGTAAGGGGGGTAAAATATGTTGGAGCCAAGGAATGATGAACGGGGGATTCGGGGGCAGTGCCCATGTTTTTTTTTCTTTTGGATTTTTCCCCCCGGTGTTTTCTAGATACAGTACGATACAATTTTAGGCATAGACATATAGTTAAATACTAACTTGAATTGCGACAATAAAACATCTACGATTAAACACATATACTCCCTTTGCCCCAAAATGATATTTTTATTTGCCATTTCTCATTGTCCCAAAAAGTCTTTCTCATTTTTATGGTTTAGGCTTAAAAGTGCACAAACAAATTGAATAGTCAAATATTGAAATTATTTTGAGACAAATGGAGTATAACACAAAGCATCCAAAGATTTAACATATATAGTTGTTTAACATCGAACTCATGTTACTCACCTACCTCACTTTTCTTAAATAATTCTGTCTTCAAAATAAAAGTGTACTCCCTCCGTTCCATACTTATCGCTATTTATTTTCCTTTTAGTGTCACATACTTATTGCTACTTACCTAAAATGTTCTATTTTCTCTCTCTTACTCACTCACAACAACTATCCACTAACTTATTTCTCTCTCCTACCCACTCACAACAATCACTTTTACATATCCTCGTGCATTCTCATTTGGTAGAAAAAGTAGGGACGGAATGAGTAAATTTTAGTGGGACGGAGGGAATATATTTGTATGTACAATGTGTATACGTATATACTTTATTTTTTAACACACATATACATATATAATTAACTACCATTATTTGGAAAAAAAAAAAAAAAAACGAAAAGCCAAGGTGGGGGTCAGTTGCCCCTGCTTGCCCCCTTGTGCCTCCGCCAATGGTTACACTTTTATTTGGTATGAAAAGCTTTACTCTTAAAATTAGAGTACAAATTTAAATGATCTATCAGAGTGCTCTAACTAAAGACTCGAACAAATGATATTATAAAGGGTTAATGACAGATTAGGGCCTGAACTCCAGGGGGGTGCGTCTAAACGGGGCCTGGGTTTTTTTTTCCGCTAGATCAGGGCTCAATATCTAAATTTTTCGGCAGTTAAGGGCTTTTTGACGGAAATCGTTAGAAAAGTCAGTTAAGTGCCATGTGCGTGGCACGTGATCGTCAAAATGGATGGTTTTGTAATGATATTAGTTAGTAAGGGCTTTAGTGAAATTTTTGAAACTCAAAAGGTTTAAAAATGAAAATGTTAAACCAGTTAAAATCCCTAACCTATCCCATTATCATCTCTGCGTTTACATTGTCTGTCCTTTCAATTTTACCCCCTCCGACCCAAGCCGCCGGCGCGCCTCTGCCCTCCGACAATCCCCACACATAACCACCCATACACTGCCTACCCATACGCCGCCCTCAAGACCTCTCCCGTCGCCCTAAATTCTCTATCTCTCGTAGTCTATGCCGTCGAGTACCGTCGTCTTCAACTTCGCCATCATCACCAAAATCGGTTCAATCGGTGTTTCAAAATCCAGCAATGGAGTTTTACAGTAGGAGGGAATACTATTCTGGTAACATGAATCTTGATTTGAAAGAAGGAATATCAATTGAAATGTCTAAACAAAAAATGATAAAAAAATTTCCCCTGTTATTAGTGTGGATATCTGGGTTTGTGGGTATTGTGTGTGTTTATTCATGGTTTTGTTTGAAATAATCTTTTTTGGTAACTTTATTCTTGGATTCGACAGTGATTATGTAATTTGCTATGGGTGATGATTTGGGGCTATTGTTCTGGGATGAGGATGGTGCCGGCGTTGTTGGGATTTAAATGACTTTGCCGGCGTTGGTGGTGGAGTATTTGAGCTGGGTTCTGACACTTCAGCAGCCGCCGTCGTCGCCGGTGGTGGTTGTGGGAGAATGAAGGTGGTGGCGGTGGGTTTGGTGTGTTGACGGTGGGGTGGTGGCGGTGGTGGGTTTGGTGTGTTGACGATTTGTTTGAAACCCAGATTTGGGAATTTTGATTTTTTCCTCTAAGATTGAGTTGGAAATTTGATTGTAGTTCTAAAGATGTGGTTGTGGGAGAATGAAGGTGGTGGCGGTGGTTTTGGTGTGTTGACGGTGGGGTGGTGGCAGTGGTGATTTTGGTGTGTCGACGGTGGTGTTCATAGATGGCGGTGTCAATGGTGGTGGTGGTGGCGGCGGTGGCGGCGGTGGGTGTGGTGATGTTAGTAGGAATATTATAATCCCTCCGTCCCAAAATGACTTTCATACTTTTTTCTAAGAATATTATACTCCCTTCGTCCCAAAATGACTTTCATAGTCCCAAAATGACTTTCATATTTTTTTCTAGGAATATTATACTCCCCCTCTGTCCCAAAATGACTTTCATACTTTTTTCGACGTTACTACGAAGCAACTTTGACCAATGATTTTAGGTTAATATAATTATTCTAATGAAAATCTAAAACATGTTATTGATAGTATTGTTGATGCTGTGTCAATACTCAATAGCAAGTTTTAGATTTTCATTAGTGCAATTTATTTAACCTAAAAAGTAATTTATTATGTTCATAGAATAAAATTTAAAATTATTTTTAATTTTCTTTATTTTAAATTTATTATTTAGAAAATAATCTAAATCATTTTATATTTAATATAGCTATTAGATTAATTTGTTTAATAATTTTGATTTTTTAATAAATTTATTTTATATATGATAATTACTTATTTTATTATATACTTGATTATTTAGAAAAAATATTTATTTCATTTTTAAACCTTTTGAGTTTCAAAAATTTCACTAAAGCCCTTACTAACTAATATCATTACAAAACCATCAATTTTGACGATCACGTGCCACGCACATGGCACTTAACTGACTTTTCTAACGATTTCCGTCGAAAAGCCCTTAACTGCCGAAAAATTTAGATATTGAGCCCTGATTTAACGGAAAAAAAAAACCCAGGCCCCGTTTAGACGCAACCCCCTGGAGTTCAGGCCCTAATCTGTCATTAACCCTATTATAAAAGGACATGTTTAAAAGTCCATTACAAATTTAACTTATTTAATCACGGTAAAAAGAATATACTAAAATTATGAAATATAATTAAATTTAAGAGGTTAAATGCAATTTAATGTAAAAAGAAAAGGCAATAAATGAGAGAGTAAAAGACTTCCATAACTGAGGAATGATACATATGAATGGAAGTAGTGGCAAAAGCCAAAGATTTTTTTTGAAAGGGTCACACTTTGATCCTAAGGAGGTAATGATTTTGATCCTAGCACAAAATGCTCGTAATGATAAGGGGCAGTTTCCACCTTTTAGTTTTAGTATTTAAAATGTAATCACTTAGTAACTTATTTTTTAAAAATATTTCTTTTCAAATTTTATAATTACTACATGATGTGTTTGCCCCCTTTATATTAAGGGAAAAAATAACATTATATCGAAGTTTTGCCTTCCCTTAAAATAATTTAGGTGCTGCAATGTAATATATCATATGCAAAATAATCTTGACTTCATTTAAAAATACGACCGCGCCACTAATATGAAGTGCAAGTGAACTTATTTAATAAAATAATTTGTCTAGTTGGTAATATACTTTTAACCAGTGTTCTAAAAGACGTCCGTCTAGGCCCCGCCCCACCTAGGCGTTAGGCGCTCATGAAACGCCTAAGTCCCGCCTAGGATATTATAACGATTCTGAATTCTCGGCCCCGCCTAAGTTCCGTCTAGACCCCACCTAGGCGCTAGGTACTGCTGCGGCGCCTAGCGACCGCCTAGCGTTTTTTAGAACCTTGCTTTTAACCTTGTTTGGGTCCAAAAGAAGATAAATTACTCACAAATAAATTTGAAGCTTTATAATATAATTTATGCAACCTTGTTGCAGGTTATGGGGGGTCTCACATCCATTTAGCCCACACTAGCGGTCTAACATGGGGATAGAGTTAAGAAAAGAGAATGAGGAAAACGTATTTTGTTATTCCTTGAATAATTCGGCTAGGCCATACAAGTTATATACACCGCACATTTACAATCCTCCTTGGTAAAGGAGTCAATCAATCCCTAAAAACTAGCTAACCAACTGATATCCTACTCTATTTACATATATCAAGAAAGGAAAGAATAATATCATGTGATATGGCCGAGATATGGTAGATATCTTCCATATCTCAACAGATAGCCAATTACACACATATAATATGAAAGAAATCACGCAAAGATTCGGTAACCTAGTTCGTCAACATAAGCCAACATCTGGAGGCGTTACCAATGGATATACATTATAATCAATAAACGATGGTGGTTACAATTTTCTTCTTGCAATCACTAAGATCTAAGCATGACTATTCTCCATGAACAAACTCTTTCATATATATTTCCTCTCCTCTAGAGGAACACGCACATTTCAGTCATAGTCGGCTTGTAAGATTAACCGTCATGGCTTTCTTAAGCCCTTGAAACCTCTCATGAACACTATTTGTCACTCTCTCGTATGTATTCTAACTCTGTCTCCCCTAAGCACACATAAAGGGTATTATTCATTGTCTAAAAATGACATAACAACACACAAAACAGATCAGACAATAAAAAACAATCTGTATCTTAGGCAGAGAAAACAGATCAGAAACTCAGAGATTAGTTAGGATTTTTCGTAAGTATAATTTGAGACCAAAATCTGTTTTATAAACAGATGAGAAGAAGGAGTAGACATGACTGTTGATCTCCAATAGTCATGATTGTTAGTCAACAGAAGCGTCCTTTTGCGGGAAAACTGGCGGGAAACTGGTAGTGAACAGTACCAATAATATCGTTTAGGTTTCGGGGCAGCGCCCCGAGCCCCACGAGGGGCGGCTCCCCCTCGACCCACGCCCGCTCTGTTGGGAGCGGGACCCCAACAAGGGGCGCTGCCCCTTGACCCCGCAAGGGGGCGCAGCCCCCCTGCTTCTTTATCGTGGTCGAAAACATATTTGACTCAAAATGAGTGTGTACTCCACACTTTCCCTTACTCATATCCGAGCCTAATATGAGATCGCATTGGTCTCTAGTAAATCCAATTACATAAAATCGTTGATGACACTAAAATCACCAACATTTCTCCCCATTTTAGTGTAATCCTCGATTTACTAATCATATAAAATATGAAACAAACATAACGAAACAAACGAATGCATAAATGAAAATGTCTTGCGATTGAATTTTCATCTTAGTACAATACACATTTCAAATATTCGAGAATCGGGGTGTCTCAACGATTGAACCCGTCAACTCATATGAATACCTAAAGATACTATACACATAAGTTTCTACAACACTCTAAAGTTTATTCCTGACACTATTACAAGCCATGTGTCCCTATCCATTAATGAACATATAGAAAGCCAAGTCCTAGCTTCTTGAAGCGGCAAAACTTCATGTTCACATAGGTAGTTCCTTTAATCTTGCACCTGCATTTGCAATTTTTCAAAAGAACTATTAAGAAGATACTCTTCAACCTAACCATCACTTGCAGGTCTTGAACACATACCTTGGGAAAAATAATTACATTTGCTCCAATCTCCACCTGTGAGCTTTCCACATTGAATTCAGGCTTCTAACGTTGTATTAGAAGGGAATTGGGTATCTCACAACTAGAGGATTAGATGGACTTTAATCCCATACCTATTGCTGACTTATTTACTAAGTCTCTAGCTAACCCCTTCGTCAAGTGGTCAGCTAAATTTTGTTGAGACCAAACAAACTCAACTGAAATCACACCATTCATGATCAATTCACGAATCATACTATGTCTGACACCTAAGTGTCTAGATTTGCCATTGTATATCTGACTATAAGCCCTAGCCAGCGTGGCTGCACTATCACAATGGATAGATATTGGCGATATCGGTTTTGGCCATAATGGAATCTCATATATCAAGTTTCGTAGCCATTCTGCTTCTTTACCAGCAGCAGCCAATGCTACGAACTCAGATTCTATAGTAGAATGAGTAATACATGTCTGCTTCTTGGAAGCCCATGAAATGGCCCCTCCTCCTAGCAAGAACACCCAGCCACTAGTAGAAGATGAATCTTCTTGGTTGATCCAACTAGCATCTGAGTAACCTTCTAAAATAGAAGGTTGTCCAGAATAACATAAACTGTAATTCATAGTACCTTTTAAGTACTTGAACACCCTTGTTAAAGCATGCCAATGCTGTCTACTAGGATTACTAATGAACCTGCTCAATCTTCCTACTGCATAAGCAATATCAGGTCGAGTGCTCGTCATAGCATACATCAAACTGCCAATGGCTTTTGAGTATTCGAGCTGTGATACAGGTCTACCAGTATTTGGCATAAGTTTTTCAGCTGGATCCATAGGAGTACTGACTTTAGAACAATCATCACAATTAAACTTTTTGAGAATTTTCTCAATATAATGAGATTGTGTAATTGCAATTCCTTTGTTCAATCGTTTAATCTTTATGCCAATAATTACATCGGCTTCTCCCATGTACTTCATAGAGAATTTTGATGACAAAAGCTTTTTAGTTTTATCAACTGCATTTTGGTCTGTGCCAAAAATTAACATGTTATCTACATATAGACAGATGATTACGCCTTTGCCGGATTCATCAAATTTGCTATATACACATTTGTCTGACTGATTTAATGCAATACCATTCGACAAAAAACCTCATAAAACTTTTGATGCCACTGTTTAGGTGCTTGTTTCAGCCCATATAATGACTTAATTAACTTACACACCTTATGCTCATTACCTGGCATAACAAATCCTTCAGGTTGCTTCATATACACTTCTTCTTCCAAATCACCATTTAAAAATGCTGTTTTGACATCCATTTGATGGATCAATAGATTGTGAATAGCTGCCAAAGCTATCAACAATCTAATATAAGTGATACGAGTAACTGGTGCATAGGTATCGAAGTAATCGATCCCTTCCTTTTGTCTAAAACCTTGGATTACCAATCTTGCTTTATACTTGTCAATTGTTCCATCGACTTTTATATTCTTTTTGAAGATCCATTTGCACCCTAAAGGTTTACAGCCTGGTGGTAAATCAGATAAAACCCATGTATTATTTTCCATAATAGAACTAACCTCATCGTCAATTGCTTCTTTCCCAAAAGCAGCATCTCGCGATTTTATAGCTTCATCATAGGTTCTAGGATCATCCTCTATATTATAACAGTAAGAGTATTGAGATTCAATCTGATCTCTTGATCCTTCAACTAAATACAGTTGAAAATCATCACCATATGATTTAGCTTTTCTTGCTCTTTTGCTTTTTCGTGGTTCGGGTATCTCATTTGGTACATCATTTGAATGATCATCCCTTTGAGATTCACCCGAATTTGGTATAATATCCTTTGGCCTAGGTATTGAAGAGAAACGATTCTCATCAAATATTGCATCGCTTGATTCTATAATTGTGTTAATAGAAATGTAGTCATTAGGTTCTATAACATAAAACCTATATGCCTTGGAATGCTCAGCATATCCAACAAAGATGCAATCAATACCTTTTTCTCCTAGATTTTTCCTTTTAGGGTCTGGAAGTCTAACCACAGCCCTACACCCCCAAACTCGCAAAAATGTCAAGTTGGGTCGTTTCTTATACCAAAGTTCATATGGGGTAATCTTGTTCCTTTTATTAGGAACCATATTCAATAAATAGCAAGCCGTTAACATGGCTTCCCCCCAAAACCCGTCACTCAAGCCCGAGTAAGATAACATGGCATTGACCATTTTTTCAAGAGTTCTATTTTTCCTTTCAGCCACACCATTTTGTTGTGGTGTATAAGGAGCCGTAGTTTCATGAATTATACCTACGGATTGAAAATATATAGGATCATAATATTCACCACCTCTATCTGTGCGTAAGGTTTTAATCAAGCCATTTTGTTGTAATTCAACTTCTGTTTTAAAATTTTTAAATTTATCCAGGGCTTCATCTTTTGCATGCAGCAAATAAACATAGCAAAACCTAGAGGCATCATCTATAAAAGTGATAATATACTTCTTATTGCCTAAAGATGGAGTCGCATGAAAATCACATAAATCACTATGTATTAATTCAAGTATCACAGATTTCCTTGTTAGACTTTTAAAAGGTTTTCTAGTGATTTTTGTCAACATGCAAGTATTGCATTTTCCAGAATTATTATCAATAACAGGAATTAAACCATCTTTAGACATTTCAAGCATTCTTTTATAGTGCACATGTCCTAAACGAGCATGCCATAATGAGGAATTAACAACATTGGAATCAGTCATATAAACAGAACTCGAATCATTAGGAACTTTATTTAAATTCAACATAGACATCCCATTATTATAATAGCCAAATCCTACAAATACACCAGATTTTGATAAGATATACTTATCGGATTCATACACTTGTTTGTATCCACACTTATTCAAAATAGGACCAGAAACTAAATTCTTACGAAGTTTAGGTACATACAACACATTAAACAGAGTAACAGATTTTCCTGAACTAAATTCCAGCACCACATTTCCTCTTCCTTGAACAGGAGCAAAATGATCATCACCCATGTAGAGAACAGATTCGTCTTCCACCGGTTCAAATGTCTTAAACCAGCAACGATCTTTACAAACATGAGTTGTGGCACCGGAATCAATCCACCACGCAACTGCATCATCCTGCACATAAAATGCTTCAGAAATTAGTGAAACATAATATTTAATAAATCCATTCCAAATATGTTCTAAATTCTGACCTTGGTCTTGGGTATGGTCCTTAGACCCCTTTCCCGAACCACTAGTGCTTGCGTCATCCTTCTTGTTCCCACTACGACAATCCCTCTTAAAGTGACCAGTTTTGCCACACCTCCAACATGCCACTTTAGGCTTCTTGTTGGGACCAGAATCATCGTTGTTATTGGAACCACGTTTCTTTCTTCTGTTTTTATTGTTGTTCTTTTTCTTTCCACCCTCCTCAAGCATATTCACCGAGGGTCCAGCAACTTCCTTTCCTTTGCCCTCGTCATTTTCTTGCGCCCTTAGAGATTCCTCTATGCGCAGGTGACTACCAAGTTGGACCAAAGACAGATCGTCTTTACCATGCTTCAAGTTATGTTTGAAATCCTTCCAGGAAGGAGGCAACTTGTCTATTACACTCGAAACAGATATTGCCTCATCCATTTTCAAACCATGTTGTGTAAACTGTCCAAGGATTCTCAGGAGTTCATTGAATTGTTCCATGACAGGCCTTGATTCGACCATCTTGTAATTATTGAAATTACTTACAAGGAACTTCTTACTCGAAGCATCCTCTGCCATGTACTTGGATTCAAGAGAATCCCACAACTCCTTTGCAGATTCAACATTCTGATATATATCAAAGAGAGAGTCAGACATACCATTCAATATATGTCCTCTGCAGATGTAGTCATCGTTCTCCCACTTCGACCTTCTTCTGACTGCTTCCAAATTATCGTCCTCCGATAGTTCTGGCATGGGGGTAGACAGAACATACACCACCTTCAATGTTGTCAGAAGGAAGTGCATCTTCTTCTGCCAGCGTCTGAAATCATAGCCTTCAAACTTATCCAACTTCCCGAAGTTGGTCGTCATCTCCTTCACAGTACTTCCTCCACCCATGATTATCACATAATACTTTATTCGATTGTTAGAGAATTGGGGTTAGGGTAAATTGATAATCCTGGATGATTGATTGAATCGTGTATAATTCACTATCCGAATAAAGTATTCCGACCCTTTTACCTGGGTTTCACGAAATCTTTATTGGGATAAGACAATAAAAAACAATCTGTATCTTAGGCAGAGAAAACAGATCAGAAACTCAGAGATTAGTTAGGATTTTTCGTAAGTATAATTTGAGATCAAAATCTGTTTTATAAACAGATGAGAAGAAGGAGTAGACGTGACTGTTGATCTCCAATAGTCATGATTGTTAGTCAACAGAAGCGTCCTTTTGCGGGAAAACTGGCGGGAAACTGGTAGTGAACAGTACCAATAATATCGTTTAGGTTTCGGGGCAGTGCCCCGAGCCCCGCGAGGGGCGGCTCCCCCTCGACCCACACCCGCTCTGTTGGGAGCGGGACCCCAACAAGGGGCGCTGCCCCTTGACCCCGCAAGGGGGCGCAGCCCCCCTGCTTCTTTATCGTGGTCGAAAACATATTTGACTCAAAATGAGTGTGTACTCCACACTTTCCCTTACTCATATCCGAGCCTAATATGAGATCGCATTGGTCTCTAGTAAATCCAATTACATAAAATCGTTGATGACACTAAAATCACTAAACGGGCCTATGCCCCTCCGCACAGAGCGGCTGCTAGTTCACCCAGTTTCTGTTTCTTCCGTTTAATTTTCTCTAATTTTGCTCAGTTTTGACTCCCTCATTTGATTTTGACTTCTTTCTTTGTGATTTTGAACATGACGATGAATGGTTGCTTATTTTGAATTTAGGGGTTAACGTGTTAACTCGAAATAGATCAAGGCGCTACACATAAATTGAATATTATAGAGAGAGAAAATAGAGAAAAGTGTAGAGAAATAAAACGAACGGAGGTCGTTAACGATTAAAAGACAGGGATGCTGTGGCGCGAACTTCAACGTGGCGAATCGATTTTGTAGAATTCCCCTCTCTCTCTCTCTCACACACACACAGAGAGAAGAGAGAAGGTTCAGCTTCAGCACCTCACCATTGAAACGCACGCACACGCAGAGAACGTGAATTCTCAACGACAAAACTGCATAATTTTCGGGATTCTTAATTTCTTCACAGATTTTTGGTAGAAAAAGAAAAGAATTTGGTATCGCCGAAGAAGGGTTTCCTTGAAGAATCTATACGGGTTTGAATTCGCAAGTCAGAGGTAAAGATTTGTTAAAATTTTCATATGCCTACGTAATGTTTGATCAATTGTCTAAGCCACTTTTCCAAAAAAAAAAAAATTCCATTTTTTAAAAATTTATATCTTAAATGTTGGGTTTGTTGAATTTTGTGCTTTGTTTGATTTGTTTAGCCGCCATTGATATTGGATTGGACCTTTCTAGTGCCAAAATTTGGATTTATGTACCCAATCTTTTAGTAATTGGGGGTAAATGTCGATTTAAGATGAGTTGGATTGGTAATTGTTAGCTGCATGTTTGTTATTCATCGGGCCAATTCATTACATATGGTATAGAACTTATACATGTAGTCTTCTGAGTTTTTTTTTTTGTTATACTTGATGAAAGAATGCTACTTTTATACTTGAATAATGAAAAACAATGGGTAGGAAAACAGAATTATGATCAAATTTCTTCGATTTAAGTATTCAATTACCGGGAAATAACTTCTATCTCGCTTGGATTTTATTACGATTCCAAATCCGAATCCGGTTAAGATTTGACACTTAATGTAGTTGTTTAACTGCGATAATGACACCCTCACCCATATTATGCTGTGCTGACATGGGTACTTTGAGAAAAAAAAATGAAGATCTCATAACGTTACAGAACCACATTTGTGAAAATTTTAAGGCAACAGATTTGCTTCATTTTATGTTTTCTTTTTCCATCGACCATACCAATGGTAGAGCGATTTAAGTTGGTAGGTAAGACTGATTGTTGGTTGTTTTTGTCAAAATCCTCAGGATTTTTTTGTGTTCATATTTCGTGATATTAATGTTCCTTTCTATCTTCACTTAACCGTTATTTGTAGATTGTTTTAGTTAAGCCGTTCCTGTATTTATTTGTTATACATTTTGTTTGGCAGAAGAATGGCCACTAGTATAGCTGCTGGAAGTGGTCAACTGCAATTTAACGAGGCCGCTTGCAGGCGACAAGTATGCAGACGGACTTCATCCTTTTCGGGTATAGCTTCTCAGGGATGTAGCCAGAAGAGGCTTTCATGGTACACTTTTAATGACCAACGTCCCTGCTTTTAGGCTTGCATAATATATTTTCTGAAGTTGCTTTACCTGATTGCCGCATGTGCATTCAGCTTTTGATACGCATATGACTTAAACATGATACACAACTCGCATTGGTTCTCATTTGTGTATCTATTTTCCACTTCACAAATATTTTATACCATGGTGCGAATATGGTTTAAATGATAGATTTCCCCTTCTCATTTTCCATACTTAAGTTGTTAGTCTAAATCCTGTAATCTATACTGATGAAATGCACACTTACATGAATATGTCACGATCTGAGCGTCAAATCCCAAACAGAAACATGGGCCCACACTCTGGATTTAGCTGGACCTTAGCATAGATCCCTCACCCACATGGATTCTTATGAAAGAATAATGTAAAGAAAGCGTACGCGTTTCTGTTTGTTACATGTTGCATGATTATGCTTAGTAAATTAAAGGTCTTTATCTTATACTCCCTCTGTCCCCAAATGAATGTCCAAATTTCACTTGGAGAATGACATTGTAGATATTAATACATGCATTTGACACAGTAGCACGATTATTTGTACATTTTCAGGTCAAATGGGATGTCCAAGATCTTGCGGATCAAGCAACGCACTTATTCTTATTCTCCAATCTCTGAAAATCGGAAGCCTCTTGGAACAGGCATAACATCATGCCTTAAAGATGGTTCCACAAAGTATGTCGACTTTGTTGTTATAGGTAGCGGAGTTGCTGGTCTTCGCTATGCTCTTGAGGTTGCAAAATATGGAACTGTTGCTATAATAACCAAGGCTGAGCCTCATGAGAGCAACACAAACTATGCTCAGGGTGGTGTAAGTGCTGTTTTGTGTCCGTTAGATTCAGTGGAGAGTCACATGCAAGATACGATTGTCGCAGGGGCTTACTTATGCGATGAAGAAACTGTTAGAGTAAGCTTTCAAACTAGAATTATCTTGTTCTTCTCATTGTCACTAATCTTTTTTTTTTTTTTTTGTGTGTGTGTGTGTGTGTGTGTGTGTGTGTGTGTGAAGTATGTTGTTTTTCAGTGATTTGTGGGATTGTCAATCCCGTTTTACATCATACTTCTCTTAAGTGTTCAAGAATTTTTGTAAAAACAATGTAAAATCATCGTAAAAATATAGACTCTAGATGCTGCTTTTGGGACATCATAGAATAGAAAGTAGGACTTGTTTTATGGCATGGAGAGTGGCAGAGTTTTTTAATATACGTTGAAAACACTATACTTAAATTAAATAATATTTGAACATATTTTACTAACCATGCATTGTGAAGTTGATTGTTTTATGAAAATATATTACTAGCACAATGATACTCGTACTTACATTCAGTCTATCACATGCCATGTCAATATGTTTGATTAAAGTTCTATTTTCAATAATGTCCTCCATATGTGAACTCATTTGGGTTTAGTCGTGCACATTTTTACATTCACCTCGCCTGAAATATGTAATTTTGATCTGACTGGGATAAATTTGAGCATTCAGATCCAAATCTTGTGGCCGTGCTTCTGTTGAAATAGTGTGTTTTTGTATTGGTCACATATTAGAATTTTTAAATCTTGTTCCTGAAGCTAGGTGTGGAAGTTGAAATATCTGTTATTACTTACTCCCTCCGTCCCAACTCAATGTGCACACTTACCCTTTTGGGTGGTGTCATTGATAAGTCTCACTTCCTAAAATGAACAACTTTTATAATAATAATTATAATAATAATAATAATAATTATTATTATTATTATTATATTTACCTTTACCCCCACTTTTGTCATACTCACACACTTACATTGTCCTTCCCACTTCAAATCCTATCCCACTATCATACTCACAACCTCTTTTCACTCACAATACTTTTAATATATATATGTATTCACTTCTTAATTCCCGTACCCAACCGATTGAGCTGGGACGGAAGGAGTATTATTTATATCTTCCATGCTGTTTCTGGTGCAAGTTAAAACTGCAAAATATTTATGTGAGCATCATGCAGGCTTCTTGCTTTATTCATTGCACTTATTCTCAATTTATTTCTCCAGGTGGTATGTACAGAAGGACCTGATAGAATTAGAGAATTGATTGCTATGGGTGCATCTTTTGATCATGGGGAGGATGGAAACCTGCACCTAGCAAGGGAAGGGGGCCACTCTCATCGTAGAATTGTGCATTCCGCTGATATGACAGGAAGAGAAATTGAGAGGGCACTTTTGAACGCAGTTTTGAATGATCCAAACATTTTTATGTTTGAGCATCATTTCGCAATTGATTTACTGACTTCTCAGGTTTTTTTCTTCTTCCCATTTTGTGTACGTTTAATAATTATTTAGGTATTTTTCGTACTGGATTGGCTGAAGGAGTAATCATTAATTTTCATGGCTGGGAATGCAGGATGGGCCTGAAACAGTCTGCCATGGTGTTGACACAATTAATACTGAAACACTAGAGGTGCCACCACCTAAATATATTTTGTATTTTGGAGAAATATCTCAAAAAGGCATTTTGGATTTCGGTTTTGCTTACATGTTGGACATTTTGTATCTTGTAGGTCGTAAGATTTATTTCAAAGGTGACTTTGCTCGCTTCAGGGGGTGCTGGGCATATCTATCCATCAACTACAAATCCACCGGTATTATTTTTATACATCCTTTGTAGCCAATTGTTGTTCTCCCTCTCCCTCTCTCTCTCTTCTCTTCTCTTTTCGGTGTTTTTTTTTTTCAATGTGTTTATGAATCATTATTCTCTAGATTTTGTTGCACATGTGGACGAATGAAAAAGAAAATTGAAGATAGAAATTGTATTAGAGGCACAGTGTGTTAGCAAAATGTCTTGATTCTTACATTCTTGGCTTGATTGATTTCGCTTTTCCTCTTTCTTGATTCTTAACAAATATAATATTCCAGGTCGCTACAGGAGATGGAATAGCCATGGCCCATCGAGCCCAAGCTGTAATTTCAAACATGGAGTAAGAAACATTCCATCCAAAATAGTTCTAATCAACATCTCATACGCATTCCGTTCTATGAACCATGTTAGTAATTCCGTCTCACACATTATTTTTCTGCCAGGTTTGTGCAATTCCATCCAACTGCATTAGCTGATGAAGGCCTCCCAATTTCACCAAAAAATACCCGAGAAAATGCATTTTTAATCACCGAAGCTGTAAGGGGGGACGGAGGCATTCTTTACAACTTAGACATGGAGAGATTCATGCCTATGTATGATGAAAGGGCAGAGTTAGCACCAAGGGACGTAGTAGCAAGAAGCATAGATGATCAACTCAAGAAACGCAGTGAGAAGTATGTGCTTCTTGATATTAGCCACAAACCTCAAGAAAAAATTCTCTCTCATTTCCCCAACATTGCTGCTGAGTGCCTAAAGTACGGTCTAGATATTACAAGTCAACCAATTCCGGTAGTCCCTGCTGCTCATTACATGTGTGGAGGAGTTCGTGCTGGTCTTCAGGGGGAGACAAATGTTAGGGGCCTTTATGTTGCAGGTGAGTTTATCATTCCCTACCTAATACTCCCTCCACCCACAAAAGATAGTCTCACTTTAATATGTGTGGTCAATTCACTTGAACTTTGACCAAGATTTTGCGTAAATATAACCAACAATGTTTAGGATTCCATTAGAATGTTCATGTTTTCATAAAATCTTGGTCGAAGTTCAATCAATCTGACCACCAAAATTAAAATGGAACTATTTTTCTGGGACAAAGGTAGTATGATTTTTCTGCGATTTAAGCATGTGGGGTTTGAATGAGCCAACTTGAGGCAAACTGTAGTGCCAACTCGCTCAAATTGGTATGACTCATTGTTGGCCTGCGCTTGAAAGCAAGTTGTTCTTCAGGCTCAAATTTTAGCTCGTATTTTATCATTCTTCTGATGTTCGGCTCTTCTTGGCTTGAAGCTGGAACTTATGTACTTGAGCTCAACTGCTAAAGTAGTTATATAGTCGGATGTCATAAAGATATTTTTTTCAAGGAAAATATTGTTATTGAAACGGAAAGATAGTAAAAATCAACGATCTCTCTAAAACATGACACAATTTAAATCCAGAAGAAGGTTGTCTACATGAAGCCCATGTGGGACTGGCCCTTTTCTAGACTCCAAGGATAATGGGAGCTCTTGCAGTAAGAGCTTACCCTTTTTTATCGTAGTATACGAGGATTCCCCATGCCTTCCGTGAGTTGCTAGCTAGCCTTACACATTGAGCCCATTTCAAGCTAAGCGTTAGACTGCGAGCCCATTTTTCTCATGCTTGTGTTTGATTAGGAAATCAAGCCTAATTTGGATTTGATTGTGGCTCACATTAGTAACAAACTTGAGTTGACTTGCTTTAGTCTTTACAACTCGAATTAAGCAGAAGACAACCTGACCCTAACCAAGGATGTAACGACCCGAGCCCGAAAATCCGACCCGTTACATAAGCACTACACACGGGCTCACTAAACACAAACATCCTGGGTCCACCTGGCTTACCACGGGCCACACAAAAGTCCATGGATGGATGATGTTGGTGCCCAATAAGTAATAGGTGGGAACTTATCTATGTGAATCAAAGTCCACATCTTTCCGAATGCGAGAAGAGGATATCACAAAGGAATTGAAAAAAAGATGTCATTATGTTATCGGAGGTCTAACCTTGACTGTTATGATCTTACAGGTGAGGTTGCATGCACAGGATTGCACGGAGCAAATAGGCTCGCTAGCAACTCATTACTTGAGGCACTAGTATTTGCACGAAGAGCCGTTCAACCATCAATCGACCACATGAAAACCTCTCGCATCGATCCTAGTGTCTCTCGTTATTGGGACCCACCCGTTGTCCCCATGCAACTAGGAAGCAGCATATTGAGCAAAATAATAACTAGGACCCGAGAAGTAAGGAAAGAGTTGCAACAAATCATGTGGGAGTATGTCGGAATCGTACGGTCCACAACAAGGCTAACGACTGCAGAGCAGAGGATTGAACAGTTGGAATTAGAGTGGGAAACTTACTTATTTCAACAAGGGTGGGAACCAACTATGGTAGGGATTGAAGCTTGTGAAATGAGGAATCTGTTTTGTTGTGCTAAACTGGTTATTAGCAGTGCTCTTGCTCGACACGAAAGTCGTGGGCTCCACTTTACGATCGATTATCCTCATTTGGAGGAAAGCAAGAGGCTACCGACTGTTATATTTCCTTCATGTTCACCAGCGAGTAGTACTTGGAGTTCAAGGCAGCTTCACAAGCAGCAAATCTGTAAGTAGAGATGCATTTGTTGGGAAATATTCAAACTTTTACTTGTCCATAAATCAAGAAAAAGGGGAAAATAAGATTCAAGATTTTAGTTTCTAGCCATTGGGAGAAAATGTGACAGGAGTCTCGGGAACTGGGCTCATGCATGTATTTTTTTTTTTTTTTTTTTTTTTTTTTTTAAGTTTTGGTGTTGCACTTTCTTTGTTCAAGTTGCACCACAGTCCATTACTGGAATTGATGTACAATTTCTGGTTTCAGTTTTATTTTCTATATACCAGTAATAAATATAGATACTTGTATATGCAAGGTTTTGTGCCATGCTTTAGATCATGTAGTATGCAACAATTGTGATGTTTTTTTTTTCACAATTTCATTTTTAAAAGATCAATTGAATTTTTATGTACCAGTCTATTGTAACATGTAACTCATTTTTGGTGTAACTTTATAATTTTTTTCTTGCTCGCACTTTCTTTGTTAGTTTACCATCGTGTGGCCGAGCTCGCCCAACTGATATTACTGGTCTAGCCCCAAATACTTTTTTCATTCCTTATTGGGCGTTTACCAACAACTTGGGAATTTGGGCCCTTTTAAGCTTTGCATTGATAGGCTCCTGTTAGATGTTACCCAAAGCTGGATATGGTCATTCGGGTGGCCTGGTCCGACCTGCTAGGTGTGCCTCACCAGTTTCTTGCTCCGCCCGACACAACCCGTGATTGAGGTATGCTTGGTCCGGCCTGCCGGCCTTGACCAGTTTTTTTTTTTTTTTTTTTTTTTTTTTGTGAGTTTTGCAAAATGGCGAAAATACATTTGAAATTGAAATAGTGTTGCAACCGCACTATTCTAGGGGTAGTTTCGTCATTCCACAAAAATGTCGGGCTTGGTAGGCCATAGGACGACTCGGAACCAAATCTACAAATACTAGGCCCGGTCCGGCCCGGCCGGGCCCGACACATAGACTGTGGCCATCTCCACCTAAAGCACAAGTTTCTTGTCCGGCACTCCGGCCTACAACCAAAAGTATTCTGCCACTGTTATAGGCGGAAGGAGTGAATACGACAAAATACAGATGAGGACAAAATGCAAGTGTCCTCAAGTGGCAAAGAATAATTAGTTAATGTTACAACAAAGAATGATGATTTTCTTTAAGGGGAATTAAAGACAGATCTCTATGGGGTCCAAATCTAAGCAATAATTTGAGAGAATAGTCCTAAATATACTCCCTCCGTTTCACGTCACTTGAAACTTATTTTTCACGTCACTTAAAACTTTTTTTTTTTTTTTCCGTTTCACGTCACTTGAAACTTATTTTTTTTCCCGTCAGTTTCATGTGATTTGAGACTGCCTAAAATGGTAAATAATCTTTATTATTCCTCACACTCATTCTCCCTCTTACTTTACTTTTACACTCACAACACCAATCAACTTACTATTCCTCCCACTCATTCTTTCTCCTATTTAATTTTTCATACCCATAAACACTTCTTCCCACTATTTATCTCTCTTACTTTTCCTTAATTTGTGTGTCAAAATTTTTGGTATTAAGTGACATGAAACAGAGAGGGAGTAATTGCTAAAATATGGACCATGCCTCATAATTGCAAATTTGCAATGTGTTAGGCATCTCTAGAGAAATGAAGTACCCTGCCTAGCCTATAAAGTAGAAAAGCAAATTTGGGTTTTTTTCTTTTTCTTTTTTACATTCATTTTTGAGATGGAGAGATTATAACTTAGTTATTTTACATTTGACAAAAATTTGTATGAAACGGTCTCACATGTGAGACGAGTTTCAATGAAAGATTAAATGGTTTTCCCCTATGGACGGGACGGGGCAAACTCATTTCCTCTTTAACCCATCTCGTGTGTGTGTGAGACCTTTTCACACACCACACGAGACTTCCTCCAGAGATATTTTATACTGTAATAGATATAAATGTCACCTAGTGGAACAATCAGACTTGGAATCGATGTAAACAAAATTGGGGTGCAGTATCAACGTTCGAAATAATGCTATGACCCTTATTGAAAAATCAGCGATTGGCGGATCTACCTTACAATTATGGGGGGCAACTGCCCCCTTTTGCTTTTAATTTTTTTCTTTGTTTTACTAATACAAATATATTGAGTATTTGATAGTTTTAGTTCAATTTATTAATACTTGCCTTTTTTTGTGTTGAAAAATATACTTACATTTTATTTGGTCGTTAGTACTTCAATGAGAGGCCTTGACATTATGTCAGACAATTGTTATACCGCCATAACAGATCTCAACTGCAGTAATTTCAAATACTCTCTCCGGTCCAAAATAACTGTCTCTTTTGGCTTTTGCACAATTCTTAAGGAAATCAATTACTCCCTCTGGTCCAAAATAACTGTCACTTTTGGACCAAAATTTTGGTCCAAAATAATTGTCATTTTTGAGCAAAATGTCTCTTTTAGCCTTGCATTGAAACTTGTTTTCTTTTATTAATTGTCTTAGTGTGAGACATTAATGTAAGAAAGTTGCACACTTAATAGGGGTAAAGTTGGAACTTTTGTCATCAAACCATGATAATAATTGCATTTCTTAAGAGTTGTGCAAATGCAAAAAGAGACAATTATTTTGGACCGGAGGGAGTATTACCATGATTTAGTGACAAAAATGTCAATTTTACCCCTATTAAGTGTGCATCTTTACTATATTAATGTCTCACATTAAAACAATTAATAAAAGAGAACAAGTTTCAATGCAAGGGTAAGAAGGACATTTAGCTCAAAAGTGACAGTTATTTTGGACCGGAGGGAGTAATAATCAAGACTAAACACACTCCTCCTAACTTCACCAAGCAACAATGGAAAGAAAGGAACATCTCTTCTAAATTAACAATGTAATTTCATCAACTCTTTTGTACAATCAAACAATTCAATATTACTGGATTTCAAAGATGATGTACTAAATCAGACAAATCTTCTTTATTTGATTGACTTTGAACAAAAATTGCTTCACAAATATGTAAAAAAAATAAAATACAATCTAGCAAACCAAACCAAGCCACAAACCCTAATTTTTGTTTTCTCAACTAAAGATGAAGTTATTTATTTACATTCAAGAAAGAACTTCACAATATCTAATCATCACCACCCTCTTTCGCGATCTTCCAACAACCAGAGTCGAGGAGGGCTTCTAATGATGATGATTTCTTGTTACGAACCCTGCCCGATTCTTTCAGTAACTCGGACAACCTTCGTTTCTCGTCATCCACATCCGGATTCGCTGTTCCAAGCTTTTCCTCTCTCATCGCCACCACAAATTCCAATATTTCAATTGCATCATCCCACCTGTACTCAAATTTTAGCAACAATGCAAAAAAGAGAATAAGGAGTCAAAATCTCTAGTAAAAAGCGTTTGACATTGAAAACATCGACAACATCAACAACAAAGTCTTAGTTCCAAAATGATTTGGGATCTGCTAACATGAAAAGTGTCTGATATTGACATTCAAGAAAAATTAATGAATATAAACACGAAAAAAATGACCCAGTGGCAGAATTGGGGAGATACAAATCGTCACTTTATACAAGAAGTCACTGATATTCTATATCAAAATTATATGTATGCATGTGTGTGTGTGTGTGTGTGTGTGTATGTATATATATATATATGTATATGCAAAAGAGGTAAAACTATGTAAAATGAATGATGGTTGAAAGTAATACCTGCCCAGGGCATCATAAGTACCAGCAAGATTGCTATAGACACCAAGAGTATCAGGGTGGTAAGGACCATATTCCATCTCCAAAATGCCCCTTGCTTCTTCTAACAGTTCTGCAGCCTCGTTTATCGCATTAATCTGCACGCAAACAAGTCCCATTTGATTCAAAGCAATACCAAACACACCACTTCTCTTATCCCCAGCCGCCCTAAACTTTGAAATGGCGTTCTTGAACGAATCATAAGAGTCACTATAACTTCCCACAAGATAATACAAAATCCCCATCTGAGCCTCGATCCCCGCAATCGTACTTTGCTGACCTGGCACGTTTGTGTAAGCTTTAAGCGCCCTGCATAGTAACTTGAGTGCCCAGTCAATGTCGTTCATGGACTCATAAATGGCAGAAATTTCGATTAAGCCACTGGCAACCTCTTCTTGAGGGCTCCCGGGACTTGGTTTTAAATATATCCGTAGCGCATTTTCACAGTAAGATTTGGCTTCCCGGAATTTGCCAATTTTGTTGTACAAATCAGCCAAACGGACAAATACTGAAGCAACTGATGAATGATTCTCTCCTTTGGTTGACTTGAACGCGTTAAGTGCTTTCTGGTAAGCAAAAACAGCCTCATCATAACGAGCCAAAGATAAATACGCGTCACCAATGCTACAATCGATGACAGCCACATCTGATTCCTGCCCATTTGCAGCCATAGCCATACCTGCCATAACATAATGCTCGAGGGAAGTTTCGTAATCTCCTTTCGAGTCACAAATAAGCCCCATAAGCCTCCTATCTGCAGCTTCTTCTAACGAAATTGAAGCAGACGAAGGAACATTCTCTTTATGTATATTAAGTGCCATTTGACCAAGCTTTTCAGCCTCATCAAATTGCATAGCTTGAATATAAGCTTCAGCTACATACCGACAAGTCTCACCAAAACGAGCATCTTTTTCCCCAAGAACTCGTCTTTGTATTTCCAAACCTGCATTGTAACAAAGAAGCGAGTTCTCGATCTGGCCAATCATTGCGTACGTGTCACCTAATTGCATGCAGCCTGCAAATTTAGCAAGAGCATGATTTTGTCCTTCATCCATGGATGGGATTTCTATGGACCGTTCGATCAGAGGAATCGCCTCTTTGAACTGACGAATGCTGCAGTAAAGTGCTGCTACAATATGCAAACACATGACATATTCTAAATCGTACTTTTCATCACAACTAGTCTCGAACGATTCCAATGCTCTTAGTGCTAGTTCTAGAACCTTCTTCGGGTTTTCACCCGATGAAACTAACTCCCTCGTTTGTTTAAGCAAATACGACCCTAAATACGCATCATTCTCTCCTCTGTTTTTCTTTAAAACCTTCCCCATTCGCTTCCCACTTGGTGGTCTATTATCATGAAAAGACTTGCTTCTCGGACTTGGTTTAGACGATTTGGATGTGGAATAAGCCATTTTCTTGTTCTTCCCAACCTTCTCCGGAGAGAAACCTTCTTGTTTTGTGGGCTCTTCATTTTCAAAATCACCTCCGGCAAGAAAACGTAGCTCTGAATCGATTCTGGATTCCTGGCCGTACGATAAGAAGCTGTACCTTGATGGTGAATGATCAGAGCTTTGCATTTCACAGACATTGTTGTAAAGCTGGTCGATCGAATCGAGAGATTCGCTCTCGGGACTATTTGCACTCAAGGGACTTCTAGGGGAAGAGAAGCTGAAGATTTCCTTGTGAGGGAGATATGGTCCGCTAGGGAATTTGCCACTACTGTTGACTTCAGTTGACCCATCCATGGAAAAGGCATACATTTTTTTGCAGGCTTAGAATGAATCAATGAAGACTAAGTAATCTGCTTTTATATAGAAACAGAAATGCAAATCAAATTTCTAAGTTCTGCACGAAAGGACCGACAAAAATATTTACTTATTTATTTATCATAAAAATTGAAATCGAGCAGAATCAACTTTTGACTGCAATAATGATTTGTTGAGGAAACATGATTATCGCACTAAAATAATACTCCCTCCGCCCCAAAATGATCTTCTCATTTGCCATTTTTCATTGTCCCAAAAAGTTATTCTCATTTCTACAATTTAGGCTTTAAATATGTGCATAAATACAACATGGCTAGTGAAGCAAGTGTTCATATCCTTAAAAAGTTTGAATAGTCAAATGTGAAAATCATTTTGGGACGGAAGGAGTAATAGATAAATCGAGAAAATTATGGAATTCAATAGTTGCACAACCACATCACATCTCATCATATCATTTGGACATGCCGACAAAAAAAAAGCTTAAAAAGCGCTTCTATAATATATTATTTACGCAATTATTTTTAATGCACAGAATTTTTCGAGTATCACAAGGGCATTGATCAGCGAAATCATCAAATTTTAGAAACGTTGAGCCACCGACAAATGAATGATCATCAAGAAAATAACACCATGAACATTATTCATGCATAATAATAACAATTACATCAGACAATAAAAACCGAAAAAATGCAGAAACATTTAAAGGAATTTAAAGAAAGATAGAAACAGAATCGAGATCATACCCGGATAGTTCGACAGAGGAGGGACGGAAAAAGCCGAAGAGGGTATGAAGAGAGGGAGAAGATATGTGTTGAGTGTTTATATATATAAGAGGATGAACAAAAGGGTAGATGGAGAAGAGAAAGGTGTAAAAGTGCAGGATTTTTCTGAGTTTTGAAGAACTTTTTAAATGTATAAATATAGGTCGTGAATAAAAATGTTGGCAGCAATAATAATAGAATGAAATGAAAGGCACTTTTTATCCACGGCCTACACCGCCACCGACACCGTAACCGCCGCCCGTCGTTTTTGTTTCTTCTATTTCTACTTTCATTCTTTTTTGTCTGTTCATTTTTTTTTTGGCGCGATTAACGGCTTTTTCAACAAGAAGAAAATGATCGAGTGACGAGGCTGTCACGGATATACACGAACCATTGCATACGTGGCAGTTGGTGAGTGGGTGATTGTGTAGTTGGGCATTCAGATTCCATGTTTATTTATTCTGGACTTGTGCGATTGTTTGATCCATTAAACTTGGCCTGGACTATTAAAACTGCGAGCAATGCTAGGGTAGGGCACAAAACAAAGTCACAAAATCATGCTCACACAATGAGGTGGGCGATATTTTATTGGTTGTAGCGATAGTGGACCCGCCACACTCTAATTAAAAATACCAATAAAGTCACTACTCCTAGAATTTTGTGAGTGAAATTTTGTGACCTTTTTGTGCCCATTGTATTATTCTAAAACTACAAAGTCTGCAAGTGATTGTGTAGTTGGGAATTCAGATTCAATGCGTTTACTTATGATTTTACCTTCTTTGCATTATTGTATAATGTTATATCATGTACAATAATTTATAACATTAATTTTAATTGAATAGCACTCACTGCTGAGTAACCGAAACACCCATTTTGTCACCCCTAATCTAAGCTATACAACTAAAAAAGGAAATGTGATCAGTATTGTGATGATGTGATCACAGGGTAAAACGCAACCACTGGATGACTATAATGATTGCAAATTTCGTTACTAAGTTCAACTAAGACCAAAAAAAAAAAAAAGACAGCCCGGTGTACAAAGCGTTCGGCACAGTGAGGGTCTGAGGAAGGATCCTAACTATAAAAGTGAAATGTAATCAAACATTTACTCTACATATGAATGTAAGAGACTGCTTTCAAAACTCGATTTATATGAGTAAGATACAAATAGATTAAAATAACATAAATCAACCGTAATTAAAATGAAAAAAATTGACAGTGGGAATTAAACAATCCCCAAGTATGGATGATATATTTGTTTGGCAGGCAGGGTAGGTGTGCTTAATATTTAAGATAAAAAAAAAAAAAAAAAACAATTTTAATTTAAGTGGTAAGTGGCACTTTCACTCACTGTACCAACTACTCTCTAATGATTGGGCACGAATTCATACTAAAATTTACTTCCTCCGACCCATTTCAAATTGCAAAAGTTGCTAAAAAGGGTGTCCCAACTAAAATTGCAAAATTCAAAAATGACAAGTTTTAACCCACTTGTACACTCACATCCACTAACCCACTAACTATTATCTACCCCACTTTCTCTCTCCCACTCAACTATCAACACTCACAACACATCACCTTTTTCACTTTTTCCCTTAATCCCCGTGCCAACCTAGTATTTGCAATTTGAAATGGGCCGGAGGGAGTATGTTAATGTTATCACTATTCACAACCACAACATATTCTGAAGGTGTAACCCCCCCACCCAGTTCAGTTGTTTTTAGGTAGCCCTGACCCCAACCTCGTATGACGCCCTGAGATTCCTCAAATGATGTCAGAGATTTGAGGCAATGTTATCTGACTGTGTAGCAATTGAACTTAATAATGATGGAGCGTTCATTAAAAATAGAGGACAAATACCCCCACCCTCAAATCCTCATCAACATAGTAATCCATAAATTAAAGTGATTTGAATCTGAGTCATTGATGCAGCTGAACTGAACTGCACTACACGGGCCCAAATCCATGTGATTGTATCATCTGTTGGATCGGAATCACTAAGAGGTTTCCTGACTTTCATTTTCATGATTTAAATTAGAGTGTGTCATGTTATTTATTGATATAATTTAATGGTTCATATTAATATATTAATATATCAATATTACGTAATTAATATAACTTATAGAAGACTTTTAGATTATATCAATGAATGAGGTGGTGCAGTCACAGTTCTAAATCTGGACGGGAGACACTACAAGGGCAAAACATCAAAAAAAAAAAAACCACTCCTTAATGCGTCAAGAACGTAAAAATATTAAAATATTGGTTATAGTACACAACTATTGTACACAATTTCTGTAATATTATATTACCCTCTGATCGTCTAATTCCTTAACTTTTTCTACAAGACTCAGACCTGCATGTTGACATGTATAGGTCAACAGTAGCGAACCCAAGACTAAAAGTAAGTGGGTACACTTAACATTAGAGGTTTTTTTTTTTTTTTTTTTTTTTTTTTGTACATTCAGCAACAGAGGGAAAAAAAAAAGTATTTTTTTTTAGATAAAATGTGAAAATAGTGGGGACACTGCCACCCACAACCCGCTATAGCGGCTTTGTGTCCACCACTGGGTCAACTCATAGTTTGACCTGAATGAATTAGGTTCATAAATTGTTCAATTCACTGACTCTATTAAACTAAAAGATTGATCTTCCCCAACTATCTAAAATTAGCACTAAAAAAAGAGATTTGGGTTCTACTTAAAAAAATCAACAACATTGATACTTCAATCAACTATCAGGTTTGGTCTCAATCATTAGGAGGCTGACTTACCAAATTCCATGAAAAAAAGAGTCTCTTCCTCAAAAGTTGATACACCAACTTCATGATTTTACCATTTTATCATCCAACTTATAAAATAAAGATAAATTTTTTATACAAGCGGTTTCAGATACGACACTCTCAATGATTTAGATTAATCCTTTATACTCCCTCTTAAATTGGCTATCACCGGACTAGATGTGTCGGATGTTTCACAAGAACAATAATAAAATCAGGCAACTTAAAAAGGTAAAATAAAAAAAAACTTAATGTTGGAAAATGAAATGTTCTCTAATGGTTATAACAATCAGTGGCGGACCTAGAACTTTCACTCACCGGGTGCACAATTACACTAAATTTTTAAATTTATTTCTTAACGATTAAAGATTATAAATAGAAAAAGAAAGAGAAATCAAAAGATAAGAATTTTGTCTATATAACCTTAAGTTTTAACCCTTGTTAGATTGAGAAGGAAAAAACCATTTAAAAATTGAAGAGAAGGAAAAGATAGTGGGGTTTTAACACACTACCTTTTGTGCATGTATTTGCCTTTCAACCATATGAGCTTCAAAAACTTTTGTTCACCTAGTGCACTTTTATTATATATCCTTAATATGATTTTTTTTTCTTCTTAAAAATGAAAGTTGAGCAGGTGCACTTGCACCCCCACCATATACTGGAGGTCCGCCCCTGATAACAATCCAAAACCATTTAATATGAATTTAGCTAATAACTTTAAAAAGATACTCTTTAACTATTATAGGTAGATGTTGTAAAGAGGACAAGAAAGATAAGATATCTATATTACAATACAAAGCAAGAATAACCGTTTTACAAAGAGAGGCTGAGATTGCTTCTCAAAATTTGATCGGACGGCCTAAGTTGATCCTAATAACCCACTCCCATGAAAACCGTCAGAGACAGTTAACTCCCTCAAGTAACCTCCTCACCTTTGTTAACTTACAGTTACAGTGTATCTTTCCTCCCCCCACTACTCGACTTAAAAGTTAATGTGATTTTGGGTTATGAAAAAAGAGGAAATTGAGTTGAGGTTAAGGGGTTTTATGTGAAAGGACAAAATTAAATGAGATTCTTTCTTCCTTTTCATACTGTCACCGTGCCAGTGGCACGGGTAAGAATACTAGTATGTTCACAATTTGTGTAAATCATTGATCAAGACAACCTAATAGTAATAGGGTTCTTTATTTCTTGAAGGAAAGAACAACAAACATAGACAACAAATGAAGATTCTTCTTGATCTACTTAGGCCATGTCCAATAAGGTAGTTGAGGAGGGAGTTGAGAGGGATTAAACTAGTTGAGAAGGGGCAATAAGGTAGTTGAGAAGGGGGGTTGAAAGGGGAAGGGTTGAAGCTTCTCAACCGGGTTGAGAGAATTTTTGTTGGGGCCCGCCTGGACACGCGTCGCCTTCTGGTTGGTGCCGACATGGCGCGTGCGCCTCACCGCCGACAGAGGCGCGTGAGGGCAGCGTCCGCCAGTTTTTTTTTTTTTTTTTTTCTCCTTTTGCCAAGTGTCAGCCTACGATTGGTCCTCCGGATTTTTAGATATGATTTTCAACCCAAATTTTCGAGCTCAATTATTTTATAGCAAAAAAAATTTATTTTATTTTTTTTTCGCGAAAATTCTGGATTTTTTTTCCTCTATAAATTGATATAACTTTCATTTTATTTGTACACCAAAAAAAAAAGCTCTCTTTTCTCTCAAAAAAAATCTTAATTATCTTTCTTTAACCCCTTATTTTTTAAAATATTCATCATCTTTTTAGTGAAATGGATCCCAATAATCCGAATAATCCTTATTTCAACACTCAGAATTCAAGTAATTTTCCACCAAATTACTACAATCCTAATGATTTTCAATCGCCAAATCAATTTTCTAACCAACCACGTCCTCAAAATGTCCCACAATTCTATTATCAACCAAATGCCATGCCTTCAGCTGTACCCACCTGGAATCCATATTATGGTATGCAATTTCAACGACCTCCACCACCACCACTACCCTCTCAAGAATCAGAATATCCCGAATATTCAACACAAATGGTTATGGGTAGCAATAGCGGTGCTGATGAAGCTACTCCAACTCCAGATGCAGGAGGTTCAACCACTAGTCGGAGAAAAATTGTCAAATGGAGCACGAAGGACAATATAGTGCTAATCAGTGGGTGGATTAAGTTTGGAACCGACAGTGTAGTCGGAAAAAATCAGAAGAGTGAATCGTTTTGGGGTAAGATTGTTGAATATTGTAACGAACATTGTGAATTTAACCCTCCCCGTGACGTAGTTTCATGCAAAAATCGTTTCAATTATATAAACGCCAAATTGGGCAAATGGGTAGGTGCATACGATAACGCTAAGCGTATGCAACAAAGCGGGTGGTCGGAGAATGATGTTTTGAAAAAAGCTCACGAATTATATAAAAGTGCTAACAATAGCACTTTTAATTTGATGGACGAGTGGATAGCTACCCGAGATCAACCACGCTACGCAAGTCAGGTTGGAGGAAATACTGGATCTGATAGCAGTGGATCTAAGAGAGCACGAGAAGGTGATGTAGGTGATTCAAGCTCGGTTGGATCCATTCCTCGTCCTATGGGAAGAGAGGCAGCTAAGAAAAAGGCGGGGAAGAAAAAAGTGGGGTTGTCACCGGTAAAGGAACAAAAGTGGTCAGAATTCAAACAATTCAAAGAGAAAGAATTGGAACGAATGGACAACTTAGTCTCAGAACAAGAGAAGGCAAACAATATTGCCCTTAACAAGACTCGGGCTAAAAATAGGAAAATGTGGATGCAGTTGAGTCAAATGGAGTCTCGCGATCATCATCAACAACAGCTTTTTGAAATGTTGACTGAAGAGCTGTTTGGCAATTAATGTTTGTTTTCTAGCTTTATGTCAATTTTCTGCACTGATGTACTACTTTCAAGATTCTCAGTATGTAACTTTACCTTTTAATTAAATCTATGTAATTCTATTATTGGAGTCCGTCAATTAACTCAATTGAATTGAAGCTTCAAATCCGTCAACCACGACCACTCATTTGTTATCCTTTAACTAACTCAATTCAATAGAAGCTTCAAATCCGTCAACCTCAGCCACTCATTTTCTTATAAATAACACTCTCTTCTTTCATTCTTCCTACACCAAACACATTCTTCTTTCCTTCTTCCTACATCAAACACTCTCTCCTTTTTGAGAATTCCTCCTACATCAATGGATCCATCTGGATTTCTTCCTTTTGATGTCGAAGCCTACAAAAGGCAACTTGAAATTGAGGAGAGTTTTATCATAAACGAGTTTTTTGATGATAAACCTCCGAAAAAAACTCGAAAAAATTTGAAAAGAGATCACGCTTTGCACAATAAGAGCCTGATTGATGACTACTTTTCCGAAAATGCTATGTATAAAGATTATTTTCGGCGCCGATATCGGATGCAGAAACATGTATTCCTCCGCATCGTCGAGGATCTTTCAAGCCATGACACGTACTTCACACAAGGATCCGATTGTTCCGGCAGAGAAGGCCTATCTCCATTAGCAAAATGTACCGCAGCCATGCGATTGTTAGCATATGGTATGTCCGCTGATTCTATTGATGAATACATTAAAATAGGGAAAACTACAGCGTTTGAGGCATTACGGAGATTCTGCAAGGGGGTCATTCAATTGCACGAGCGTCAGTACTTGAGAGCCCCAAACGAAGCTGACCTGCAAAGAATTCTTGAGGTCAGTGAGAAGCGGGGGTTCCCAGGGATGATCGGGAGTATTGATTGCATGCACTGGGAGTGGAAAAATTGTCCTACTGGTTGGGAAGGTCAATTTACTAGAGGTGATAAGGGAACCACTACGGTTATTCTTGAAGCCGTTGCCAGTCATGATTTATGGATATGGCATGCTTTTTTTGGATGTCCGGGAACATTAAACGATATAAATGTTCTGGACCGATCACCAGTTTTCGATGATCTTGAAGCAGGAAATACTCCACGAGTCAATTTCTTTGTGAATGAACGTCAGTATAATATGACATATTATCTTGCTGACGGTATCTACCCCTCTTATCCGACCTTCGTCAAATCCGTTAAACTTCCTCAAAGTGAAGAAGACAAGTTATTTGCAAAATACCAGGAGGCTTATCGGAAGGATATAGAACGGGCATTTGGAGTGCTCCAAGCTCGATTTAAAATCATTCGAGAACCAGCTCGAATGTGGCAGATAGAGGACTTGGCTATGATCATGAGAGCATGTATCATATTACATAATATGATCGTTGAGGACGAACGTGGTACGTATTCTCAAAATTGGCTTGACTATCAGGATCAGCCCGGGGCAAGTGGGTCTAGTACACAATAACCATTCTCAACTGAGGTATTACCAGCGTTTGAAAATCATGTACGTACTAGATCGGATTTGCGTGATCAGAGGGCTCATAAACAATTGCAGAACGATCTAGTCAAACACATATGGGCAAAGTTCGGAAATCAGTGATTTTTAAATTTTATTGTACTGTGAGTCGAGTCTATGTATCGTATGTTTTTTTTGTTTTTCATCATTTGTGGAACGAGCTAAGTTTATTGTAATTTTTCTTATTTTTATTAAAATTAAAATAGTCTCGTATTTATTTAATTGCTTCGAAAAAAAAATAATTAAGTTTGAATTAAAAAAAAATAAAAAAAAACTCGAATTTATAAATAAAAATAAAAATAATTTATTTTTTAATAATAAATTATTAATATCAATATTTATTTTTAATTATAAAAATAAATATTGTAAATAAAATAAAAAGTGGTGGGGTATAGAATGATGAGTTGGGAGGAGTTGAATTTTAAACTAAACTAGCTTATTGTGGGAGGGGTAGTTGAGAGTGTAGTTGAATGATTAAGTGGATGGAGAGAGAAGATGAGGTATCGTAATATTAAGGTAGTTGAATGTTTTTGGGGGTTGAAACTATTGGACATAGTCTTAGATGAGTTAGGCATTGCCTTCTGGCAACTCGTATCATTGTTTGGTGCTTAGAACTACTTTAAAGATTTAAAATAGGGTTAGTATATCTTTATGGGTTCTCTATAAATACCTCCTCGCTCTGTCCCAAAATGATAGTTCCGTTTGACTTTTCTAACATTTTAAAGTTACATCATAAATTTTGGAAATTCAATGACTTTGAAGCTTTCATTTTGGAAATGAGACTTTCTGGGACATGCAAAAAAAGAAAGAGGAAATGGGACTATCTTTTTGAGACGGAGGGAGTATAATGATAGCAACAACTTTTACTCTCTTGCTCCAGTAACTACTCCCACCGTCCCACAATATATGTCGCATTTAACTTGTTAACGTTTTTAAGGAATATGTTTTACTTATTTGCACAATACTTGTACAATAGTAAAATTGCACCAAGGAACTTTCTTTATTAGGAAAGATGACATTTATTTTGGGACGGACTAAAAAGAAAAGTGCCATATATATTATGGGATGGAGGGAGTATAAGTTTAGGGGGAGGCTCAACTCTCAACCTCTAATTTGGTTAAACTGGAAAATTCTCTCCATGAATAAGCAAAATTTGAATTAAACATGAATGTTTGACACTTTTATTTTTGACAAATTCTCGCGTACATCGGATGTACGCCGTGCGGCAGGGTGGTCCCCTCCGCTGCTTCGCGCGCGCGCCTCGTATGCTACAGCCGACGGACAGATCCTCCCCTCCCTCTTCACAGATCGCTGCCATGTGTCCATTTTTTTTTTTTTTAAAAAAACCCCAATAACTTTAAAATGCTATATCTTGCAATGTATAACTCAGAAAAAAAAATTAAAAATATGGTTTTGTACGTCTCGACGAGACGAATAAAACTACATAGGTCATGATATGGTTTGATTTTTTTTAAAAAAAAACATATTTTTTTACACACTAAAAGTTTGAGTTGCTCATCAGCTAATATGTAACACTCTGTTCTGATAAAAGTAACACTTTCATCTTCAAAATGTAACACTTTTTTACTGTTAAATGTAACAACAGTTTTTATAAAAAAAAAAATGGGTTTGCATTTCAATTGTTACTTTCTCAATAAAAAATTGTTACGTTTCATATATAATGTTACATTTAAGAATGTAAAATGTTACAATTGAGAAAAAAAAATGTTTACATTCATTTTTTATAAAACGTAACATTAGTTTAGTTGTCAATCTTATGTTAATGTTGGGGGAAAAAAGTGTTACATTTGAAAAAAAAAAGTGTTACATTTGAAAAAATAATGTTACATTCCTTTATAAAAAGTGTTACATTAATTTAGTCGTTAATTTTTATGTTATCTTTAATCTATTGCATCAAAATTGTGGTAAATTTTTGAAAAAAAAAGTGTTACATTTGAAAAACAAAAGTGTTACATTTCGTTATAAGAAGTGTTACTTTTGGTGGGAGGAAAAAAGGTTGTGGGGAAAAAAAAAATGGCAAAAAAAAAAATTAAAAAAAATTAAAAAATAGGGCATGGCTCGGCTCGGCTCGGCGCCGCAGCACGTGAGACAGCCTCTTTATTTTTAAGCTAACCAATTACCTTCATATCTATAATCTAATACTACTGTTTTGAATTTGATAATATATTGCTAGAAATATGATACATGTTTTTTCTTTACTAAAAGAATCAATCCCACGACTTCTACTCTAGGTTTTCACGCTAAAAACAAAACTAAAATGCGTTTCAGCTAAGTCACTCGCAAGTGGAAGTCGCTTTCTATATAAGTCAAGATATTGAACGCATAATAATTTCTCCAAAATTTTCATCCAACAATTGTCGTCTGTGTTGTTCTGTTTGAAGCCAGAGATAGAGAGGAAGGGGGAGAAACCTAAAGGAGAGCAATATTAGTTTCAATGTTAAGCTATATTTTTCACTATTTTTTTTTTTTTTTTTTTTGTTTCAGTTCATCCATTCTTTCAAGAGACAATATTTATGTATTACATACACTTTAAAAAAGGATCCAAAATTGGTGAAATTTATTGGGAAAAAAATATTAAACTCGAAAAAGAATAGGTAAATGATCAAAGATAGACTCTCAGAATAAGGCTTTCTTTTTCAAGGAGGTAGGTAATAGTATTTCATCAAATCTTTCAATCATCAAACAGTAATGCTCCCTCCATCCCTGAAAGATAGTCTCATTTCCATAGTTGGAATTAAATTCATTGAACTTTCATAATTTCCCTTGTAATAACTAAGGATGTGAGGTGAGTAAAAGGGAGCATTAGGGAAGGATGAAAGACAAAGGAAGAAGAGAGGAGGATAGTGATGGAAACGAAATTATGTTGTTAATATGTTTGAATAGTAAAATAATACTACCTCTGTCCCTAAATGAGTGTCCAAATTTCATTTTAAGGGACACTGAAAATCTCAACTTTTTGAACAATTTGGTAACAGCGATTCATATATAATCTTGTAATCTCCTTTCCAAACCTTTAGTTTTGCACATATAAAGAAACCGGTGAAATTTTTTCGAAAAAAAACGTTTAGTGACAAAGTTATGCTCGAAAAAGACACTTATTTAGGGACAAAGATTTCTTGAAAATGGACACTCATTTAGGGACAGAGGGAGTAATATTATGGCACGGAGGGAGTAAATTAGATCCGGCCATGATGTTAATTGTCCATTAGGAATCCCTTTGGTGCAGTTTAGGTGTAAATAGTGTAAGTAGCGGTTAAGATTGAAGCTATTTCACATTTGACGCACTATGGACGGTTAAATTTCTATTAGCCATTATGTATGTGAGACCCAACAAGCACTATCTAGAGTCAATGGATATCAACTGTCCATAGTGCGGCAAATGTGACATGGTTTCAATTTCAACAGCTACGTAGCGGCAAATGTGACATGGTTTCAATTTCAACAGCTACTTAAATTTATCACCAAACAAAATGATAATAGTGAACACTTATTAAAGACCAGAGGAAGTATCATATACTCTCTCCGTCTAAAATTAAATAGTCTCATTTCTCTTCTTTCTTTTCTTTTTTTAATCTCAAAAAGTTAGTCTCATGTCCAAAATTAAAGCTTCAAAATCGCTGAATTTCCAAAACTTACAATGTAACGTCAAAATGTTTGAAAAGCCAAGCAAGACTATCAATTTGGGACGGAGGGAGTATATAAGTAGTCCAAATATTTGACCATGTGAATGGGATGTGATCATGATAATACCCAAAAGGAGTCAAACATACTTGAATTTTTCTTTTTGTCCTCCTTTTATCTTCATCATGGACAGGCTTTTAGAAAGTACACCTACAAGAAAGTTGTCCCATGATGAAGAAATATACTCAAATTCTTAGAAAAGTTAAAAAAAATCTTTCAAGAATCATTCACTAAAGTTTGCTAAGGTACCAAACTTCCATACCCAGTAACACGAACTCACAAAAATCTGGGTCAGCACTGTTTTGAACCACAAAGATGAGTCGAACGACAAAGTAGGGTAATGTACTATCGCGTTTGTTACAATTAATGCAACATACTACGATTTGACATCTTAATGAAATGTACTTTTTACATTTGTTACATATAATGGAATGCTTCCTAACGACGTTAAAAAGATAACGAAAATATCAACAATATAAGAAAAAATCTAACATCCGTTAAATAAATATAACATTCGTTAACTTATTAAGAGGATTTCTTAGTATTCTTCCTCCTTACCCTTCACACTACTCAGTGAACCACCACCCACGCACCCATCGCCTGGATTCTAGGCGAAATCCCAATACAAGACCAAACCCGTTTCACTCTCAAAATCCCTAAATCAAAATCCTAACCCGTTTCTCTCTCTCCTCCAATCGGTATTCCACGAACATAAACCCTCCCATCGCCTGGATTCTAGGGTTCAATTTCAATTTGAAGATTGATTTTCGCATTCGATTTTGTGGTGGATTTCAGATTCATAGTCGTGTTCCAACCCAGAAATTGAAAACCAAATGAAGAAAACCCAACCCACATTGTCTACAGCAAGAAATTCTTGTTCAATTTTGAGTTTGATTTCGCCTATGGATTTCAGATTCATAGTCGTGTTCCAAACCCTCCCATCGCCTGGATTCTAGGATTCATATTTTGACTTCGATTTTGATTCTGGGGTTTGATTTTAAGTTTTGTTTTTTGTTTTAATTTTGAGTTTACTGGGTTTGATCTGATGGGTTGGACAATGTGTTCATCCACCATTGTATTGGGTTTGAAATTGGAAAAAAAAATATGCAAGGATAGAGATTAAACAAGGTTGTAGATGAAAGGGGCGATGCTTCGTTAACGATTGTTAGTTTAGTTAACATGTTGGTTAATTTTGTTAATGAATTTAACGTCATCCAATTGGGTTGCATTATTTGTAACCCAACATAAAAGTACGTTTCATTATATTGTTAAAGAAGAGTAGGTTACGTGTAACCAAGACGTTGCATTGGTTTGTAATTATCTCGAAGAAAAGACATTCCATACTTTTAAAGTCAGTTCTTTGTCAAACTCAAAAAAAAAAAGGTTTGGTGTTTGATTCTGGATCCACTAGAACCTCTAAAGAGAATTCTTCAAGGTATTGTTCCGTACAATGTTGCTTCATTCATATGGCACCCAAAAACCATTTTCTGTCCTACTGTATTATACATCAATCATTTTCCTTAATTATACGTATTCTATATGGCATAATCTACGTATGTTACATTCACTGACAACCATCTAAAAAACCCGAACAAGTTATGGCGTAGAAATTGTTGTAGCGCATTGTGGTTCATACTTGGAAACTACGTCGAAAAGGAATAACCATTCATTTCCCCAGAAATATAATACCATGTTCCATGCACATGGGAATTAAATTTAAATTATGAAGAAAGTGAACAAGCTGTGAAATTTGTTCATCAACGGGCGGCAGCATAGGAATAATATTTTTTTTTTTTAAAAAAAAGCTACTCCCTCCGACTCAAATTATATGTCGTTTTGGAGTGTTTCACACATATTAAGAAATACCGTTAATGCATGTGAAGAAGACCCAAATACCCCTAAAGTAATTCAACTACCTAGGTAATTAAATGGTTAGGTAAGAGATAGTTCACTATCATTATTAAGGGTATAATTGGTATAGAGCAATAAAAAAGCTTTGAAAATAGTGAAACGACAAATATTTTGAGACAAAATTTTACTCCCAAAACGACATATATTTTGAGACGGAGGGAGTATTTCATATGATAGTTAGAAATACTCACAAAAATCTGGGTCAGCACTGTTTTGAACCACAAAGATGAGAAGAAAAGACATTCCATACTTTTAAGGACAGTTCTTTGTCAAACTCAAAAAAAAAAAAAAAAAAAAAAAGGGTTTGGTGTTTGATTCTGGATCCACAAGAACCTCTAAAGAGAATTCTTCAAGGTATTGTTCCGTACAAATGTACAATGTTGCTTCATTCATATGACACCCAAACAAGTTATGGCATAATCTACGTATGTTACATTCACTGACAACCATCTAAAAAACCCGAACAAGTTATGGCGTAGAAATTGTTGTAGCGCATTGTGGTTCATACTTGGAAACTACGTCGAAAAGGAATAACCATTCATTTCCCCAAAAATTAGAATACCATGTTCCATGCCAGAACATAACAATGTTGGGAATTAAATTTCAATTATGAAGAAAGTGAACAAGCTGTGAATTTTGCTTCATCAAGGGGCAGCAGCATAGGAATAAATATTTAAAAGACATTTCATAAGAATATTAAGAAATATTCAGTGCATTTCCTCTAATTAGTAATTATACTTTTGAAACCCTAAAAATCGATGTATTTAGATGATCAAGTTCTTTTTAAGGGTCAAAACAACAGGTTACTATTGGAACCCATCGTTTCCAGTGAATATGGGCCTAGAAACACATCATGATATCACCCATGTTATACATAACCAAGTTGCTGCCCAAGTGGCAACTTCACCACAGATTATAAAAGTAAAATTTACCCACATAATCTTTCATTATATGCTAATTTATGAACTGGAAAGTCGATTGTTTCTATCTTTACTACAGACATATTTATCCATCTTGAGCCCCCTTTTGAAAAAAAATTGTTACATACTCCCTCCGTTTCATGTGACTTGAGACTAAAAATTTTGGCACACAAATTAAGGAAAAGTAAGAGAGAGAAATAGTGGGAGGAGGTGTTTGTGAGTATGAAAAATTAAATAGGAGAGAGAATGAGTGGGAGGAATAGTAAGTTGATTGGTGTTGTGAGTGTAAAAGTAAATTAGGAGAGAGAATGAGGGGAAGAATAGTAAAGATTCTTTACCCGTTTGTGCAGTCTTAACTGATGTGGAACGGACGAAAAGGAAAATAAGTCTCAAGTGATGTGAAACAGAGGGAGTATATAATTAATTTGTAAAAATTGAAAAGGTTATGCAACTGATATATTAGTAATCTCACTATCAGAAACAATATATGTTGATGGAAGGATGAAAAGTTGCCAAGTCATACCTTTACATAATCGATCTCGTGCCCAGGTAAAGGAAGAGAGCCCATTAGGTAGTCTGTAAGCAGGTGTAAAACCTTGTCAGCACACTATAAACATTAATCCAGATAGACAGAGTATTTCTTGCAATAAACATTAAGTGATCGAGACTAAGGGCCTGTTTGTTTGGACTGCATGAGGCCTCTCAATGGCCCAAAAGTGTCGTCTTTGGGGCCATTCAGAGGCCTCATTCAACCCAAACATACAGATCCTAAAGCGGAGCTAGGTTGAATTTTGATTGAGCTTTGGACTGTCCAAATCATTACTTTCACCAATCAAAATGCAAGTCAAGAAGAAGAAGAAGAACAAAAACAACAAACACAAAAGTACAAGAAAAGAAAAGAAAAAAAGAAGAAATGCTCAACTCAGTCAGCCTACTTAGTTTTGGTTAAGTAATACATTCCCTTCATTTATTTAGGTTATCACAAAATATTCATTCTCATACTGTATTCCTTTATTACCAGTGGTCATGTTAATTTTGATATTCCTTTACATCGGTTGATATTAGTAATAACGCACATTCTAACGTCTGTCAAAGTGAGTCCTCTTCTTTTGAGTCTGGTTAATTTTCATACCAACACTTTCTACTTTTTAACGGGCTCTGAGCCATGAATTGTCTAAAGGAGATTCTCTTTGCGAAAGACAAAACCACCACACAAACAGTTAGATGCCAATGAGAAATAATTGGCAGTGGTAACGGATAATCTCAAGGTCCTCCATCATGAAATCAGCAACTCTATCACAAATGCAAATAGCCCTCAACTTTTTGACCATATTTGAGGTTTGAAGAATAAAAAATTTACCTTTTTTTTTTTTTTTTTTTTTTTTTCCCTTTGTCCTCCCAAAAAAGTATACGCAACTTACACACAGATGCTCATGGATTCTATGGATATTCATCAATACAGAGCGGAAGTTTAATACCCATCACATGAGAATACTCAACAAATTCCCTGGTTTAAGTTTATCTACTCCCTCCGTCCCAGACAAAGTGAGATTTTTAGTCAAACCTAATTACACTTTGACTAATAATTTAAATAAAAAATAATTATCATATTTAATATCTGCAAAATTGTTATTGAAAATATTATGAATCATGATACAATAAAAAAATTTTAATTTTCATTACGATCATTATTTATTCTTCAAATTAATTGTCAAAGTGCAATCAAGTTGACCAAAAGTCTCACTTTGTCTGGGACGGAGGGAGTATACAAACTTATGTCACCAAGTTTTTGCATCAACTCTAACCAAAAGGGTTATATTTTAACTACACAACCTCATGTCACAAACTTGTTTTTGTCCCAAATCTAGCCGGATGAGAGTGGTTGAGAAATTCATCCCTGTAACCCACAGCTTGCTTAATAACAAGATGCAATAAACGTCTGCCAGGTTCTATTTTGCAAAGTAAAATGCGCTGACAAATGGACATTTGTTTGGGTATGGAGGGAGTAGCATTCATCGAGTTGGAAGGGTTTCAAACTTCAGATAATAATTCTATAATGCAGGAAAAAAAGCAATATGTCTGCCTGATCATTGTAGATTCAACTTCGTTCAAGACTGATTACTCCTAACCCAAGAATTCGATATGAGAATAACTCTCGACTAGTGAAATCTAAAATCTCTTCGAATTTTCTCCATCGGGGAATTATAGCAAAGAACTAGACTCAGGAGCCCTACTAGAAATGTACATAACAGCAATGGATATTTAAGTAACATCTTGAAAGTTTTACAAGAACCACATCAGCTTCATCTCAGAAACGCAATAGCCTAGACGACCAACACGTAGTTATTTCTCAAGACTTTTTCCCTAGAACCTAGTCAACCGACAAGCTTTGTCTTTGAAATTTTAACCTGGTTCGTGTAAGATTTTCTGACCTCAGAAACTTGCTGTTTGACATTCCATAAAATAGGAGAATGATGGGACTAGAAATGGGACCAGTACCCATGCAGAAATATTCTTGTTAATGATCTCTTTTTTTTCCCTTTCAATTGGGTATCTTCAAAGCTAGAATCTCCTGGGCCACACTTGGTCAAAAGATAGTTCAGCTGAGAACGTTCTCCACATTCTCAGAAGTCAAATACTCCCTCTTTATTCGTTGTTATTACGAATGAACTTTGAGCAATAATTTAGGCGACTTGTAATTATCCTAACGAAAATTTACAACTTGTTATTGATACACCATGCATTATAAATACAATCAATACCAATTTTTAGATTCTCATTAAGATAAATAAAAGTAGCCTAAGTTATTGCTCAAAGCTCATTCGTACGTAGTAACAATAAAAAAAAAGAGGGACTAACTTTCCGGAACGGAGGGAGTATCTATCTCTCTCTCTCTCTTCTCCTAATGGTGTACACCCGGTATCAAACAAGGTCGAATGACGGATAAATCTTTGTGTGGTTGAAATCCTTATCCCGAACTCATCTCATCTGCTTTCTTGGCCGAAAGCATGGAAGATTTAAGCTATTGAAACAGGAAACTCTTACACACTTGTAAACCTTTTTACTGTATCTTTTGACTGAAATAGTCATTTCTTATCTCTTTGCATCCAATCACTCTTTTCCTTTGAAGACAAGTTATTGTGAATCAAATCTACACATAACGAGGCATGTGCTTCCTTCGTTGAAATAAATTGATGATATGATAAAAGATTTTTTAAGAATTCAACTAATCTAGTAGGTTTATGTATTTCAGCTTAAGGACCTGACAATTACATACTCCCTCCGTCCCAGCACAAGTAGGACTAGAGGAGTGGGCACAATAATTAAGAGAAAGTAGTGAATGTATGGTAGAAAATGATGGGAGAGAATGAGTGGGGTAAATAGTAGTGTTGGTTGAATAAAATGAGTGGTGGGAAATGAAGAGAGAGAATGAGTGGGGTTAAATGGTGGGGTTAGTTGAATATAAATATATTAAAACATTTCCATTTTGGGCAGTCTCAATTGTTCTGGGACAGCCTAAAAGGGAAAGAAGTCCTACTTGTGCTGGGACGGAGGGAGTATATTCTTGAGTCAGATACAAGTATACAACAATCGAATCACAATCCGGCTTTCCAAATTCCTTCTTCTTTACCATTCAACTGATATTGGCCATATCTTCTTATTCAAAAGCCAGAGTGAGTGGACTGAGGATTTAGAGGTTGGAAGGTCATGAGCTACCTAGTACCTATTGGGAGTTAATTTGAGAATCCGGGCACACATTCATGACCTTTCTGAGAGGGTATCAAGTCTCTCATTGTTGTATACATTTAATACTTCCGGTCCCAAAATGACCTTCCCACTTTTTTTGTCGTTACTATGAATGAACTTTGAGCAATAAATTTTAGGTTGATTTATAATCCTAATAAAAATCTAAAACTTGCTATTGATAGTATGTTGATGGTGTATCAATAACAAGTTTTAGATTTCCATTAAGATAATTAAATCAACCTAAAATTGTTGCTCAAAGTTCATTCGTAGTAACGTTAAAAAAAGTGAGAAGATCATTTTTGGACAGTGGGAGTATTTTACAAGAGGGCTCATCTCAATGTTTCTATTAGCAATATTACCATTTTAAGCCTTAATGCCAACTGATATGGACTGTGCCAATAATAGCAAGAATGAAGAATTCAGTAACATAAAAAGCTTATCTATGGAATCAATCGCTGTGTGTAGTGAGATGTTCACGTGCATTCATCAAATGTGTGTTGTATGTGAGAGGAGAGAGAGAGATGTCAACTTGGAAATTTCCATGCATAGAATAGCCTAAACAACAATTGTCATGCTAAACGAAGAAAGGTAGGGTGGTCGCAAGAGAAATATTCTATGTAAACTGTGGACCAGGAAGATTTTAGATTACCACTAATTTTTGGTGTATTAGAATCATGAGAAATTACTGGAGATACAGTAAAAGAAACCTTAACTTGAGTAAACCAACATAAAAAAGTTTTAGGAATCATTGGCAAGGGCAGTTCTGAGGAATACGTTTCCTCGATATCCAACTACTATAAATACCTCAGACATCCACACCTTCTTCACCCAAGTCCTCACAAGTTTTCTTCTCTTAAGTCTGATTCAGTACCATTTTAACAGCAGAATGGATTCAGCGGAGGCTCTCAGGTAAATTCTCTCTCTGTCCACACTTATACACAGAAAACATTAAACCTAGAAAATTTTCCAGAATGATAGAACCCTGCAGTTCTTAAAAACATCAAAGAGTGAGGCGGTATGACTTGAAGGAAGTTAAACCTTCGTGACAGACTCGTACTAGGGTTATTGTTTCACATATCATGCATTAATTTCAAAACGTGCTAACTATTTTTTTTTTCTGACCAGGAATAAGTGTGCAGCTTGCTATAGACAGTTCAACAGGAAGGAGCACCTAGTTGAGCATATGCGAATCTCGTATCACTCCGTTCATGAACCCATGTGTGGAATCTGTCGGAAACATTGCCGATCTTTTGAGTCTCTTAGGGAGCATCTTATAGGTACACAGTTTCGGTGAATCAAAATCATTCCGAATATAACCGTCTTAAGATTAGTTTTCAACGCATTTACTTGTAATCCATTTTTCAGGGCCATTGCCTAAGGCAGAATGTGAAAGGGTGTTTAAAGACCGTGGATGCGATATTTGTTTAACCATCCTAAGTAGTCGTAATGCTCTTAGGTATCACCGGGACACTTGCCAACTCTCACGCGGAAATGCGGTACGTAATAATTTCTCAAACTTAAAACCATATGTCACATTAAGAAGAAAAATTCGACCATTATGCAAGAATTTAATTCTAAGCTATGCTTTCACAAATTTTTCTAGGGTATACTTTACCGCATGGCTAACATGGGTATTCAAGAGGATCAGAGAATTGATCAAGGGAGAACACGAGCAGTTGCACTTGCCTGCAAAATGGTAGGAGGTGGCAGTGATGGCTCCTTAGATCTTTGTGCTAGGGTTTGCATCATTGACGAATATGAAAACGTACTCTTTCATGCCTATGTTAAACCGCTGCTTCCCGTCACAAACTATAGGTACACATTAGAAACAAATATCAACATTTTGAGTGATGGCAGAAAAAGGGAAATTCCCAATGAATATAAAATTCCTGAATTTTCAGGTACGAGACAACTGGAATTCGACCAGAATACTTGAGGGATGCAATGTCGCTGAGGCAAGTGCAAAGGAAGATTCAAGAGTTTCTCTGTAATGGAGAACCGATGTGGAAAATCCGCCCTAGAGGTGGAAGAGCAAGGATCCTCATCGGCCATGGTCTGGATCACGACCTTAAATGTCTAGAAGTGGAGTACCCTGGTCTAATGACAAGGTGAGTTTTTAGATATCTTTAAAAGAAAGATTTAAAGTCACACTTACATTTTATTCTCACGAGTCCTCATGACATAGCTGAATGAATCATAAGCAATTTTCATTGTACTTTATTATACTTTCATGTTATATAATATATACTAAAGCAAACAGAATTTCCTACAGGGATACAGCTAAATATCCTCCATTGATGAAGACAAGCAAGCTCAGCAACTCACTCAAGTACCTTACAAAGGCATACCTAGGGTAATTATCTTCCATAAACCTAAATTGACAAACTCTCTTACACACACAGCCACACAAATAATCCAATAGAAATGAGATTGATTGTAAAGCGTTGTTTATTTTGTCACAGGTATGACATTCAAAATGGGGTGCAAGATCCTTATGAGGACTGTGTCGCCACAATGAGGCTATTTATAAGAATGCGATCTCAAGCTCATGGAATGGAGGATTACCCACTTGCTACAGAACCTCAAAACAGAAATAACTTTGCATCATGGAGGCAAAATGAGATTGAGAGGATGAGTCCTGATGAGATGTTGGCAATCTCAAGGGCTGATTACTACTGTTGGTGCTTAGACACGAAAGAAAGCGCTTAAAAGTTAAAAATGGAGGATTGATCAATAGATCTTCCTAAAGCTAGCCTATGATTAGATCACTTTATCCGATGCATGATTACTTAAAAAATAATAAACAGATCATGGACTATTTACGCTTTCCAATAGGATAATATTCTGAGCAGGTAGTATTGTTCCTTGTCCAAAAAGGATCCTCTATGTTTAGTTGATTAATCAATAAAGGTAACTCAATTATCTTGCTAAAGGAGGCTTAATATGAAGGCGCAAGTTGCACTTGCATTCTGTTACATCAGTTGATGCAATAAGCAACTTATTCTGCTTATGTTTGGGTAGTCCTCATCTTCATCCACTATATGATTCTTAATTTTTTTTGATAAGTAATCCTGTTACTAATTATCTTTCTAATGTTTAATGAATTAACCTCTTTGCAATAATTTGTATGGATAGATAAAGGGAATTATGAACCGCCGTAGCGTTTGATCGGAAAGGCATCATTGGAGCAATTAGATTAAGTAAATAACAACTAGCACAACTTCCTTACAGTTTGTCAGTAACAAGATTAATGCGTAACTTCAGTTATCACTTATAAGAATGAAGTTACGGGATAGCTATCAAGGACCCAATCTTTTGCTCAGAAATAAATGTGAAATATTGTTGGAGCTAGGGATCAACCTCGAATTCATATTTAAACAATTCCGCTTCTTTGCATCATTTTAAAACTTACAAACATTCACTAAATATTGTAGCTAAAATAATCTATGAAAGTACAGTCTGGATAAATAAGCTGATATACGTTAGCATGCTGATTTCTAGATTGAAAAAGTGTAATCTGCATATGGAGAACACCCATTTGATCGTTTTCCTCCATTATCCCTCATTAATAGATCTTGCTTTCAACAATTAACTACGTGAATTGATCCTGAGAGAAACTTCCGGTTCTTACTTTCTTTGCTCAAGTACTATACTGAACCGAATCCCAACTTGAAGCGACAACGCAAAATACATTCATGCGCCATGAAATTAGAGACCATCTAGAATAATCTAATGTGCCACAACAGCCAATGAATCATAACTATGGTTCATTCACGTGAGAAGGCAAGGCAGTGATGTTGAGTGGGGGAAAACATACCTGAATAACAAAGCTTCCGGCATCTGCCATAGCAGCTTCGTCACAGCTCAGATTCTTAATATTCAAAGCCAATGAATTCTCCTCAAGGACAATGTAAGCACATAGTGAATCAAATCGATCCGGTCCATGAGGGTTTCTCATTTATATTCCTTACTATTTATCTCCTTGCTTAAGGTGCTTCACTTGGCTTCCTGCCTTAAAACAGAAATCACAACCACAAAACAATCTGCAAAGCAATTTAACTGTAATTAATATCACCACCAGATCGACAACTTTTCATCCAATAATTCATTTTATTGCTTTCACTTTCGGATCACGCTAGTCCAAAACCTAATTCCGTATTCAGGTATATATACCAATTTAAGTTAAATCCAAGGTGTATTTACGATTTCACAACAATCAACCAAACAAATTGGTACTACTATTATTTAAAGACATGAAATAAGAGTTAAAACCTTAGTAGGCACCAAGCGATTACATAGCTTATACTTGGTAGTAGGGATAGTTTTGACGCCATTTGTGGTTTTACATTGATCAAACTGTATTTCGCACACAATGTTTAAGGGATCTTAGGGCAAATGTGTGTGTGTCAGTGTGTGTGTGTGTGTGGATAGATAAAGGGAAGGACGATCGGAAGGGAGATTACAGGCTATATGGAGAATCGAATTGCTTGAAGAAATCCGATCCTTCTGCTTGAAACAACAAATTGACGTGATTAAGAACTGCAACGAGATTCCGCCATGACGATAACTTATTTGATTGATCATCCCTAACTTCAGGCTGTTGCCTTCGATTTGAATTACAGAAACACATCCCTGCTTTTCTGTGATCGTAGTGGATTTCGTGTTTGAATTGATCGGCCATGGCGGCAAAATTCACTTGGATTAATCTAATAAGAAGAAATTACGTTTAGAGAATTGGGGAATTCGGTTTGGTCAGTTTCACTAGAATTATTTAATCGTAAATGCAGATGAAAACCGTAAATATTTTATTTGTTTCATCAATAGTAAACAACAGTCCGATTAAAAACACTAATAAAATCATAACATATCACTTGACTTGTTTTTTTTTTTTTTTTACTTTATATTTTTTTTTTGAAATCTTTTTTTTTACTTTACATTTACCATTAAAAAAGTAAGAAGGGAATGCAAGTGCAAACTCTGGATTATCTCGATGTTGTAGTAGTCCATGATAAGAGTGTAATAATAAGAGGTGGTGTTGGTCCCAGAGGGCAACAAGGGTATAGAACCGCTAGAGGGGGGGGTGAATAGCGGTCCGAAACTTTTTCGAAATACCCTTAAAATCAACCGAGTACTTATCAGTTTGGCCAACTGCGGTTCAAGGCACAAGAACCGAACTGATAAAATGCACAGCGGAGTTTGCGGTTTGGCCAAATAGGTTAGTTAAAGAGTTTGGAAGTTTGACTCAGGTTGAGAAAACACTATGATGCAACAGAATAGTTAAACTTAAAGTTTAAAGGAAAACACAATTCATCTTTCAAGTCATTTCGTATATGGAAACAAGTTCAAGACCACAAACAAGAAAGATAAATATCAAGACAGAAAATAAAGATCAAACACACAAATTGAAGAGGTTCGTTCTTAAATGAACTACGTCCTCTACCTAGATGGTTAGTCTAGGATTTTCTAATAGCTATAAGACTTGTATTAATTTAGAGGAGGTTTTACAAGATAAATCTAAACTCTAAACAATGAGTCTAACCTAAGCTATAATAACAACCGGTGTTTTCGAAGTATATAATCTATATGATCATATAAATCGGGTGTGTGTGTGAAAAGAAATCAAATGCTCTAAGTATCTAAATGATGGTGGAGCAAATAGAATTCTTTCTGTGTAAAGGCTAAGTATGAGTGGTTGTTAGGCTTGAAGCTTTGATGAAGAACTGGGTTTGCAATGAAGATGGTTGAAGATATGAATATCTGGGTTTAACTCTTCAAAGCAAACTTGAATACTTGGGAATGAATCTCTTGAAGCTCAGCAACCTTCATTGTTGAATAATGAAGGCTATTTATAGGCAGAGCACCCTTGTGACCGTTGGGTAAAGATTTGAATCAAATCTGAAGGGTACAGTGCTGTCGAAATCCCATTGGTTGAGCTGTCATTTTTGTCCTTGGTTTTGTCTTGTAGTCCTAGGTAGTTGTTGCACCACTACCTGACAATTGTCCTTTGTTGCAGAAAGGACTAACGGTAAACAATTTAAACTGATGGACAAACCGACATTCCTTGCAGAAACTCCAAGTTAACTTAGAGTTATTTTGACATGACATAACAACATCCTTATACTGTCAATAAGGGAATGTTTGTCTAAGGAATAAATGACATCTCTTTAATTCTTCAATAACTGCTCTGCGGTTTCACCAAGCATAGGGCGGTTTGAAGAATGGTCTTGATGTGCGGTTTCATCAAACATGCAAACTGCGGTTTGATGAGAATTGAAGAGCTCCATGCTGGCATTCTTAAAATGATGGCTTGAAGCACTAAACCGCTAATGATACAACCGAACAATACTCAGCCTTGAAAACAAAAAATCTAGAAATGGACTTATCTAAAAATTGAAGTAGAACTTCATTACATGCGGTCCTAAAGTCCATAAAAAGACACGTGGAATGGATCAATCAAATTAAGGTGGGTGCACTAACAATGAATCCTAACAATCTCCCCCTATTTGATTGATGCCATTACCACACTATGATAATAGCAAAACATTGTACTTGGTAAGAACATGTCAGAAATAAATTTCATGAAATTGCATGTCCCAAGTCAATGCACACACTATGCTAGATCATAGATTTCTAATCTATCAAAAATAAAGGAAATGAATAAGAGATAGAAAAGAAATACATTCAGATGCATAAAGAATGATATGATTTTGAGGATCAGAAATGCATGTTTAAACTGAATGTTTAAAACACAATGCACTTAAAGGTATTTTCATGATGAATGTAGTGCATGAGGTTTTAAGAAATACAAGCATTGTTTCACAAACAAGCAGTTTGAATAAACAAAGTTTTGGAAACAGAATGCTATGCAGTCATTCTCATTATAATTCAATCATAAAGGATAGTAACTTACAATGTATGAATTACAAGAGATACCAAAAAGAAAGACTAAGAAAAGAGGTCTAGTCTACTTCATCTGCAACAGAACCCCTTGCAGCAGCAGCATCATCTGCGGTTTGGTTCTGAACGGTTTGAGCATCTTGAGCAGCTTGTTCTTGTGCAATTTGAACATTAACAGCGGGAGCGGTTTGATCAACATTTCTAGAACCGGATCCACGGGTGGTTTCAAAAACAAAGTCAGCTGCACGAAGCCGAACTTCAGTCGGTTCATCAATCTTCAATTCAATTGCAGCGGTTTGTTTGACAAGTTTCCCGGTTCTATGAAGTATAAGCTCAGAAGAATCAAGCGCATGCTGGGCCAGAATATCCAGTTTCTCAACAACAGATTGAAGTGAAGCATCAACGGCTTGAAACTTTAAGTTGCAAAGATCATTGTTGGTTCTGACAAGATCTTGAAGGGCCAGTTGATTTTCCAAGATTAAGTTCAGTCTCTCATCTAGCTGTTGTTGGCTTGACCTATCTTCAAATCTCTCATTTACTCTCTCCCCCTTAATGGCATCAAGATCAGATTGAATGGTGAGGAGATGAGTGTCAAACCGAGAAGTGGCGGTTTGTTGATGAAATTGAATATTTCTAACCGCATCTATCAAATCGGCGGTTGAAGCATGAAGAGGTAGAATTGGATAGGAAGGAATTGAAGAGGGCGGTTCATCAGAAGGAGTATAGGGAGGGATGTGCTCATCACTGGAATTATCATCATCAGAAATTTGGATGGCATCATCAAATTGATGGGAGGAAGAAGGCATCTTCGCTTTACCTTTCAACAGAATGTGTGCCTCTTCTAAGGTTTCACCCATAGAGATCCTAAGGGCGGTTTCAAGCTCAATGGGATCAAAGAGGGGAAAAGAATGAATAGGGATAATTGCAGTTTGAGGAGGTGAAGAAGGAAGAAGAGGAAATCTCAAATAATCATCATTTAAAAGAATGGAAGGTGAAGGCACAAATCTCCAATTCAACATAGGAGGATAGGCTCTAGCAGTTAATTGTAGAAAGAATTGACTAGCAAGAGTGGGTTCCATGAGTACCTGATCGGCAATCTCACCCATCACTTTGTCTGCAACTGAAAGAATTAAGTGTTCAACTGCGGCTTCCATCTCATCCTTGGGAAAGATAGCAAAAGGGTTAGGGCGGCCAGCCTTCAAGAATCTAGCTTCGGCTTTGGCGGCGGCACGAGCATGGGCTCCAGCCCTGCTTTCCCTAGAGGTTTCAGTTTTGAACCGCTTCAAATATTTTGCTAAGTCAGCAGCATTCTTTCGTTTCTTTGTCTTCGGTTTAATGAATGAAACCGATGTCTGTGGAGATAGCTGAACTGGCGGCTGAGAGAGAGGTTGAGCTTGAGTAATAGCCAGCGGTTGAACTGAAGGAAGAGGCAGTGGTTGAACCGACACAGAAGTAGATGGCAAAACCGGAGTTGGAGCATAAGGTAAATCAGGAGATGAAGAGGGAGTATGCTCAGGTGAATCAAAGTCCAACTTTCTTTTAAGTGAAGGAGGAGAGACCTCAACCATCATTGGGTCAATGCCTGCCTTCCTCATCTCAGCTCTTTCTCTTAGCTCTCTTGCAAAAGCTCCTTCAAGAGGTGAGTGATCTCTTTTGTAGTCAGCCTCACTGAAGTCAATAGCGCCTGGTGGCCTTGACTGCCAATGCTCTACATAATCACTTTTCTTCACCAACTTCCTCTTCTTCTTTGGCGGTTGAACCTCAAGAACTTCAACATCTTGCTCAGGTTCACCAAGTGCCTCAGACATATCAGTCTGCTCAGGCAATGCTGCAGCCTCAAACTCATTGGTTTGCTCAGGCTGAACCACAATGGTAGATACAGCGGTTTGTTCAAATAGAACCGCATCCTCAGACACTTCGGTCTGCTCAGGATCGGTTTGAGAGGAAGGTTTAAGGTTTGGGAAGGCTTTGAAAATTTCAGCCAACTGTTCTTCAGAGAATTGAACAGATGGCGGTTTAGAAGTGGAAGGTTTAGGAGGAGAAGGGATAGGAAGAAAAAGATGAGGTGAGGGGATAAGTTCTGGAATGGATTTTGCCTTGGCGGCTTTAAGAGAGGAGGCATCCTTAGCAAAATTTAAGGATTTCTCCACATTTTGATGTACTGGAGAGAGGGGTTTAACTTGAGGTTTGGGAATAGAGGGTTTAGAAGGCGGTTTGGATAGGTTTGCTTTTGTAATAACCGAAGGGATTTGAGCAGTTCCCTTTCTTTTCCTTGGAGCGGCGGTTTCCTTGGGACGAGCCGCAGGTATAGACCGAGCTGCAGGCTCCCCCTCAACCGCAGGCTCCCCCTCAGCCTGTACCGCGGTTTGAGCTAAATGACTTAACCCCAGTCGGTTTAGAGTGGCAGTTTGACCTTCATTTCTTAGCAGCGTAGCATGGGCCTGATCAGCAATGGCACCAGCATACGGTTTCCCTGATTTGTTGAGCGAGCTTCAGGAAATGGGCCACGTTCGGCTTCAGGAAGAGGGTCCTCATTCCAAACAGTTTGAGCAAACCGCCATCCAAAGGTTGTTCTGAAGGTATCAAGTCTTGACAGTCCAAAGATAGATTTTTCACTAGGATCCAACCAATAGTCCTTGTGTTCAGTAGAGAACTTGAAAATGGCAGTATCTTGATGCAAGAACTTTGTCAGCAACCTGCAATGAGTTCTGACCTTGGATTTTCCAGCGGCTTTAGCAGCATGGAGGCGGTTTAGAGCATTTATAATCTCCTTCATCACAACCTTGGGCCAGTGCAGTTTCTTCCCTTTAAGAATGGCCACACAGTAAGCATACTGTTCACTTGTAAAGTTGTTGTGGTTTCCATTCTTGCACATAACTCCAGAATCTACCAGTTCACAAAGATGAGCCATCACCTCTCCAAAGTCCTTTTTGGAGGAATTCTTGGTGGAGAAAGAGTTAACTCCAATCAGCTCCATTGTAGTATTGCTTAGAAGTTCCGGTTTTATCCCCATAACTCCAGAGTTCTCAAGACCAGCTAGAACTGCAATCTTGGAAGCGGTTAGGATCACTTCTTTGCCACAGACGGTGGACTTGATAGCATCTTCAAATTTAATTTCACCGGATTCCAGATCCCTTATCGGTTCTCCTCTTACATCTAGTAATTCAGCCTTCGTGGAGATCCCATTCTCAAAGAATTCGGCGCAGATAATAGTAACAAACTGCGGTTCATCCATAAGAAACAGAGGTAGCAGTTTAGCATCATTCAACAATTTGAGGAGCTTCCTTCCAACTGCATCTTGTTTAAGTTCATTCTCAAAGAATCCTAGAACCGGGAACAAAGTTTGAGGGATCCTGAAAGACATTCTTAGTTAGAAATAATTTAAAGAATGATAGTTTGAATCCTTAAGCAAACCGCGGTTTGATTAAGTACTACAAACTATAACAAGGAATCCTAACAATGAAAACAGGCGGTTCAAGGAGAGTAAGGGTAAAAATGTAAAAACAAAGAATGAAGGAATAGTGAAGGCAAAATGGATCAAAGAGGGAAAATTTTGAAAAAGAGTTTGAATGCATGAAGAACACGAAGAACAGAGTATGAATATGCAAAACAAAATCTTAACCAAAATATGGAAAAATTATATCAAAATGATCACAGAGAGTAGATTCTAACAAAGTTCTAAATAAACTAAGACAAATAACAACACATGAACCCAGAATCTGCAAAATTTCGCAAGAACACCAAATAACCCCAAAATTGATTTTGCTCAAAATTGAACACAAATCTTAAAACAAAGTAATCAATCAGTGTATATAAGTAAATGCGAACACAAACCAACCAAGAAATTGAAGAAAAAGCATAAAATGATCAAAGGAAGATGAACAAGCTTTTAAGCTTCAACAATGGCGGATAAGTGAGATATACTGAGTTAGGGTTCAGAATTTCATACCATATCAGGCTTCGATGGTTTGGATGATGTAGAAGAAGAAGCAAGATCAATTGATTTCTTTGGTGCCATAGAAAATTTTGTTTAAGTAAGAAAATTTAGTGAGAACAGAGAGAGAGAAGGATGAATGCGTACAGAGGAGAGAGAGAGAGGGGTTTTTGCTAAAAAGAGTAAGAAGGTAAAAAGATAAATTGAAAAATGGTTTGTCTTTTATACTCAATTAACCACCTCGGGTAGTGGAGCGGGCATGACGGCTAAGGAAACTCAACCGTCAGTGTACCTGTCGATTCACATTTAATGCGGCAGAGATAATTGCAAAAAGGTCCTTAATGAATGAAGTGACATAAAGTTGGGACTAAAATGCAATTTCATACCTGAGCAGTTTTGCGTAAACCGACTTACCTTTTCCTTATTATCGGTTTTGGTGAAACCGATATCTTTCAGATCTATATTCGGTTTCAGTAGAGAAAACCGAAACCTTGCTTTGACAATTCGGTTTGGATAAAACTGAAATTGTTCTACTTGACTCTTCGGTTTGAGTGGAATCTTTAGCCGAACCATCTTGTTGCGGTTTTGTCTATTGAACCGCAAACTATTTGCATTTTCTTAATAGAGCCAAAATACTTGACAAATATTATTAGAACAAGAATAAATAGGCATGAATTATATTAAGTAAGTTCCAGCATACCCATTTCTCCTCGTAGATGAAAGAACCTAGAATTTTCGAGCGGTTTGGTGAGAATATCTGCAATTTGATCGTCGGTTCCCACCTTTGCTAGGAAAATGTTCTTCTTTTCAACATGATCTTTGAGGAAATGATATCTTATGTCAATGTGCTTGGTTTTTGAGTGTTGTACTGGATTGTTGGAGATTGATATAGCTGCAGTACTATCACAGTAGATAGGGCAGTTTTTCTCAAATACTTCATAGTCTTCCAACTGCTGTTTCATCCAGAGAATTTGAGAGCAACAGCTTCCAGCCGCAATGTATTCAGCTTCAGCGGTTGAGACTGAAACCGATGCTTGTTTCTTGCTGGACCATGATACCCATACAAAGGGTTCCAAGGAACTGACAAGTACCACTTGTGCTCTTTCTGCTTATCTTACATGCTGCAAAGTCAGCATCTGAATAACCTAATAGATCAAATGAAGATTCTTTGGAGTACCAAAGTCCAAGGTTAACAGATCTACATAAATATCTAATATTAATTTTAACAGCAATAAGATGAGATTCTCTAGGGTCAGCTTGAAATCTAGCACAAACACAAACACTGAACATGATATCTGGCCTACTAGCAGTTAAGTAAAGTAAAGAACCAATCATACCTCGGTAGAGAGTCTGATCAACTTTCTTACCTCGTTCATCTTGATCCAAACTGCAGGCCTTTGCATTGGGGTATCAACTGGCTTAGCGGTTTCAAGCCCAAATTTCTTGATCAAATCTTTGGTATATTTGGCTTGGTTGATAAAAATTCCATCATGACATTGCTTGATTTGGAGTCCAGAGAAGAATGTCAACTCTCCCATCATACTCATCTCAAATTTACCTTTCATAAGCTTCTCAAACTTAACACACATAGTCTCATTAGTAGAACCGAAAATAATATCATCAACATATATTTGAACTAATAATGAATGACCTTTGTGTTTAGCAATAAATAGGGTTGTATCAATTTTACCTCTAGAGAAGCCTTGTTCAATAAGAAATTTAGATAGAGTGTCATACCATGCTCTTGGAGCTTGTTTGAGTCCATACAAGGCCTTCTTGAGCTTGAAGACATGATTGGGATATTTGTTGTCTTCAAATCCTGGCGGTTGAGCTACATAAACTTCTTCTTGTAGTTCACCATTCAGAAATGCACTCTTCACATCCATTTGATATAACTTGAATTTCTTGAAGGAGGCATAGGCCAGGAACAATCTAATGGCTTCAAGTCTGGCTACAGGGTGCAAAGGTTTCATCATAATCAATCCTCTTTCTTGCCTATAACCTTGAGCAACCAACCTTGCTTTGTTTCTTGTAATGGTACCATTTTCATCCATTTATTTCTGTATACCCATTTTGTTCCAATTACAGTGTGATCTCTGGGCCTTGGAACTAGAGTCCAAACTCTGCATCTTTCAAACTGATTAAGCTCTTCTTGCATTGCAGCTACCCAACTTGGATCACTTAGAGCTTCATCTACCTTCTTCGGTTCCATCTGAGATATCAGTGCGGTTGAGAACAAACTGTGGTTATCTCTATGTGTTAAGCTTCCTCTTGTTTGAACACCAGAACTGATAGGACCTATAACATTAGTTGTTGGATGGTCTCTATGCTCATTGATTTCTGGAGGGAGGTCATCATGAACCACTATTTCTTGAAGATTTTCCAGAGGAGGCTCTTCTTGATATTCATTGAAATCTTCATTGAAGGTGATGTGGGAACTGGATCAACGGTTTGAATGGGATCAGAAGAATGCGGTTCTACAGCAACACCTTCGGTTTGATTTGGAGCGGCTGGAGAACCTGATGGTGCGGTTTGAGTAGGTTGGTCATTTGCGGTTGCACGATTAAGGTAAGATGTACCTGTCTCAAAACCACTGAAATCATCAGCAACATTTGGAGCCATATGTGGCTCAAGAAGATTATGTTCATCAAATGTAACATGGACTGACTCTACAATTTTTAAAGATGTCTTATTGAAACAACGAAAAGCTTTGGAGTGTTTTGAATAACCAACAAAAATACCTTCATCGGCCTTAGCATCAAATTTACCTCGATACTCTTTGCCATTGTACAAGATGTAGCACTTGCATCCAAATATCTTGAAGAAGGCAATGTTGGGTGATCTGCCTCTCCACAATTCATAAGGAGTCTTATTGTGAACTTTGATGATTAGGGAGCGGTTCTGGGTGAAACATGCGGTATTGATGGCTTCGGCCCAGAAGTATTTGGGAAGCTTTGCTTCTGCAATCATTGTCTTCCCGGCTTCAATCAAAGTCCTGTTCTTTCTTTCTACAACTCCATTCTGTTGTGGAACCCCAGCGGCAGAGAAGTTATGATCAATTCCATGATCATCACAATATTGAGCAACACCATTGTTTGTAAATTCGGTTCCATTATCTGAACGCACGGCAACAATGTCATCCAATTTTTGAGTTTGGAGCTGTCTAAAGAGAGCGGTTACGATGCCATAAGTATCATCTTTAGAGGCCATCATTTCCACCCATGTATATCTTGAATAATCATCAACCACCACAAGTGTATAGCGGTTTCCTCCAATACTGGCGGTTGGGACAGGTCCAAATAAATCCATGTGCAGCAATTGCAAACAGGTTCGTTGAAGGTGCGGTTTTACTAGGAAATGACTGTTTGGGCTGCTTTCCAAGCTGGCATGCTTTGCACTTTTCATCATGATGGTCAGCCACTTTGGGTAGTCCTTTTACTAGACCATCCCTGTGCAGTTTTGCTAGATACTTGAAGTTCAAGTGGCTGAGCCGCTTATGCCATAACCAGCTGCTTTCACTTATGTTTTTGGCTACAAAACAGAGGTCAGCAATAGAAACAATATTACTCAAATCTATCATATAAACATCACCTGTTCTGTTGCCAGTCAGTAGAGTGACTTCAGAGGAAGCATCTTTGATATAACAGTTAGTTGATGTGAAGATGCAGTTCATTCCTTTGTCACAAAACTGAGATATGGAGAGAAGGTTGTGCTTGAGTCCTTCTACTAATGAACATTTTCAATAGTCACCTTTCCTCGTTTGATTGCTCCATATCCTACTGTTTCTCCTTCTTGTTGTTACCAAACACTACTGGGGGACCTTTCATTTGGATGAAACTGCAGAGTAGTTCGGAATCTCCAGTCATGTGTCGTGAGCATCCACTATCCAAATACCAGAGATCCTTCTTCTTCTTCGCGGTTCCAGCCATAAAACATGAAATCTGAAAAATAAACATGAAAGGTTTTGGTCCCCCTTATTCCTTGGGTCCTAGGGTTAGCAGCTTTTTGGGACCCACACTTGTTTGACCTTAGGATTTTTACGTCCCTTGGCATTGGGTGTGAATCTTAAAAGACAATGACCAGCACTATGACCAAAATCAGCACAAATAGCACAATGAATAAATCCAGGTTTTGGTTGCGGTTTTACAAACCCTTTACTGACCTTCGGTTTCTCATGTTTTACTGGGTCAGCGGTTTTGGCTTTAACAAAGATTACCTTCTTGAGCTCAACCTCCTCTTAGGTGCGGCTTTAGGGAAAATGATAGGAATTTCCTTAAACCGACTAGGAGCGGTTTCATCACTCAATACTTCCTTGGTTGCCTCAGCCGCTATGGATTTCTCTTTCCACTTTGAATCTCTCCCAGTCTGGTTTTTAGGGTACTCAAAGAAATAATTTTGCCTTTTAATTTCTTGTTTTGAGCCCTTTTTACCAGCATGATTAACCTTAGGAATTTCTTGGTTTGTTCAGTAGGTTTCACACCACCTTCGGCACAGAGACAAGGACACTTACACCCATCATCGGTTTTAAACCCCAATCCACTTTTATCCGAAGTAGGAATTTGTGAATTTAGGATTTGTTCCACAGTGACACCAGACTTGGTCCATACATCGGTCACTTTTTGGAGGTCATCCCTTTGTACGGTAAGATCATGGATTTGGGTGAGAAGTACCTCGGTTCTGTCCTTCAGATAGCGGTTTTCATCCACAATAGTAGATACCCCAGCAATTGGAGCTTGAGATTTCAATTTCCTCCTTGTGGGATTTACATACACGTTGGGATTCTTCAAGTTCCGCAGCCATTAGTTTATATGCCTTTTTAAGTACAGTGTGTTGTTGACATATAATGTTTGCACGTTCTAGTACCTGATCATCATGACTTTGGTCTGCTTGAACCTCGGGAGTGTAGTTTGGTGTTGTAGGAGCTCTGCTTGATCTAGCCTCAGGAGTCTTAGGTGAAACTGACTTCATTTGTTGTTTTGGCAGTGGAAGGCTTTCGTCAATTTCAATTCTTTCTTCAAATCCCATGAGACAGAGATTAGCAGTTTCTTCATCATCACTTTCATCTGAGTCTGAACCCATCCATGTCAGCGGTTGATCTCCTTGGTCAGCTACCATTCCTCTTCTTTTCACGAACTTCTTGTTGAATGGTTTCTTTGCTGGCGCGGCTTCATAGCGCGGTTTAGGACAACTTGACGCAAAGTGACCTGGTTGTCTGCAGTTATAACAAACCAAGTCTTCCCTTGTCTTGGGATCTGCAGTTTTGTTGAATCTGGTTGGAGGGACAAACTTTGCTGGGCCTTTGGATGGAAATTGAGATCTATTATTTTTCCTGAACTTGGTGTATCTCTTCACATACAAAGCAAATTCTTCATCATCCATTTCATCAAAATCAACTTGAGTAGAACTTGAGGATTGTGATCCTACACTCTGAGCATAAGAACTTTGAGGAGGAGTGTAGGATTGATGAGACTGCTGATAAGATTGATAAGATTGAGGATATGGTTGATGTGATTGAGGATAGGATTGTTGAGAGACTGCTGGTAATATTCAGAAGGTGCGGTTTGAGGATTATATCTAGGAACATTTTGGTCAGGAGGAGCGGTTTGCAAGTGGAGGTGAGGAGCGGTTTGATGATGGTCTGGATTGTAGACAGGAGATGAGGTATTGTTGAATGCAGCTAGAGAGAGGGTCTTAAATCTGCTTTCGGTTTCATGGACCTCTTCAAGCTTAAATTCAAAAACCTTCAGCATGGCATACAAGTGTCGAAGATCAAGAGCTTCCAAGTCCTTGTTGTCTTCAATGTTAGTAGTTTTGATCAGCCATTTGCTACCAAGTGCTTGCATGAATCTCATGTTCAAATCTGTATTAGAATAGACATGTCCAAGAGAAAAACAAACGTTAACAATATCAATAAACCTCTCATAGCATTGTCTAAGAGATTCCTTAGGATCTTTAACAAAATAGTCAAAGAGTCTTCTCTGTTGATAGAGGGGTTCTTCTTGGTATCTGAATCTCCTTCCAGAAAATCAACTATAGCATCCCAGGTAGCCTTTGCGGTTTTGCAGTGAAGCACCTTAGAATGAGTCCTCAGGTCAATAGCTGACACTAGCATGGACATAGCTCTTCCATCAAAATCCACATTGATGCGGTCTGCATCAGTCCATTCACTTTCTAATTTCTTAACTTCAGCTTCTTCTCCTGCGGTTCCTGCACGTGGATTAGCTTTCATAGGGACATATGGTCCATCAGTAACCGCGGTCCACAGTCTACGATCACATGAAATCATGTGTTTCATCATCCTATCTTTCCAAAAAATAAAACTATCTTCATCCAGAATCGGTAAGTGATTCGAATTGGATGTTTGCATCATATGGGTGTTTGTGTTTGCCATTGGATCAGCACCCAAGCGGTTAAGCTTGTAAAAACAAGTTTGGTGGATACGCTCTGATACCACTTGTTGGTCCCAGAGGGCAACAAGGGTATAGAACCGCTAGAGGGGGGGGGGTGAATAGCGGTCCGAAACTTTTCGAAATACCCTTAAAATCAACGAGTACTTATCAGTTTGGCCAACTGCGGTTCAAGGCACAAGAACCGAACTGATAAAATGCACAGCGGAGGTTGCGGTTTGGCCAAATAGGTTAGTTAAAGAGTTTGGAAGTTTGACTCGGGTTGAGAAAACACTATGATGCAACAGAATAGTTAAACTTAAAGTTTAAAGGAAAAACACAATTCATCTTTCAAGTCATTTCGTATATGGAAACAAGTTCAAGACCACAAACAAGAAAGATAAATATCAAGACAGAAAATAAAGATCAAACACACAAATTGAAGAGGTTCGTTCTTTAAATGAACTACGTCCTCTACCTAGATGGTTAGTCTAGGATTTTCTAATAGCTATAAGACTTGTATTAATTTAGAGGAGTTTTACAAGATAAATCTAAACTCTAAACAATGAGTCTAACCTAAGCTATAATAACAACCGGTGTTTTCGAAGTATATAATCTATATGATCATATAATCGGGTGTGTGTGTGAAAAGAAATCAAATGCTCTAAGTATCTAAATGATGGTGGAGCAAATAGAATTCTTTCTGTGTAAAGGCTAAGTATGAGTGGTTGTTAGGCTTGAAGCTTTGATGAAGAACTGGGTTTGCAATGGAGATGGTTGAAGATATGAATATCTGGGTTTAACTCTTCAAAGCAAACTTGAATACTTGGGAATGAATCTCTTGAAGCTCAGCAACCTTCATTGTTGAATAATGAAGGCTATTTATAGGCAGAGCACCCTTGTGACCGTTGGGTAAAGATTTGAATCAAATCTGAAGGGTACAGTGCTGTCGAAATCCCATTGGTTGAGCTGTCATTTTTGTCCTTGGTTTTGTCTTGTAGTCCTAGGTAGTTGTTGCACCACTACCTGACAATTGTCCTTTGTTGCAGAAAGGACTAACGGTAAACAATTTAAACTGATGGACAAACCGACATTCCTTGCAGAAACTCCAAGTTAACTTAGAGTTATTTTGACATGACATAACAACATCCTTATACTGTCAATAAGGGAATGTTTGTCTAAGGAATAAATGACATCTCTTTAATTCTTCAATAACTGCTCTGCGGTTTCACCAAGCATAGGGCGGTTTGAAGAATGGTCTTGATGTGCGGTTTCATCAAACATGCAAACTGCGGTTGATGAGAATTGAAGAGCTCCATGCTGGCATTCTTAAAATGATGGCTTGAAGCACTAAACCGCTAATGATACAACCGAACATACTCAGCCTTGAAAACAAAAATCTAGAAATGGACTTATCTAAAAAATTGAAGTAGAACTTCATTACATGCGGTCCTAAAGTCCATAAAAAGACACGTGGAATGGATCAATCAAATTAAGGTGGGTGGCACTAACAATGAATCCTAACAAGGTG